>ML677342.1:18277691-18376736 GCA_007922305.1 Dermatemys mawii
TCATTCTCATTGATCTGATTGATTGCGTGGCGTGGTCTCAGGGAATCGTTGCAGGTGATCATTCAGATTGATCATCATGACTCCACGTGCCATGCCTCCTCGCAATAGGCGATCCCCAGCATGGAGCAATAGTGAGGTGCTGGACCTCATCAGCTGTTGGGGAGAAGAGGCTGTTCAGTCTCAGCTGCGGTCTAGCCGCAGGAATTTTGACACCTATGGGCAGATATCACGGGCCTTGGCAGAAAGAGGCCATGAGCGGGACACTCTGCAGTGCCGTGTTAAGGTAAAGGAGCTTAGGAATGCGTATCGCAAAGCCCGCGAGGCAAACGGCCGCTCTGGGGCAGCCCCGGTGACTTGCAGATTTTATAAGGAGCTGCACGCGATACTTGGTGGTGATCCCACGGTCACTCCATCGACCACCACGGACACTTCCCAGCCCACCAGTGAAGGGGCGGGTGAGGAGGAGGACGAAGAGCAGGAGGACGAAGAAGAGGAGGAGGATGAGGACGAGGCAGCAGCGATCCAGGGCACGGAGGAGTCCCTGGACGCATGCAGCCAGGAGCTCTTCTCAACCCAGGAGGGCAGCCAGCCACAGCGTCCGGCGGTTGCAGGGGCCAGCTCAGCAGCGGATTGCGGAGGTAAAGCTGCTTTTCTATGGGGAAGGCTGGCAGCTTGGGGTGGAAAGGGATGAGGGGGGCATTCCACCTGGTGCTCTGTTCAAGCCAGGAGGAGGGCAGGGGGGCATGCAGCCAGGAGCTCTCCTCTAAAGCCAGGAGGAGGGCGGACAGCCACAGCGTCCGGCAGTTGCAGGGGCCAGCTCAGCAGTGCATTGCGGCGGTAAAGCTGCTTTTCTATGGGGAAGGCAGGCAGCTTGGGGTGGAAGGGGATGCTTGCATGCTTGCCTACATGTGGAATAGTGCATTGATGTAGTCTATCACCTCGCGGTAGTCATCATCAGTAATCTCTTCAAAGGTCTCAATAAGAGCACTTGCAATGCGCCTGCGCAGGTTTCCCGGGAGAGCCAGCGTGGTCCCCGTCCCGGTCACGGTCACTAGTCCCTGCCACTGTGCTACAATGGGTGGGGGGAGCATTGCTGCACATAGGCACGCTGCATATGGCCCTGGGCGGAAGCCGCATCTTAATAAAATCCCTTCCCTTTGCTCCTCAGTGACTCGAAGCAACGAGATATCTTCCAGGACAAACACCTACGGAGAATGTTGGAACAGTGTTCAGAGTAGGGCTCCTGCCACTTCCCGGCACTCCACACACACCCCCACCCCCGCCACAGCTTTTCAGGGCAGGGAAGAAATCCTTCCCCCTGCCTGCTGCTCACACTGTGGCTCCTGCAACGTACCGGCACTCCCCACCCCCTCCCCCGCCACAGCTTCTCAGGGCAGGGAAAAAATCATTTCCCTTGCCTCTGGAGTCCACTCACCATGGCAGGGGCTCTGTTGCTGTATCTGTGCTGTCTGCGGGACAGGCAAACGGGGAATGTGGGGGAATGATAGGCATGTCTGCTCTTTACAAGGGAACCACTGTGAAATGTATCTTTTTATTTTAGAAGGGTCGTCCTTCACCCCTTTGCCATCGCTCTTATCAACAGCTGAGAGGCTCAGGCGACTGAGGAAGCGGCCACGAAGGAGCAAAGAGGATCTTGTACAGCAAGTAATGCAACAGGCTGTAACGGAGAATCGAGTTGCACAGAGGTGGAGGGAGAATGAGAGCAAGCTGAGGGAGAAGGCGCGGAAGGAGAACGCGATTCACCGCCGGAAAAGCACCGACAAGCTGCTCTCATTACTGCAGCTTCAATTGCAGACTATGCAGCGGCTTGTCACCCTTCAGGAGCAGAAGCTCCGCACCCACCACCCCAATTATCGTTTGCCCCAACTCCCTTCCCCTTCCTTGCCTCTGTACCCTCCAGGCCAGTATCATCAGCCAAATGGTTATCACCATCCACAGCTGCCTCCAACCCCTCTGTCTTCACCGGACAACCCCCAGACCCCAGACCATTATCCACTGCAGTCTACCCCTAATAACATGCCTTACTGGCCACCGCAAATGGGGTTCGGGGGACATGGCCACTTTGAGGGCACTGGAGACTCAGAGACCCGGACATACTCCGATCTCTGACTGACCCCACGACACCCCCATTGCACCTCCCCTGCCTTCCCCCTCACATACATCACAATATTTTCTTTCAGCAACCGAAGTACCTGTTCAATAAATGAATTGTCTTCTTAATAAATGGGTTTTTTTTATTAAGTGTACATACATTATTACAGGCTACAGAAAAGCAAATGCCTGTTCCTGTTAAAAGAATGCTCCCTCCCTCCCTCCATCTGCACCTCACTTCAGAACTGGCTTTCAGCCTCAAAATGCTCCCTCAAGGCTTCCCTGATCCTAACAGCCTCGCGCTGGTCCCCTCCATGAACCCTGCTCTCTGGCTGGGCATATGTGGCCTCCAGGCGTTGAACCTCAGAGGATCATGCCTGAGTGAAGCCTTCGCCCTTCCGCTCACAAAGATTATGTAGGGCACAGCATGCGGAAATAACCGCGGAGATACTACCCTCGGCCAAATCTAGCCTCCCATAAAGACAACGCCAGCGCGCCTTCAGACGCCCAAAAGCACACTCCACAGTCATTCGACAACGGCTAAGCCTGTAGTTGAACCTTTCCTGACTGCTGTCCAGGCTCCCTGTGTACGGTTTCATGAGCCAGGGCATTAAAGGGTAAGCAGGGTCACCAAGAATCACTATGGGCATTTCCACTTCCCCCACAGGGATCCTCTGGTCTGGGAAAAAAGTCCCGGCTTGCAGCTTCATGAACAGGCCGGTGTTGCGGAAGATGCGTGCGTCATGCACCTTTCCAGACCAGCCAGCGTTAATGTCAGTAAAACGCCCACGGTGATCCACAAGCGCCTGGAGAACCATGGAGAAGTACCCCTTTCGGTTAACGTACTCCTCAGCTAGGTGGGCGGGCGCGAGAATGGGTATATGGGTCCCATCTATCGCCCCACCACAGTTAGGGAAACCCATTTCTTCAAAGCCAGCCACGATGTCATGCACGTTATCCAGAGTCACGATTTTTCGTAGCAGGATGCGATTGATGGCCCTGCACACTTGCATCAGCACAACTCCAACGGTCGACTTTCCAACCCCAAACTGGTTGGCCACCGATCGGTAGCTGTCTGGGGTAGCCAGCTTCCAGATCGCGATAGCCACCCGCTTCTCCACCGGGAGGGCAGCTCTCAGTCTGGTGTCCTTGCGCCGCAGGGCAGGGGCGAGTTCAGCACACAGTCCCATGAAAGTGGCTTTTCTCATTCGAAAGTTTTGCAGCCACTGCTCGTCGTCCCAGACTTGCATGACGATGCGATCCCACCACTCTGTGCTCGTTTCCCATGCCCAGAAGCGGCGTTCAACAGCCGTGAGCATGTCCGTTAATGAGACAAGCAGCTTTGTGTCGAATGCATTCACCGCTTCGATCTCGTCTTCAGAATCATCACTGTCATCCTGCATGTCAAGGAATAACTCCACTGCACACAGAGATGTGCTGGCGACAGTTGTCAGCATGTCCCTCAGCAGTTCTGGATTCATTGCAGCACTGGACAATGGAAGACGGAGCGTGCCTTGCTGAAACCCTTGAAAGATGGCGCCGGAGGTGGAAGGAAACACAGGGATTGCTGGGATATGCCAAAAAGCATCATGGGTAGTTCAAACAGGATATAGAATGCCCCGCAAGTGATGCCCCCCCTACCACAAGCCATTGCGCCAGATCAGGAAGAGGTGTACTGTGGGATACCTGCCCTAATGCGCTGCTCTTAATGCCGTATTAACTGCCGCAAATGTGGCCATGCTATAGCGCTGGAGCAGCTCAGTGTGGACATACAATAGCGCTATTATTATTGCTGTATAAGGCGAGCGCTATAAGCAATAGCGCTATAATTTTGTAAGTGTAACCATACCCTTAGTATGTGTCTCCAATATCTGATGCCGTGGGACCCTGATCGAGGCCTCCTGACATTACTGTAATATAAATAATACAACTTATACCTTTTGTGGTGTGTTAGCTGAACTATGCGGATGTGTATTTAGCTTTCTCCACTAGAAGATATTCTTGAAGACAATATTTTGTTTCAGAGGGTAGCAGATTCCTTCCTATACTTCTTCCATTCAGTATTTCCCATCCTCTATCAAAACATAAGTAACTTTTAAAACACAAATAATTTAAATTGATTTTACATTAAAATGTTCTTCATTCCTCTATGAGTAAATCTTTAATGGTAGGCTATGAAAAGGGCTTGTATGGCTTTTTGTTTGTTTCTTTCTTGTATGTGCCTATATGTAAGGACTGAGGGGTTTTTGTATAGAAAAACAGGAGAGAATTGGGATGCTCCTTTTTTAAATTACTAATATTAGAATATCTAGTCTTGTCTGCCTGTGAAAAACTGTAGTGGATAGAGCACTAGTGCAAATATGGCATCGCAAAAGTAAAGAAACTTAACTGAGCAATTTTTAGAGAACTGCTATTTAACTCCAATAGCAAATGAACATTGTGGAAGAGGATATTTAAAATTTAGCATTATCATCATGTAAGCTGATAGGCAGATGCACCAACCAGAGTAGCCAAAATAAAACCCAAACTCTTAAGTTCAATTCCATGTCCCTTTCCTCTGGGCTGGTTTTATTAATAAACAGAAGATGCCCAGAGTGTTATATTAAGGCTTTTGTAAGAGCCTTAACCTGCTTTCTGCAAGCTGGGAAGGGAAAAAAACAACCTTCCTGTCTATCTCCTAGAGGCCTCCTGTGCGGTTTTCATGACTAACTTCCTTTAGGGTCTTTCCTCAACCCTCATCTTGTTAAGATTGTATGGAGGAATAACCCTAGCTCAGTCAGTCTCCAGCTCTTGGTGCTTGGTTAGCTGACCCTGCCGTTAAGTGACCTGAAAGAGTACAACTCCCCGCAACTCCCTGATACAAAGGCCATATCAGGCATCCTGGACCATGTTGATGCACCCCAGAGCATCTGTTATGCACGTCTTCAGTTAGTCTGATTGCTCACACATTGAAAGCTCTGAAACTCCCAAAAATGCCTGCAACAAAACCAGGAAAGACGAGTCTTTAGAAATATCAAATGTAAAGTAAAAATACAGACTATTTTTAAGAATAAAACTTTTCTGACCTTGCATAATAAAGAAGTCAAAAATTACACTAGGCCCTATTTTTAAAAAATTCTTATGCTTCTCTTTGAAAAGAAACTTAAAGGGGAGGAAAATAAACTGGTTCTGTTTTGAAATTTTAAAAAGTCAAAGCCACCTTTCTGTGCTGGGGAAGATTCTCTAGCTCTGTGCAGTTGGCAGATCAGACCTCCTGCCATTTCTCTGGATCTGTGAGGGAGCAGCACACAGGGTTTTTCTGCTCCTTTAACACTAAGGAGAGTTTGTAGTAATTTTGCCCACAGAAAGAGAAACTTGTTGTAGGAAAGATTGGCGTCACCAATTTAAAAATTGGTCTGCCCTGTTGCAAACCATATTAACATGTGCAGGCAAGAACAGGTAATTCAGCTGGCAGGAACACAAAAATTACACATTTGTATTTTATGACATAGACAACTTTGCAATACAGAAATTACACACACCTTTCTTCTTTTACTCCAGGCTTTGTGTTCACCAGGCAGCCAGAAATGCAAACTAATGAGTGATTTCAGTTCTCATTGACTTCAAAATGTACTTAACACTTAGCAGGATTGAATGTACCTATACTAATCCAGGGTTTGAGCTTCACTGGCATTGTGAGGAAATTGTCAGTAGGCAGATCTTTAAGCAAATGTGAACCCATCCTTTTAGCAAAATTAGTGAAAATTCTAGACCAAATAAGGTGAGTAGGGAAGTGGGTTTTTGTGTGGGGGTTTTTTTTTTTCATTTAGGGGAGACTGTTGGCAATGGTATGACCTCTCTGAGAGCCACAAAACTTCAGTTGCATACGCAATTTTAAAGCTGATGATAATCCTCTGTTAGTATTTCATCAGGGCCTATGAAGACACTAGTTTGAACACAACAGACATGATTTAGGTTGCCAGACAAGTAATCCTTGGTCTATAAGAATTTGTAATCTGTCAGATGCCATTGTAAGAAGGAAAAAAAGGGCAGGGGGCGTAAATGTAGAAAACTAACCCTCTAGCTAAGATGCAACTTTCATTAAGTCTCTGTGAGCTTGATCCAAAGCCCACTGAAATCAATGACTAATGGACTTTGACTCAGGCCCTGTTACAATAGAAGCTCAGAGTTACGAACACCTCGGGAATAGAGGTTGTTCGTAATTCTGAATAAAACATTATGGTGGTTCTTTCAAAAGTTTACAATTGAATGTTGACTTAATACAGTTTTGAAACTTTTACTGTGCAGAAGAAAAATGCTGCTTTCCATTTATCTTCTTAGTAGTTTGTTTAACACAGTATTGTACTCTATTCGCCTTTTGTTGCTGCTGCTGCTGCCTGATTGCATACGTTTGGTTCCAAACGAAGTGTGTAGTTGACTGGTCAGTTTGTAACTCTGAGGTTCTACTGTAGTGCAAATCTGAATCATCGTGTTGCATGTGCTGCCATAGAAAATTAATCTACAGTATGTACTGCCTGTAGTAGTAAGTTGTTTTGACCATCTGTCTACTTACTCTTCTCTATGGACACTCTAGCAAGGCTGTAGAGTGAATTCAGTGCAAGATGATTTTCTTTAAAAAGTTATATCACATGGTGTGTGGCAGGAATATTGCAAGGAGGATCTCCGAAGCAGTGGAGAAGGAATGTCTTGTATTCCCCAACAAGTAATTAGCACTGCTAATCCCACGCCAGTCTGCTGCAGTGCCTGTAAAATATCATTTCATTAATGCTGAGTGGCATTAGGAGATTCTATTCCCTTTTTGTATACATTTGTACTTTAAAAAAAATTATAATCTTGTCTATTTGATCATGCCTTTCTCCCCAGTCTTCTGCATCCACTTGGCAGTTTAAATAGTAAAGGGTCTTTAAAGTAGAGAGAATGTTTGTGTGTGTTTGTACAGCCCCGGATACTGATTGGGACCTCTGGGTTTTACTGTAATAAATAAAAACAGTGGTTTTAGGACAGTGGGCATTAACTAATGCAACAGGTCATGGAGCAGGGTGAGGGAGAGGTGGTTTTTTCTTAGAGTAATTGTCATGCCCAGCTGCAGACTCCCAAGCCTAATGGATTGGCTTTGTTGGAGAGGAAATAAGTACCGTGCATAGCTCTCTTTACCTTTTATCTTTAGCTTGCACTGTAAGCAGTACTGACAAATCATTTTTGCTAAACAATACCCTGGGCAACTTGCAGCAAGAACTGAGAAATCAACCAAAATATCACTGTATATTAGTGTTAGTATACAAAAACTTAGGACCTATTTAAGATTTTAAGTGCTTTATCAGGAGAGTCTCCCTAACAGGCAGATGTGTTACTTCTTGAGACTAAGTCATCCATCAGAAAACCCAGTGTAACCTAAAAAATCTGTTTGCAGGTATGGAAATGAATAATTAAGGCAGGTAATCATTTAACTCAGCCACTATTATCTAATGCACATTATGCCTGCTATCCAAGTTTGGCTGTGTCCCTTTGTGTTCTGATATAGTTGCATATCTACAGAAGTATGCTATTTAATTAGAACTAATTTCACAATTCTACAATTTGCTCCCAGCCTGTATTAGTCTAGGTCCATATGTTTTCTACTAGTATGATGTAAATAAGATGTTTTGATGAGTAAAAGAGAAAATATTTCCTTTGGAGTGATGAAATGTTTGTTTTATAGTGAAATTGGCATGATTACTAACTTTTGTACTGGTGTGTGTTTTATTTTTAAATAGTGCACTATGTTATAGCAAATTGAAACAAACTTTTTGAAAGTTTTTAAATCGCTGATTTTTATCCACCTTGGAAACAAACAAAACCTAGGATTACTTTAAAAGAAAAAAATAGAATTAAAATCACAGCATTTCAGCACTACGAGGAAGAATTAAGATTTCATGGACAACATCACTGCTGGTGTTTCCTACCATCTGAGTTTTTGACCTTGCAACCTTAACCTTCTTCTAAGACATGGTTTTCTATATAACTTTAACTTCATCACCTGGACTGATTGATCCTGCAATCAAATCCAAACAAACCATTGTGGAGCTCCTTTGAGTTCAGTGGGTCTGAATGACTTTGAAAACTGGAGTAATAGAAATGGGAACTGAAATTAAATTTAATAGTGCAGTGCGCAAGGTCATGGATTTAGGAACTCACAACAATAATTTTTGCTATAAGCTGGGGAAATATCAGTTGGAAGTGACAAGGGAATAAAAACACGTGGGTGTATTGGCCGATCACAGGATGACTATGAGCCACCAATGTGATGTGGCTGTGAAAAAGGCTAATTCAGCCCTAGGCTGCATCAGGCAAGATATTTCCAGTAGAGACAGGGAAATTTTAGACGCCTCTTCTGGAATACTGTGTGCAGTTCTGGTCTCCCATATTTAAGAAAGATTAATTAAAACTAGAAAAGATGCAGAGAGGGGCTATGAGGATGATCAGAGTAATGGAAAACTTGCCATATGAGATGAAACTGACACCTTAGCTTATTTAGTCTAACCAAAAAAAGACTGGAGGGAGATATGATTGCTCTCTCTAAATACATCAGAGGAATAAACACCTTGGATGGGGAGGAGTTAATTTAAATGAAGTACTAGTGTTGACACAAGCACAAATGGCTTGAAATTAGATAAAATTAGATGAATTCTAACCATCAGAACCATGAAGGTCTGGAGCAGCCCTCCAAGGGGAATTGTGGGGGGCAAAAAATCTAACTGGCTTCAAGACTGATCTTGGTACGTTAAGGGAGAGGATGGTGTGATGAAACTGCCTATAATGGCAATTTACAACTGCTATTAGCAAATATCTCCAACAGCCAGTAATGGAACACTAGGCTCTGAGGTAGTACAGGGAATTCTTATCCGGGTATCTGGCTGGTGGGTCTTGTCCACATGCTGAGGGTCGTAACTGATAGCCATATTCAGGGTCAGGAAGGAATTTTCCCCCAGATCAGATTGGCAGAGACCCTGAGGGAGTTTTGCCTTCTTGTGTAGTGCATGAGTCACTTTCAGGTGTAAATTAGTACAAATGATGGATTCTTTATAACTTGAAATATTTAAACCATGATTTGAGGACTTCAGTAACTCAGCAAGAGGTTAGGGGTCTATTACAGGAGTGGGTGGGCTGGGTCCTGTGGCCTTCAGTGTGCATGTGGTCAGACTAGATGATCGTGATGGTCCCTTCTGGCCTTAAAGTCTAAGTCTGTGTAGATGCAAGAGCCTGCCTGCACCAATCTGATTTCAGAATGAGGGCTACTGAATGTTTCCAGACTACACTAATTTGCAGATGCATGCTGGGACCACTCAAGATTGAGTATGTCCAGTAAAGCCAGAGCAAGATACTAGGGTCATCTTAAGCAAGTTAGTCAGGGTTCCACCAAGCATGAGGTACTTACCTTAAGGAGGAGAATCACTGACAGACAAACTTTCAGCCAGGGTTTGCTGGACTCTGCTTTGTATTTTATTCCCTGTGGTTTTCCAGGGAAACCTTTCAGAGTATTTTAATTGTTACTCAACCAGCCGCTGTACCTGAGGACCAAGCTGAATCCAATTCTTCTGCTATGGGTTCAACTAAAGATCCAAGTAAAATTTAGGATTAGTAATGAAGTGCATTAGTTACACTTAATTATTAAATGATAGTATCGTCTTAAATGTGATTTCCTAGGGTACAAGAGGAGAAGTTACTATGAGTTAAGATTAATATTGCTATCTAAACAAAAATGCAAAGTTTAATAACTGAGTTATATTATAGGCCCTGATACCTCATGAGGATTAGATTGTGACTCCTATATACATACAATCTCTCCATCTTTTGTATTGATGGGATAATTAATTCATCTCTATGGTTTATTATTTCTGTTAATTACAGAAATATTATGGGCTGCAAATAGGGCTTGCATTTTACCGTCAACAACATGCTAGGGTGAACAATGAGTGAACCTAGCACAATGATGCATCATAACCTGCATTTTCTCTGTTTTGTTTAGTCCAGTTCAGGTCAAACTCCACCTGAATTCCCAACTACTGCCCCATCTTCCTTAACCTCCACACTCAAACAGCAAGCTGTTTATAACCATTGCTTTAAGTTCCTTTTCCCTCCCCACCTCTGTGCATGAGGGGGTTAATGGTGGGGTCAAGGGTCCCCTCTTTATCCCCCCACCCCATTGCCGCTTGTCCTGCCAGAGTGGGGAGGGCAAAGGGGTCTGTCCTCCTGCTGCATCTGCCTTCTAGCATGCTCAGCCCCTGGCAGCTGGGCCCAGAAGGGACGGGAGCAGCCACTTCACGTGCTGGCCATCTGGGTCACGTCTCTGTGCAGCGCAGGGGCCGCCTGAGAGAGCACCTGGCGGGGGAGTCGGCGGTGGCAGCAATGAGCCATCCCTTGCCTGAGTCCAGCTGCTGGAAACGGGCCGAGTGAGCCAGAGTCCTCTCTCCCCGGCATGATTCTGGCTTGCTTGGCCTCAGTCCCTGGGAGCTGGGCCTGGTGGGGAGCAGAAGCCACTGCCCCCAAAGCTGGGCTCTTCCGTGCAGCACAGCAGCTGCCTGAAGCAGTGACCCAGAGTGACCAAATCAGCCGCCTGAGAAATGGCTCTATCCTACTCCCTGCCCGGGCCCAGCTGCCAGGGAGAGCAAGGGGCAAGCACAACAGGAGGAGGACAGACCTCTCTCCCTGCAGGTAATTCTGGTGGGGCGGGGAGAGCGCAGTGGCCCCAGGCTGGGCGCAGGGCAGGAGAGTCGCTGGGTAGAGGAGACATGTGGGGCGGTCACACATCCTCCTCTTGAGATTGTGCACCCTCCCCTCCAGTATTGGGAGTCACAAGTCATTTGTGTATCTAGTCATCTTTGTTCTGGCTTTCACTCTCTCCATTGCACTTAAAACCATTCTCATCAAGGTATGACATGACAAGGCGCAGCTCTTACCTGCTCAGCGTTAGGGCTTGGCTACACTTGCAAGTTAGAGCACATTAAAGCAGCCCCATGCACGCTAACTCACTCTCTGTCCGCACTGGCAAGGCACTTAGCGCGCCTGGACTCTGCAGCTGGAGTGCTCCTGGTACTCCACCTCCCCGAGAAGGCTTGTTGTGTCTCGGCTGAGATGCCCAAGGTTCAGTGTGAACAAGGCGTTGCATTTCTGCACTTTGACCTCCAGAAACGTCCCATAATCCCCTTAAGTCAAGTGACCACTCGTCATTGTTTTGGAATCGGCTGTACGAATGTGGATATACCCTTTCAGAGATCTGTTTTTGACAGCAGGCATGCTTATCTGTTCTGGGAGAAAGCAACCATTACTGAGGAATGTTGCTTGCTTTGAGTGAGTGAGAGAGAGAGAGGCGGGGGAAGGTGGATGTAAACTTAGAAGACAGCGTGCTGACACTCAGCACCCCAAAAAACCACTCTGCCCCACCACATACATACAACACACTCCCTGCTACACTCCACCCCATCCCCTGCATTTGAAAAGCACATCGCAACCACTTAAATGCTGCGATAGCTGCCCATAATGCACCAATGCTGCTGCAAATGTGACCACACCAGTGCGCTTGCAGCTGTAAGTGTGGACAGACTGCAGCGCTTTCCCTAGTGCACTCTCCAAAGGCTGATTTAACCCAAAGCACTCTACATCTGCAAGTGTAGCCCAGTCCGAAAAGAAGGGGCCAAAACCCAGGGGAGGGATAGCAGTGGTATTGAGAAGTTCCCACTCTACCTCTGGTTGTTATGTGGCCTCATCACTGTAGTATCTGAGTGCCTCGCATCACAGCCCCTCAGTGAGACAGAGCGGTGCTGTTATCCTCACTGTACAGATGGGAAACTGAGACACACAGAGACTAACCGCCAGATTTACAAAGGTATTTAGGCACCTAGTGGGATTTTCAAAAGTATCTCTGGGTGCCTAAAAACCGTTGAAGCTCTGGCCCTAAGGCACTGACCTGAGGTCATACAGGAAGTCCAGAGGAATGGAGCGAGTAGAACCCAGGTCTCTCAGTGCTAGCTCCCTAGCTACTGGACCAGCCTTTCTCTCTGTTGCATGCTGCAAAAAAAGAATCCTCTAACAGATGGGAGCAAAACCAAGAAGTCTAGGTTCTCTGAGACTCCAGCAGTTGGTCCCAAGTGATTGGGAAGGATGTCCTGGTTGACAGTATGGAAAGCAGCACAGAAGTCAGGAAGGATAAAGAAAGAAAGAGAACGAAAGTCAGATGAGAGAAGAGCACTTAAGTGCCAAGGGGTGGCAGGTTCTGCCACGGGCTGAGTTGTATAGCAATGCCGGCTGTGCAGTTTTAGATTTTAACTGAAAACCATTTTGTCATTTTTTGTTCTGAGTTTGATAAAAGGAAGGAATGAGAAAGTGTCATATCAGTATCAGATGTGATTATACATCAGATTCTTAGGGTTTCAGCTGTATCCAGGCCAATTCCAGAACAAAGTACAGAAACTGAATCCAGAGTCCATAAAGTCAACCGTTATTGTCATGATTTGTGTTATTCACTCGGCACGATCTGTGCATTCAGCACTGTCCAGAATATGCCTGAAAATGTAGTCTTTGAGCCCATGCATATAAGATGTGTACCTCTGGATAAGATGGCTCAGTTAAAGTATGAAGTGTATAGTTAGTGACCACATATGTTATCACATGTTCACTGTGGTGTTTATATCTATGAGTGGAGACACTGATGGCAACAGAAGTTTTACTTGATTGAGGACTAGAAGATTTGACTGTCCAACTTTCTTTCAAGAGGAAGAACTGCCCAGAGGTCCTGTGCTCTTTTATTTTCCTTTTCTGTCTGCTCAGAAGTCTCAGTTTTTCCCTCAACTTTAAAACGTGAACTTTTCTTGGTGTTTCACAGGAGAATATATTAAATCAAAACTGCAACTCAAACACAACACTACAGTGATTAAGAGCCTTCTGGAAAGTAAATAGCCTTTAAACAGAAGTGAAAGCAGTGTTGCCAACTCTCATGATTTTGTCATGAGTCTCATGATAATTATTGTTTAACTTAAATCCCTAGTTCCTGGAGTCAAATGGATATGTGATTATTTCAGCCTTCAGTCTTAAAGAAAAATGAAGTTTCTAGCCCTTGTGGTTGTGGAGAAAGCTTAATAGATAGCAGGTTTAAAACAAACAAATGGAACTACTACTTCACACAATGCCCAGTCAACCCATGAAACTCATTGTAAAGGCCAAAAGTATATTGTGTCCAAAAAATAGTTAGATACTACGATGGAGGATCAGTCCATCAGTAGCTTTCAGGCAAGATGATTTGGGATGCAACCTCATGCTCTGGGTGTCCTTAAGCCTCTGACTGCTGAAAGCTGGGACTAGACAACAGGGAATGGATCATTTGACAATTGCCCTGTTCTGTTCATTTCCTTCAAAGCATATGGCATTGGCCACCGTCAAAAGATAGGCTATTGGGCTAGATGGACCATTGATCTGACCCACAATGGCCATTCTTATGTTCTTATTGCTGAGGCAAATATTCCTGCATTCAGCATCCTGACTTTCTCCCAGAGTACCACTGTCATCATCTGTGGTCTGCATCTGGGAAATTAACAGGTAATTGCATGTGACAGCTTCCATGCTTAGGGTGAACTTGGTGTTATGATCTGTGATACTTTGCTGTGGGGAAAACATTGCTAATTCTCTCTACTCTTCCTTTTGTAGTTTCATTGTTGTGAGTCCAGAGGATTAAATATGCTGAAATGAACAGGTGGAGGCTGGATTGGTAGCTCTCCTTTAGATTGCAGAATACTATTTAATTATTTTTTTAAATTGTTGTGAGTTTATTTTTTGTGGGTCCCCACCCAGTATAGCACATTTTGACATGCCAGAGTAACCACAAGCAAAACAATGAATTGCAAAAACAGCTCTGCCAGAAGTTGGCTGAAATTAATAAAACCTTAAATATAGTGTTCTGAAACTTTGAAATAAGATTATTATTTAGAATTGTTGGGGTTTAATGAAGCATTGCCTCTGTATTAGCCTTGGGCACACTATTATAGTAATACATTGCTGCTGTTTTTCAGTGGGAGAAATTGCTATCAGTGAAACTTCTTATATGTTTACTACCTTGCCTGAGTGATCAGGCAAGTACTGGAGGGGGTGTGGGTTTCTTCCAGTCTTGGGGTTTCATACAGAGAGCATTCGGGTGGCTAATGCATGAAAAGGCCATTCTGAGCATGTCTATAACTGCTTCCAGGTGCACCTGCCCGGCAATAAACAGTTTTTGAATGCATTACTCAAGCATTGTGACAGAGTGTACAGCAGCTGTGATTATCCAATGAATGTAGGACAGCTTTGCATTTTGACCAGTTATATAGATTATCAAATCTCCTATCTCTTTCACTGCTTGGGAACAGACTGATGGGAGTGTTGGGTTTCTCTCCTATTCTTGCCACTTGCAACCCTTGCCTTGCCGCTTTTGTTTTTTGTTTTGTTTGGGTGCAGCAGTGCATCTGACTCTCTGCTCTTCTTTCCCTCCATGTTGCTGTCATCTGCCATCCAGCCAAATTCTCCCCATCAGCTTTCCTCTCTGACTTTGACTGCGGCTCTTTCTCTCCCTCTCCTCAGTCTCCCACACTCATTTTTGGTAATTTCAGCTTCTGTGTCAAATACCCAGCCACCCCATGTTGCTTCACCCTTACCTCTTCTTTCGAGCTGCAGCCCCAGTTCAACTTTCTCACTCACCAAAACAGCCATTTATTCAACTTGGTCTTCATCAAGCACTGCTCTCTCTGTGACCTCTCTTGCTAAGTTTCCCCCCTCTGATTATCATCTGGTCTCTTTCACCATTACCCATCAACCTCCTCCATCAAACCCAGTACTCAGTCTTTCCTTGATTTCTAGTCCATTAATGCTCATGAGTTCTTGTCTGCTCTCCTTCTGGACCCAATTTCCATTAATACTATTGTTGATTCTCTCCATTCCTCTGTCTACTCCACTTTTGACTCTTCTGCCCCTCTCTCCCATTGCAAGGTCCACTCCACCAACTCCCATTCCTGGCTCATTTGCAACATCTGCTTCCTCTTCTCTTGCTCTCATGCTGTGGTACAGGGTCCTGTGACCAGACAACCTTCCTCCACTACAAATCCATTCTCCCTGCTGTCATCTTCCCAGGTAAAAAAAAATCTCAGTTGTCCTCTCCTGGCTCTCCTCCTACCTCTCTAACTGCTCTTCAACATATCCTTTGGTTCTCCTTTTCTCCCCCTTCCCCTTCCAAATTTCTGTGAGGGATCCACAGGGCTCTATCCTTGCAAACCCAGCTGCCTTTTTGCCACCTTTGACTCACTTCTCAAGCTCTTCCCTCCTCCTGTTTCCACTTCTCTGTATGTACAGGGGATGTTGCCAAGATTTTTTTTTTTTAACAAAATTGACAAAATATGACACAAACTTCCCCTTCCACTCAGCTCACCTTCTCTTCCCTCTTCCCATGACACTCTCCTCCTTCTCCCCTCACAGCTGCAGAAACTCCTCATCTGCTCTCCTCCTTTGACCCCTTCACTAGTCCCAGTGACCCCATCCCAATTCCTGATCTTCCTTGCACCCATTCTCATTCCCTCCCTTACTCTTTTCCTTAACCTCTCACTCTCTTCTAGCTCTTTCCCCTACAATACAAACCTGCTTTAGTATCTCCCATGTTAAAAACTAACCCAAAAAATCACCCTTGACTCCACTTTCCTCTCCAGTTCTCTCTCCTTCATGTCTAAGCTTATTCATTGTGCTGTCTGAAGTTCCTCTCCTCCAAATCCATCCTAGACCATCTCCAATGTGGCTTCTGCCCCTTGCACTCAACTGGAAGTGCTTTCAAAGTCTTTAATTACCTTGTGATGGGGTGTTCACCCCTAAACCCGCCCTGGAGGGGCTAAAGTGGCTAGGGAGGCCAATTAACTGCCAAGGCTGCATCTGGAGGAGCCAGGGAGCAATGAAGACTAGTTAAAGGATGAAGGTCACCTGGACAGGAAAAGATGGGGCTTGTATAAAGCCAGGTAGCTGAGGGCAGAATGGAACTGCAGTGAAGAGGTCTGCAGTGATTCTCTCAGAAAACAAGGAGGGAGCTTGGCCCAGAGGAGGATGGGACAATGAGGTGGATAGAGGCAACATAGGAAGCAGTCCAGGGAAACAGCAGCAAGGTGTGGGACAATACAGACCTTAGTTTCTGGTTGTAGGGTTCCTGGGCTGGAACCCGACAAAGAGGGCAGGCCCAGGTTCCCCTAGTAGCCACTGGGGAAACATGGCGAACATGAAACACCCCAGTGGTGAATAAAGTATCCTGTGACACTCCTGTTAGCCAAATCTCAACTAGTACTTCAGTGTCATCCTCCTTGACCTGTCAGCAACCTTGACACAGTCAACCATGGTGATCTTCTTAAAATCTTGTCCTCCTTGGCTTCCATGATGCTGTCCTCTCCTAGCTCTCCTCCTACCTCTTTAACTGATCTTTCAACAAATCTTTTGGATCCTCCTTACCCCCCCTCTCCCTTCCAAATTTCTGTGAGGGATCCACAGGGCTCTATCCTTGGTCCACTTCTCTTCTACTGTCTCCCTTATTCATGGGAAATCTCATCCGCAAACACAAATTCAAGTACCATCTCTATGTGGAATAATCACAGATCTCCCTCTACTCCAGGTCTGCTTCCTTCTGTCCAAATCTCAGCCTGTCTCTGACATCTCTTTGTGGACTTCTAGCCATCAGCTCAAGATCAACATGGCTAAAATAGAACTCCTAATCTTTGCCCCCCAAAACCCTTCCTGCGACCTCTTTTCTCAATCACTGTGCACAACACCATCATTCGACTCTTCATGCAGACCTATAACCTGCATGTCACTCTCTAGTCCAGGTCCTCACATCCAGGCTATGCCTAAATCTTGTCTATTTTTTCTGCATTTCTGCAGCATTTCTAAAACATGTTCTTTCCTATTCATGCACACAGCTGAAAGTTCTCCTGTCTTCAGTCATCTCAAACAGTCAATCAGCACAGGGCAGAGTACCTGAGGCCTGAGTCACTGCAGGCTCTGTTGGAAGGGTAGATCAATGCAGCTGGGTTGTTGCCACATGCCTGAGTGGTGACTCCCATAGTTCTGGAGTTATAGCTGAGTGAGCAGCCCTGGCTTGGCTGCAGGTTTGCCTCACAGTTACAATTTGGATGATAAAGGTAATAGTGTGGATGTAATATACTTAAACTTACTTAGTATGGCATGATATTTTGATTTTTAAAAAATTAGAATACAAATTTAACATGACATACATTTTGGGACCTATCCATTTAATGTAATTGTACATGGGGAACCATCATCTAGTCTGTGTTTGTAATGGAGTCCTGTAGGGATCCATTCTTGGCCTTATGCTATTTCACATTTTTAACAATGACCTGGAAGAATACGATGCCCTCAGTTTTTGGTTAATACTGAAGAGGACAGGTCACAACAATCTGGATCAATTGGCAAGCTGGCCACAAGCAAATTGTGTGGCACTCTCTTTTTTTTAAATACAGCTAAATGTAAATTCATACATAGAGGACAAAGAATGTGGGGGAACTCTGTCCTGAGAAGCAGTGACTCTAAAAAAAGATTTGGGGGTTGTGATGGATCATCAGCTGAACATGAGCTCCCAGTGCAATGCTGTGGTCAAAAGGGCAAGTACAATCCTTAGACGCATAAATGGGGGTATCTTGAAGAAGTAGACAGGTAATTTTCTCTCTCTTTTTGGCACTGGTGCAAATGCTGCTGAAATACTGTATCCAGTTCTGGTGTCAATAATTCAAGGAAGATAGTGATAAATTGGAGTGTTTAGGGAAGAGCCACATAATGATTAAAGGATTAGAAACTGTGCTTTAGAGAGAGACTCAAGGGCCTCAATCTATTTAAGTTAGCAGAAAAGGTTAAGGGGTGACGATCAAATCTGTAAGTATCTACATGGGAAGCAAAAATTTGATAATGGACTCTTTGGTGTAGCTGACAAAGGTGTAACATGATCCTACAGCTAGAAGTTGAAGTTAGGCAAATTAAGACAGGAATCAGGGATACATTTTTTTAAGGGTGAGGGACTGTTAACCATTGGAACAATTTACCAAGGGGTTTCTATGGATTCGCCATTGCCAGCGATTTTTAAAATCAAGATAGGCTCTAGTTCAAAGGAATTCTTTTAGGAATTCTGTGGCCTGTGTTTTGCTAGATGTCAGACCAGAAGATCACAATAGTCCCTTCTGGCCTTGGAATCTATGACACATACTTGAAGAAGAAGGTGCAGTGCCTCATGCAGAGCAGTGATATTTTGAGAAACCCCAGTAGCTAGGTGGACAGCTGGCCCTGAGCACCCAATGCTGAGAATAGATTTTTTATTTATTTTATTTATTTTTTTTAGAGGGGCAAACGCCATCCACATTCTGCCTTTAAAATTTTCCTTGTGGTTTAAGTGTCTAAAAGTGGACCACACCTCCTCTGCTGAGTTCCCAAAGGACCTTTTGTAAATTGCTCTGTGACTCAGTTTTTTCATTTGTAAAATACTGTCTATAATTATTCTCCAATTCACAGGAATGTTCTGCGGCTTAGTTATTCACCTTGAACTTTGGGTCCTCTTGTAGACATTGCAGAGTGGTGGTGTTTGTTTTGTTTTGACACTGTGCAGGCCTTTTAAAAGCAGATCCAGCTAGCATCAGGTGTATCTTTGCTGCAAGTTTCCTGACTCTAACAACAGGAACTACAGCTCACACACTAAAAGAGAAAGGTAGGGTGCTGAGAGAAGAGTTATAGCAGAACACCGCTACATTTTTTTCTGTCCACCCCAACATGGCTATGGAAATACTGTAGGAGGTTTTACCTCCAATTCCTGACAATACCATCCACCAGAGCCCATCCTTGAGAGAAAATCACTATCAAATCCTTAACCACTGATAGAGGGTCAATAAAATGACAGCACTGAAATATGTTTATCCCAAACTTTTGCACAAAAATCTCAGGTTTCTTTGTTAGACTTCTCTGAGCTGGGTCTTATTCATTACTATTTATATAATACAAGCTCACTAGCATCTGCTAAATTTATGCATATGTATGAAGTGAAAATCTGTCCCTTCAGAGATAATGTCATTATGACACTGGGAAAGAACTAAATTGCGGCATTAGTGTGTCCTAGTCATAGCTTGATGTTCATTTGCGCATACTCTCTCTCCTTTCTCAAAATCAGAATTAATAGGATAAAGAACAGCTTGAAATAGCAAGTGTTTGTCTCTTTGTCATGTTCTGGAGCCAAGTGGAAAGAATCATACACTTAGGGCTGGAGGGGACCTTGAGAGGTCATCTTCACCTCCCTGCTGCTGAGGAAGAATTAAATATACCTAGACCATCCCTGACAGACGTCTGTCTAATCTGTTCTCAAAAACCTCCAGTGATTGTGCAATCCCTATCTCCCTCGGTAACTCCAATGCTTCACTATCCTTATAATTTTTCCCCCTAATATCTGTAGCCAAAGGCCAGGTCCAAACTCAAAAGTTAAATTGACCCAGCTATGTTGCTCAAGGGTGTTAAAAATCCACGCCCATGCGTAATGTAGTTAAGCCAACATTATCACCCCCTGTAGACAGTGCTAGGTGGACAGAATTCCATTGCTTCTTGGGGAGATGGATTACCTATGCTGATGGGATAACTCTTCCCATTGCTGTAGTGAGTGGTAGACACATTGAGTTGCCAGTGGTTCCTCATTACAAAGGATGTCCCTTATTTTTT
The DNA here is from genome assembly GCA_007922305.1 of Dermatemys mawii. Classification (NCBI taxonomy): domain Eukaryota; kingdom Metazoa; phylum Chordata; order Testudines; family Dermatemydidae; genus Dermatemys; species Dermatemys mawii. The sequence continues at coordinate 18,297,534 of ML677342.1, forward strand.
CATCTTTGTACGAAAAGATCAGGAGTTGCTGAGTGCTGCAAAAAGCAGCAAGAAACACTCCTGACAAATGTAGGTGAGTACTGATTATTATTCATAATGATAATTATAATAATATGGAGGGGAAAGGTGGGGTGGCGGGGCGATGCTATGAAAATAGTCCCTCATTTTTGAAACACAATTTTGGAATCCTACATTAACAAGCCGTAAATCTCTTTCTGCAGATTAAACTGATTTGCTTCTTGCTTCTAAATATGTCTGTCGTGTGTGTGTGTGTTGAACTTTCTTCGTAGGTTATGCTTTCTACATCTCTTAATTTTTGTTGCTCTCCTCTGGACTCTCTCTCCAATTTGTCTCTCTGTCTTAAAATGTGGCACTCAAAACTGGATACAGTACTCCAGCTGACACCTCAGGGGAACAATTTTCTCCCATGCCTTACAGACCACACTCCTATCAGGCAAATAGCATTCTGGTATATATTTCCTTACAACTACATCACTTTGTCACATCTTCTATTTGTGATCTACTGTTACTTCCAGCTCCTTTTCTGCACCACTATCACCGAGTTAGTGATTTTCCATTTTGTAGGTGTACATTTGATTCTTCCTTAAGTGTAATACTTTGCACTTGTCTTTATTGAATTTCATTTTGTTGATTTCAGACCAATTCTCAAATTTATAGAGATCATTTTGAATTCTGGTTTTCTCATCCAAAGTGCTTGCAACCCCTCCCAGACTGGTGTCATCCACACATTTTTTAAGTATACTTTCCCCTCCATTATCCCAGTTGTTAGTGAAAATATTGACTAGTATTAGATGCAGGACAGATTTCTTCAGGACCCCACTAGATACAACTTCATAGTTTGACAGTGAACCATTGATAAATTCTGAGTACATTTTTTTTACTCAGTTGTGCACCCACCTTATAATAATTTCATCTAGACCATATTTCCCTACTGTGTTTATGAGACTGTCATGTGGGATTGTGTCAAAAGCCTTACTAAAATCAAGATATCACGTCTACTACTTCATGCCATGCTATTGGCCAGTAACCTTGTTAAGGAAGGAAATTAGATAGGTTTGGCATGATTTGTTCTTGACAGATCCATGTTGGCTATTATTTGTCACCACATACATGTTGTGTACCTTTAAAAGAAGTCTAGCAGCTTAAATTCATACCTTTACTAGACACCAAAAAATTATGCACTAAAGAGAGACAAACTCTATTAGAACAATCTATAACCTATTACTCTACCACCATTTATCCTCCCCACAGTTCATCTCTCCCCACCCCCAATGATTGAAGAGGTATTAAGTGTCCACTTCATCTTGAATGGTCCCTTGATATATGTTAATTACTTATGCTAAATAATCTGTTCCACCTTGTATTTAGTGCGATACTCTGAGGACATTTCCCAGATCTAAAGAAGAGCACTATGTTCACATCCTGACTCAGGTTTAACGCAAGCTCGCCGTCTTCCATGTGCCAGTGCTACAGTCTAACTGTCCCACCACTTCCCCAGTGGTAACTGCAGCCAATTGTCCGGGCACTTCCACCAGCCCCAACACCCTCTTCACCCTTGCCTCGGCCTGCAAATCCCAGCAATCAGCCAGGAGCTCTCTCCATCTCCCCTTGATCCCAGCACTACTTTGTCCAGGGTTCTAGCCAGGGTGCTCCCTAGCCATTTTAGTGCCTTACGCAGCACCCCCCTGCCACAGGGTGTGTGTGTGAGGCCCCAGGCCTCCATGGGGGGAAAGGGGCAACAGCAGGCTTGGGGGGCAGAGAGGAAATCCCCACCCCTCAGCACAAGCCGGTGGAGCAGAGCGGAGTGGGTCTGGGTCACTCTACTTCCTGCCACCCAGTGAGTGCGGGACAGGCCTGACCCCGCACTCACGGAGCTGTGGGAAGTGGAGTGACATGGCCCCAGCCTGCTCTGCTCTGGTCCCCTGGCTCCCGGGCTTGGGGGGCACAGGGACCTGCCCCCTAGCAGTCGCCAGCAACGCGGCTGGGAGCCAGCGGCACAGCATGGAGTGGGCTGGGGCTGGGTCACTCCACTTAACACCACCTGGTGAGTGCAAGGTTCCCAACCCCGGCTGTAGTCCTCAGGGGAAGGGGTAGAGTGGAGGTGGGCCTGGGGCAGAGCAGGGGTGGGAAGAGGTAGGGTTGGGGCGGAGCAGCGGCAGGGGCTGGAGCAGCACGCAGCTGCGTTGGGCACTTGGAAATGTGGTGCCCCAAATACCCTGGTGCCCTACGCAGCTGCATACTTTGCTTATAGGTAGGGTCAGCCCTGGTGCTAGCTTCCTCCTGCCTGACAGGCACCCAGTTCTCCCTCTTGAGCTCCAGGGAATAATCGATACTACTGTATCCTGCAGCTCTTCTTATAGGTACGTGCAAGGCTTTCATTGGCTCCTCCTCTCAGCCCCTCTCTGACTGCTTTCTGCACAGCCTCCCTAGGGCTCTATTAACCCCCTAGAGGCCAGTGTGGGGCCAATCCCCATTACAGTATGTAATGGTAAAAGTGGCACAAACGGTGACTGTTATCACACACACATTCTCAATAACCTCCCTAACAAAACTTATATAAGAAAATCCATAAAGTGCAAGTTGCAGTACAGGGTCAGTATTGATAGAATCATATAATATTAGGGTTGGAAGAGACCTCAGGAGGTGATCTAGTCCAATCCCCTGCTCAAAGCAGGACCAACCCCAACTAAATCATCCCAGCCAGGACTTTGTCAAGCTGGGCCTAAAAACCTCTAAGGAAGGAGATTCCACCACCTCCCTAGGTAACCCATTCCAGTGCTTCACCACCTAGTGAAATAGTGCTTCCTAATAATAATAGCCAATCCAGACTTCCCAGAATGCAGCTTGAGACCATTGCGTCTTGTTCTGTCATCTGCCACCACTGAGAACAGCATGGGGTGGGGAGCAGGGCAAGAGTGAGCAAACATTCTAAAAATATGGCAGGGAGCAGGACTAGAGAGAAAACAATGAAGGAATTATTATAAGTAGAGAAGAGCTGTTCACTACAGATTCCTTCAATTTTCCTGAATTTCTTTTAAAGAAAGACAAGACTCAGCCAAGCCATGGCAGGAAAATGAAGGACCAAGTCATCATCCATAACAGAGCTTTGCTTTGTGTCATTGAGAAAAGGGGACGCGAAGGTGACTTTAAATTACCTTTGTGCCTCCTCTCTCACAATCTCCACGGCTTGTGTGGGCCTGTTTGGCCCTCAACATGATTTAAAACAGCTTCAAGCTAAGTTCCACACATTCTAACAGCCTCTCTACAGGGAAAGCTATAGCACAGCTCTGTTCCCTCATCCCTGCTGTTAGGGCAGGCTCCTGAGAAGGGGTGTGATAGAGTTGCCGATGCCAGTTCTACCCCAGGGAATCTGCAAGTAGCCAGATCTGCTGCTTTGTATTATCAGAGTGACACAGAGCTGCTAGAAAGGGGTGTGGAAGCATGAAGATCTGGATCTAGCTTTTTAAATTTCAGTAAAATTTACTCAACTGTTACGCTCTTTCCAAAGGAATATAGGGAAGCTAATCTGGTGATCTGTTTACACAGTCATTGGGAAAAAGGCATATCTTTTCTAATTAAGAGAAATAAATTTGCTTAAAAGTCCTGTTACTTAATCACACCCTGTCAGTCTATTTTACACTTGATGAAACACAAACCTGTAGCAAGGAAGAGAGAGAGATCTTAGGAACTAAGTCTGAAGTAATAATGAGAGGAGTAGAACCCTCTTCCAATGAGAGAAAGCATCCAGCCACCTCCCAGAGACTTGTGCAATGTGATTGTGGTAAGGGAAAGAGTTGAGAAACAGGACTGAATCAGTGTTACTGTACACCTTGTGAAATCACTAACACCAAAGCAAAGTGGGCGTCTAATGCTACTATTCTTGTCTGATCATATTTTACTCAGGTGTCAATAACTACACAGGGGAATACTGTATTGGGCCAAAGAGGAAGAGACATGAGCCTAAAGCAGGGACTAGAAATTGGTGCAGTGAAGAAACTGATTGCTTTGCTGATTAAGAGCTGTTGGATCACTTTCTTTAAAGAGATTCCAACAGCAAATATATTAAAACCATCATTATCATCTATAAAAATGTGCACACACATGCTTACTCGACTGAAGTCTATGGTTCTGCTTATTGAAACACAGGTATATAGTGGGTGATGCTACCATTTTCATTTTGTTGTGGATAAAAGAAAACAAGAACAAGAGCTATAGCCACAATTGCAGTCTTTATGCTGGGGTTAGAAAGAGAAATGGCTGCATTTCAGCCCTGTATCTTAACCTGGACTGTGAATTCACTGTCCTCCTTGCACACCTAGTCTGTGTAAAGCCTGATTACTTCAGCTTTCTGCAGACAAGGTTATTTTATTTCATCTGTGCATCTCTGTCAGGAATCAGGGCCTGCAGAAGAACCAGTCTCGGGCTCCCTGTCAAATGCAGCTGGCCTGCAGAAGACTGCCTGATTGGCTACATTACTAGTTGGAAGGGACAGCTGACTGGCTCTTAAGCTCAGCAGCAGATGAGTGGCTGCTCAAGATATTTGGCTGTGATAGCTCCTGCCTTGTTTTACCCTCTGTAACTGGCTTCTGAGCCTTAGGTCTGATTCATGAACTCTGACTCCAGTTCTGATCTTTGGCTCCAACCATTAGGCATGATCCCCCATGTCCCAGTTGCTGACAGTCTGTTTAGTTTTTCTTCTAATAAATCAGTTTCCATTTGTCTGATTTTATATGGTGCTCCAAGGTGTGCTAGCTGTCTTACAGTGCCAACAAGAAGGCAAAGGCTCTGATGCAGTAAAGGGGTAACAAAACACTCAGGACTGCTAAGGGGAAGCAGAATGGTGATTAAAACAATGAGATTACATAGTTTGTCAGAAGGAAAACTATGCATAGCATGGTAAAGTACTTATCGAACATAAATAAATAGCTGATTCACTTGTAGGTATCATGTCAGAAACAGGTCTTGAAAAATAGGTGTGAATCAGAAGAAACCTGCCAGCGGATCACCTCAGGAGAAAATTTGATTAATATGGCAGACATGATTATAGGAGAAGCACATAAACAAGTCACTGATGAGTTTATAAGTAGTGCAGGTCTGAGTTATGTAATGCCTTAAAGGCAAGGACAGAAGCTTAAAACTGCTATGGTGATATCAACTGGAGAGATTCAAAGAGAGTGCTGACATATGTGCTATGCTAGGATTATCTTAGTGCCTTTATTTTACATAGCCAGAAGGAGATGGCAATATGGGCTAAGTAATGAAGATGGAAGTAATGAATAAAGTTTTTAGGCTCTCATCACAAAGAAAAGGTCAGACTTTAGAGATGTTATGGAGTAAAGGGTAGCAAGATATGGACCCTGGCAAGATCTGTGTCTATTGAATAACAGAAGAGTTACGGAAAGGCTGTTGCTGTCATCTTCAATGACAGAAAATTTTTTAGCAGCAGAGCGAAGGGTGGAGTCTGGTCCATCTGCAATATAAACTGATATGGTGAATTCAAGAAATGTCAGGCAAGCAAAAATGTGCATTTGAATAGAGAGACAGGTCAGACATGGAGGAGCAGATTTGCAAATCATCTGCATAAAGAGTAGCGCTGGTAGACATCTTTACTGAATTAAGATTTTTTAAAACTGAAAAATGGTCTTTTTTGAAAATGAAATTTTTCATGGAAGTTGTCAGCATTTCTGAAACATTCCACAAAACTTTTTGCAACATTGTAATTAGAATTATTTTGTTTAAAACATTCATGACTTCAAAAAGCATTCCTTATAATAATTATTAACACTTTTAGTTTACTGATAAAATTTCAGGAACTCCTGACTTTCAGAAAATAGATATTTTCTAATGAAGTTGTAGATAATTTTGCAAATGTTTTTATGTTAAACCCTGAAAAATGAAAACAACTCTTAAATATCAGTGTATTTCACAAAATTGTTTTCCATTTTCTGCTATCTCTAAAAAAAAAAAGGGAGCTGAACGGTGAGCTGATGAGGTTACCCAGATAAAGGGTACAGAGATTGAAAAGAAGAGGAAGGAGGACAAACTGAAGAGACATGGAAAAAGTGACCAGAGAGGTAGGAAGAGAATCAGGTAAGGATGGTGTTTCAAACCCCACTGAAGGAGAAGGTATAAAGCAGAAGTGTGATCAACAGAATCAAAAGAAGTGGAATAGTTAAGGAATGGAGTATATACCTTGAGATTTGGCCAGAAAGGGGTCATGAGAAGCCTTGGGTGATGCTCCCAATGTTGGCTTGAGAGCATGAGAATCTGCCTCAGGGCAGATTGTTTAAAAAACAAACAAAACCTAAAAACATAGGAGTATCTCCATATTTTAATACTTGTTCTGACATGTTGTGTCAATTCACTTAAGGGACACTGCTTAGATTAAAAAAATGAATGTATATTCTTACTTGGTTACTAACTCTTGAATACAACAACTGAAACAATTATAGAACAATCTAGATTACTTTCTATCACTTTTTTGCAGTTTAATAAGCTTGGAGTAGATTGTTTAACTTTTGGAAACATCCTATTAGGACAGGGCCCTGTGAATTTATACTGCACCTGCCTGGAGTTTTAGGGGTGTTACCCCATTACAAATAATAGGCTAGAAAATGACTTTAAACAGGAGTGAAACTGACACTTGCAAGTCATTTTCATAGTATTGCCAACCCCAAATGTTCAAAAATCAAGAATCAGGTTCACCAAAAATCATGAGATTGGCTTTAAAATAACAAGATTATGTAAAAAAAATTATAGATTTGGTGTTTATTTATATTCTGCTTTTTGAGCCTTTAAGGTGTACTGGGGTCACACACTCTTCCAGCTCTAGCAAGGAACTGATCTCCTTTGTGTCACACTGCAGCTCCTTTTAAATGGCCTGCTGGGCCAGGATTGGCTGCTCTCTGCAGCCCCTCTCTGATTGGCTGCTCTAGCCCACTTGGAGGTTTCGCTCCACTGCCCTTTGCTGGGTTGGGGTATGGCAGAATCATGAGGCCTCAGGGCTTAGTCTACCCCCTCACAGGTTCCTGACATTCTCTTAGCTTGTTTGCTGCTGCAAATTGAGCAAATATTTTTAGATAAACTACTCATGATGACTCCAAGATCTTTCTTGGATGGTAGCACTTAATTTAGACCATATCGTTTTGTGTGTGTAGTTGGGATTGTGTTTTGCAATATGCATTACCTTGCATTTATCAACCTTGAATTTCATCTGCCCTTTTGTTGCCCCGTCGCCCAGTTGTGTTAGATTACTTTATAACTCTTCAGTCTGCTTTGAAGTTAACAACGTTGAGTAATTTTGTATTATCTGAAAACTTTGCCACTTCACTGTTCATCCCTTTTCCTAGATCATTTATGAATATGTTGTACAGCACTGGTCCCAGGATAGATCCCTGGGGGACACCACTATTTACCTCTCTCCGTTCTGAAAACTCACCAGTTAGTCTTACCCATTGTTTCCTGTCTCTTAACCAGTTTACTGATCCATGGGAGGAAGCTTCCTCTTATCCCATGACTGCTTAGTTTGCTTATGAACCTTTGATGAAGAACCTTGTCAAAAACTTCCTGAAAGTCCAATACGCTATACCACTGGATCATCCTTGTCCACATGTTTGTTGACACCCTCAAAGAATTCTAATGGATTGGTGAGGCATGATTTCCCTTTCAGAGGTCTTGTAGACTCTTTCCCAACAAATCAAATTCATCTATGTATCTGACAATTCTGTTTTTCACTATAATGTGATGTGGTGTGTTCTCCACACTCATCCTGAAGTGGTTCATGTAGGGCAGATGGGCCAATTAATCTATTAGGCATCAAGATGGGGGGAAATTATGCTGAGACAAGAGCCTCAATTAAGGGAAACTTTCCTGTGGAAGAACAGGAGGGGCTTTTATAAAACCAAGTGGTGGTATCAGAAGGGGCAGTAGTTACTCTCCTTGGGACAAGAGAGAGAAAGAAATTTAGACCTAAGAGCAGACCCAGAGAAAAGGGGTTTGGCTAGTAGGATGGAGAATGAGAACCTGGAATCAGCAAGGTAGAAAGTATTCCAGGGGAGGGGCAGAAAGGTTGGAGATAGCACAGATCTTAGCTTCTGGAGATAGGACTCTCGACTGGAACCCTGAGTAGAAGATGAGCCTGGTTTCCCCTACAGCCACTGAATGAGCAGTGATCTTGAAGACTGTCTGGGATCATTTGTCCAGTCAATGAGGGAATGACTTAGCCAGGGCAGTGGACTTAAGGACTATTTGTGATGTTGTGAAGGACTGTGGTACAACCCTGGAAAGGGAAGACTGTTGTGACTTGGCTGCTGGGCTAAACCACAAAGACTAGGCAGTACAGCTCCCGAATAGCAAGAGAGGGGGGCCTCAGGGTGAGAGTGAGATGACAGTTCAAGAAACTGCAAAAGGGAGCATCAGGCTGAAAGAGCTAATACCCAGAGAAACCAGGTGGAGGAAAGTGGTGAGTAGTGAACCCTGTGACCTAAAGTTTCTACCAATTTCCCTGGTACTGAAGTTAGACTTACTGGCCTATAACTGCCAGGATTGCCTCTGAATCCTTTTTTAAAAGTTGGCATCATATTAGCTGTTCTCAAGTCATCTGGTACAGAAGCTGATTTAAGTGATGGCTTATATACCACAGTTAGTAGTTCTGCAATTTTCTACCTGTGTTTGGTCAACTTCTATCCTCTCCTCTTTACTAGGGTATAGAGAATCCCCATTAGTAAGTCCTCCCCATGGGATGTATCTGTCTAAACCACATGCTTCACCTGTTGACTTCCACCCATCCTTTAGTTTAAAAACTCCTCTATTACCTTTCTAATTTTAAATGCCATCAGTCTGCATCCATTTTCTGTACTTCCTGTACAGGCTTCTCCTTTCCCAAAAGGTTCCCTGGTTTCCAATAAACCTAACTCTCCTCCATACACCATTGTCTGATCCATGCATTGAGACTATGCTGGGTTGGGTCACAGAAACCCCCTTGGGACTGCCATCTGATAGACTGGAGCTACCTCTGAGCTCATTTTACCTGGCAGCTTGGGACTTCAGTACCTTGCCTTGTTGAGCCAGACACACTAGCCTGCTACAAACATAGGCCCAGGTCTGAACCAGATCCCCCAAAAGCTGCAGGCTTAAGTGAAAACAGCTTACGAAATGCTCCTATCTCCAACACCCGGATACCCAGTTTTCAATGGGATCCAAACCCCAAATAAAGCCATTTTGCTCTGCATGAAGCATATATAGGGTAAACACAAATTGTTTGCCCTCTATAACACTGAGAGAGATATGCACAGCTGTTTGTTCCCCCAGGAATTAATTACTTGGTCTGGGTTAAATAATAAAAAGTAATTTTATTAAATATAAAAAGTAGGATTTAAGTTGTTTCAAGTAATAACAGACAGAATGAAGTAAGTTACCAAGCAAAATAAAACAAAACACACAAGTCTAAGCCTAATACAATAGGAAACTAAATGCAGGTAAATCTCATCCTCGGAGATGTTCCAATAAGCTTCTTTTACAGACTAGACTTCCTCCTAGTCTGGGTCCAGCAATCACTCACACCCCCGGAGTGCCCTTTGTTCCAGTTTCTTGCAGGCATCTCTTGGGGGTAGAGAGGCTATCTTTTGAGCCAGCTGAAGACCAAAATGGAGGGGTTTCCAGAGTCTTATATAGTCTCTCTTGTGGGTGGAAACCCTTCTCTTCTCCTGTGTAAAATCCCCTCTACAAGATGGAGTTTTGCAGTCACCTGGGCAAGTCACATGTCTATGATTGATTCAGATTTTTGCAGGCTGATGCCATTGTTTACATGTTAGTTTGAACGTTCCCAGGAAAGCTTAGATATGGATTGGCGTCCAAGGTCCATTGTTAGCTAAGTACTCCCAACTGCTTGAATAACCCCTTCACGCTATTTTGACCAAATCTATCTTCGTGCTTCCTATAACAGACACTTTAAATACAAGCATAGAGCCAATGCTCATAACTTCAATTATAAAAATGATACATGCATACGAATAGAATGAATACATTCAGTAGAACATAACTTTGCAGTTACATGGCATATCTAGCAAAAAACGTTCCAGGTATGTCATATTTACACTCGGAAGCTTATTTCTGTAAAGCATTATGGGGTGCAATGTCACAGAGACCCTGCCGTTCTGCCTGTGTAACTGCCTCTGACAGTGGACCTGGAAGCATTTCACAGATTGCTACCATGGGGTCCTGGACTTTAATCTCTTATGTAGAAGCCTAATTTTGGCCTCCAGGACCTCTCCTACTTTTTCCTGTGTCATTGGTACCTACATTTACCACAACGACCTGCTTCTTTCCAGCACTACACATAAGTCTGTCTAGATGTCTCGAGAGATCCACAATCTTCACACCCAGCATTCAGTTCTCCCAGTTATCACAAACCCAGCTATCTACATTTCTAATAATTGAATCCCCCATTACTATTACCAACCTCTTCCTAATAATTGGGTATAGCAGCTGGCTCATGGGTGGCCAGACCTAATAGTTAGAGCTTGAGTCTGTGGTCACAAGACAGGAATCAGGATACCAGGAGGTCAGAACCAGTTGATAAACTGGAGATCAGAGCCAGATCAAGCTCTGTCAATATGCACTTTTCTGGCGGTTTTTGTCTGCCTGTGGTGGGGTGTGTACCCCACACAGACCCTGAAAAGGGTTAATGTGGATCTGAGAGACTAATTAACATACCTGTGGGAGAGAAAGCTGGATCCAACTAATAATAAATGCTACTAGAGTAAACATTCTCAGGGAAACAACAGTCTAACATGACACTTGTATAGGACTTTTTTTTAGAGGTTGGCTTCAAGTTGTTGCCCACAGTAAGGTTTACTGTGGCTAGGACTTTGAATAAATCTGCACCATTATCTATCCCAACACTGGAATTTAGATTTTCCAAAATCTTTTTTTAAATTTTCCCCACCTCAGAGAATTATGCCTGGAGGCTGCTTTCAGATTTTGAGATTTTTCCTATACTGATAGTGGATCAAAAGCAGGAAGCCTACTACACAACCAGTGAGGCTATTGAGTAATTAAGGTTTCTTTAGCACTTTGGGACACCCAAAAAGAATAAAGAAGATTTAATAATAAATAAATAAAAATTTATTTAGTTCTTCTATTCCAATATAGAAGAACTAAATTAATTTGCATTTCACTACAGTTAAGAAATTATAGTAAAGATTAGTTTACTAGAATTCTTTGAGAGGATCAGCAAGGATATAAACAAGGTGATTTAGTGAATATAGTGTACTCAGATCTTCAGAAACTCTTTGAACCCTTACAGAAGGCTTTTAAGCAAAGTGAGCTGTTATAGGAAGAGAGAAAGTTCTTTATGGATCTATAACCGGTTAAAGATAAGAGACAAAAGGCAAGAATAACTGATTAGTTTTCAAAATGAAGAGACGTAAACAGTGGTGTTCCCAGGGGTCTGTACTGGGAAAAGGCAGTACTGTTAAATGATCTATATATTAAAAAGGCAAACAATGAAGTGGCAAAAATTTGCAGATGATACAAAACTTCAAGACAGTGAAGTCCAAAACAGACTTTAAAGAGTTGTAAAGGGATCTTACAAAACTGGTTGACTAAGCAGATGAAATTCAATGCTGACAAATGCAAAGTAATGCATGCTGGAAAAATATAATTCCAATTATACACATAAAATAATTAGGTCTAAATTAACTGCTATCCCCCCAAAAGAAAAAGGGTTCCGGAATCACTGTGTATAGATCCCTAAAAGCATTCACTTAATGTGCAACAGCCATATCTGGAAAAAAAAGCAACAAAAATTATCAGGGGTTTGGAACAATTTATATAAGAAAATAGATAATTAAAGGGGGAATGGAATAGAGGTCTATGAAATCCTGACTGTTGTTGGGAAAATAGATAAGGAAGTGTTGTTTACTTCTTTTATTTTATGATACAAGAACTAGAAGTTACCAGTTAAATTGCTAAGCAGGTTTAAAATAAACGAAAGGAAATAAACACAGGAAAATTAGCATGTGGAACTTCTTGGCAGAAAAGGCCAAGACTATAACGAGGGGGTTTTTTTCAGTTTTTTTGTTGTTCAAAAAAAAAAAAAAAAAAAAAGATAAATGCATAGAAACTATTAGCCAGGATTGGTGCAAGTGGTATTCCTGGCCTCTGTTTGCCAGAAGCTGAGAATGGGCCATAATGATTACTTGATCATTGCCTGTTCTGTTTGTTTTCTCTGAAACACCTGGCATTGTTCATGGTTAAAAGACAGGATGCTGGGCTAGGTGGACCTTTAGTTTGACACAGCATGTTTTTATGCTTATGCCCCTAAGAAGGGTGCTCATTGTTAAATTACTCAAATTTCAATACAATCTTCTGGTTTATTCTTCAGATGGAATCCTGTGGCACAGACTGGTCTAGTAATCACAGCACTAACAAGCCATAACAAATTTCACAGCATACTACTTGCTTCCATAAATTTATAGATTAACCTGAAAAAACATAAACAAACAAAGCCAAAACACACAAGGCCTCTGACCAGACCTTATAGGTTAATACATACCGTGCATCCATTTCTGAAAATTGTTATATTTAGTCCATTGGAAGCATAATTGGATTTGATCAGAATGTTTTATACAAATGCATCCAGAGTGGTTACTAAACTGCCATGGGACTGTCCATATACTTATTGTTAAGGGTTCATTTTACCTTTGTTTACCAATTTTAAGCATCACTGTGTTTTCTATTTTTCATCGACATTTTCCTTTGGCTCTTCCTTTTGTGTTGATTTCTCTGTCCAAATGTTTTCCAATGTTTGCTTCAGATTTGCTACCCAGATCTTCTTTTGTACCTGCTCAGGCATTTGTTTCTTAGGTGCTACCAGGAACTCAGGAGTTCTTGTAATTTAGCCTGTTATTAATTCAAAGAGGTTAATAACATAAGAAACAACTAACCGATTGAGCACAGGGAGCCATTTAGTCCTGGCCACTATAGTTGGAAGGTTGACTACAACAAGGGTAAATTTACAATTATATTTTTATAATATAATCATGGGATGTGATCTGCCATCTGGTTTCTGTACAAGTCAGATTGGGGAGTTGCTGGGGCTTTGACACTTTACTACTACCCCCTGTGCTTTTAGATCCTGCAACAGGGTTTTTTTATGTGGGGTACAGCTTCTGCTAGATAGGAGTACTGAGGAGCTGGCTTTACACATTTTTTTTTCTTCACTATCTTTACCACTGCCTTTTCTTTCTAGCCCAAATCATAAGACATTTCCTTATCCACTTATAGTCTGGCAGTACCTCAGTGGCCATAGCTTTACAAGCTCACTTTCTCAGTCCTTCTGAAATAACCTGGTTATTTACAGTCTCTTTCTTCACAACCAGCCTTTCTGCCAAATTAATCATTCACTTTCCTGTTATACACGATCTACTTTTAATATAGCTGTTTCAGTCACAACCCACTGTATTTATTTAAAATTTAGTTTGATTTACTATCAATGGCAAGTGTTTTAATAGTTTGTTGCCTTTCCTCCTGTATTAATTAATGCCAGCAACCATTATATGTTTCCTTCTGTCCCCTCTTCCATGTAAGATTTACCAGTTGTGTGAGGCTGTAAGTTGGCTACTAGCATTTACCTTTGGGGATGGGGTTGCTAAAGGTGAGGCATTTTTACTGCCATGTGGAGCCACCCTGATGGAGCTGCCAATTCCGGGGATAACAAGCCATAAGAACTCACCAGCAGATCTTCTGTACCTGTTCCCATGGTCTCAACAGCCTTAAATTCTGGTTGCAGCATTGACTGTGATCTAGTCCTTGCCATCAAATCACTTAGAGCAGCTAGCAAAATCTTCATAGGCTGCCCATCCAAAAGGGCCATATCTGCCCCTCTTTCCTGAAGTTGAGCCCATACCTGTGCTTGCAACGATCCCCCACTAAACACTCCACATCTCCTACCATGCTGTCCTCAGCCTTGTCTTATTTCATTGCAATTATTACATCCCATATTAGTGTGGTTGGAGCCATTATAACCTGCTTGATTGCTGTAGAAAGCCTCACTAATCACTTTTTGAGAACTACCTGCTCCACTTACCACCCTTTCTGCCTCCTGAGCTGCTTTAATTAATTCAACCTGATCTAAATCCATCCAGAATCCTATGAACACCTTAACAAGTTTCCTTAAACTATCATAGGTCAAATCTATCAGCTGTTTGTCCTCAATTTCAGCCAGAGAGCATACCAACAATAACCCAGTACATAAGCCATAACAGATTCTTTTTCCTTCTGATGTATTAACAAAGGTGTCCTTTCTCAATTCAGAGAGAGTCAGAAAGTATCGAGCTACCTTCTGGATAACACCGTCTCTGTCACCTTTGTTTAACTGTACCTCAATTTCTGCCAACAAAGCCGTTCTTTCCATAGGGCCAGCACAAGTTATTATCAGTTCCCCTAAATGCATTTTAACCATGTATTCCAAGAGCCAAGACAAACACGTTCTCTTAGTCAAAGAGTCCATTTGTTTAGCCAGTGCATGTTTTTTGTTTAGAGGACGATTGACTTCCTTTTATATTTGCCATGAAGACTGAGGCATTTCTTCTGTCACTACAGGCTGAGCTGCCGGAAGGGGCTCCACTTCCTCTTCCACCTGTATATTCTTTCCGGGCACGTAGGGGTTAAATCTGTTACCTGCCGACCCTGGGTTACATTTTGTGCTACAGCAGTTTGCAAGTCATGTTTCAGGCTTTCATTCTGCAATTTTAGTTTTTCCAAATCCTGTTCCAAACTTTCTTGCACATCTCGCTGATATTCCAAAACATCTTGCTCCTTTACAATGTTACCTACAATACATTATAGGTAGCATAGATGACATGTGCTGCTGTTTGTGCATTCTCAGGAATGTAACTCTTTCAGTATCTCAACAGCAAGTTGTCCAAAACTCTCTCATGCAGGGTGGAGACTGCATCAGCCAGACATGGATCAGACCCCAAGCTTTTAAACACCTGTCTTAACAAATACTCATCAACTACACCCGGAGACTTCTCATCCTCCGGTTTGACGATCCTTCTATATCTGTGCTTGCGAAACATCATTGACTCTAGGAGCAACCAATACAACCCCGTTCACTGGTATATTTTCCTCTCTGCATACTGTCACTAAATCTGGTCCCTGAGCTACAATTAATATGTCAGAAATGATTCAGAACAATATTTAAGTTAGTCAGTTACCATCAGTGATTCAGGATACCAAGCTCTTCACAGGCAACCAGTTCAGAAACAGTTGGTTTCAGTTTGAAGAGCTTTTATTCTTGGACACGTCAATAACTATCCTCTGCTGCCAAATGTTGGTACCAGTGAGCTACTACCCCAAATGGATCTTTAATGGCTTCCAGTGGAGCAGATTACTGTCATACCAGTGAAAAAGGTCCACAGTACTTATTTTGCATACACTGCAGTTTATTTAAGAAGGAATTACACAATCAGTAAAGGGTTACATTAGGCACATAACTCCTGTGTTAGACATTAAGAACTATACATTAAGAGCTATACAGTCCTCTTAGCGAGCCTCTCTTTCACAAACCTACACAAACAGGCCCTGTGCTAGCCTCACACAGTTCCTGCTTTGCAACAGAGAAGGTGGTTACTAATTCTATGGACGGCTTCTTCTCTCCAGGTCTGGTCTCCTCAGCCCTCTGGTCTGTCTCGGATTCCCTTGAGGCAAGGCCTTGGCTGCCTGGAGGCCTCTGTGGTTCACAGTCCTACTTGAGCCCTTGGAGCAGAGTTTTGGCTACTCTGTCTAGCAGCGTTGCTTCTTTAAGTGTTAATTAAGGAATCCCTCCACAGTAATTTAATTTGCTTGATTTTTATACTCTTTTTCCTCAAAGGAGTAACATATTCTTAAAACCAAGCCCACCATATGGTTACTAATTTTTATCTAATTAATACTTTAGGAGGAGACTGCAGAGTGGTTCCAACTGAATATTATCCCACATTCATTCATTCACTTCAGCCCCCTGTGTGATGTCCTTCAACCAGGTCAAGATGCCCTGGTAAGCCTATGCTCCACTTAAGATGTTCGCCAGGTGTTGTTTGCTTTTAAGTGGACGTATCTGCAGAGTCAGATCAGTATTGATGATACATGCAGCATGGAGCCAGTCAGTTTCACCTCTGGCATCTGCCTGGTGCTAAGAAAAGGATTCTGCTCCCAGAATCCTCTTTCGCAGTTTAGTCATGTCAAGCCATGTTCTCACCTTCCATTCAGTATGGCCACGCCAGTCTGGTACCATCCCAACAGCGTTAACAGTGCATCAACCACCTCCCACTGTTCTAATGAAGTGTGCAAGGGTGTCTGTAAACTGTGTATAAGTGGCTGTCCTACAAAAACTTGGTGAGACTTGTATCAGTAAATGTGTACACATAATCCAGCCTCATCCAATGTGTAAAACCAGCTTCCAGTGATCATAAAAGGAGCTGTATCAGGCCTTCAATGAGGCAAGGGCTCCTTCACTGTGCAAAAGGCCACCTCAAGGCCTATCTACCACTTAGGCCGCAAAGAGTTTACATGCTGCATACATGTTTTGCTTGCCCTCTGCACAGAGTGTACATCTTATGTAAGACAGAGCCTTCTAGTGCTATGTGTCTGGTGTATGTACCTCATCCCCAGCCAGGTGAAGAAAGGATTAGTAAAATTCCTTGGAGGGGAGGGAAATTAACATCTGCCAGACTGAAGGGAGTATACAGACTGTCCTTAGAGGAAGAGACAGACAATTAGACCTCCTTAAGGAAGTAGTCCTGTTTATATACATTTAAAAAGAGGGGTGACGGGGGGGTGGACTTTAGGAGAAGACCTTTCTTGAAAGGAATATGCTCTGCCTCAACCCCAGGCCATGATAACTTGCTTGGGACAGTTAAAGTGGGGATAGCGAAAGAGACTGAACTTATTCAGCTTTGGACTGCTTTTTGACCTACAGAACCAGGGTCACTGGCTGTGAACTATTCCAGACATGTTGGAGGGGTTTAAACATCATTTTATGACAAACTGTGTTTGAGCCTAACTTTGTAAATCCCACAGCCACCAGAATTCTAGCAATCCCATGCATGCTATTCATCTTGTAGTCCCATATTAGAACATGTGAAGAACTTCTCTTGTGTGTACAAGTAATAGGGTGCATAAATCAGAATTGGTTACAAAGAAATAAAAGGTAAAATGCAACTAACACCTAACTTAACAAGCGAAGTGAATGCAAAGCAAAGGTCTTTCACCTCATGTTCCAGCAGTGTGACTGACTGAGTCAGGATCTCACCTCCATCCCAGTCCAATGCTGCTTCCTTTGTTCTTCATGGGCTGATGATGCCATAGGTAGGAAGAAAGGGAGAGATAATTGGAGAGTCTGCCCTCTCTTCTTATAGCTGTTTCTCTTACATAAGAATCATCTCTGGCTGGTGTTCAGGAGACAGAAAATTGGTGTGGCCAGGAACCTTTAGCTGCTTCTTTCTATGGCCCAGTCAACTATGTTGTATTATGTGTGTGAATCACTGTGGTCAAGGGGTTATTTGACACTCCAGGAGGGAGAGTTACTGCAGATTCAGGAACCAATAACAGTAGCCATTGGGCCTAACTGAATGACATTCACTTAGCACAAGTCTGCAAGTGGGAATCACAACAAATGCAGGATGGGGGGGCTCCACTGGACCCATGCCAGTGCTGTAATAAGGCAAAGGAACTGTGAGCGGGCTATAAGAATTAAAGGCAATAATAGACTTGCTAGGAGAGCTTTTAGGGTAGCTGCATTCCATGAGAAGCTGGACCACATGTTTGTGGGAGAACCCTGTACTCCTGTTTGGCATTTTGTGGATCCCTTGATTGATCCTCAAATCCAGGATCTCATCAGCCTGATGAACCCTGAAATAGATGCAGTCATGGACACCAGGACCAACCTGCCCCCAAGTCACAGACTGTGGCTCCATCTGAAGCACAGGTGAGGATCCAAACTGGAGAGGGGACCACTTCCAGTAACTATCGTATCATATATCTTGTTAGAACTGAACAGGATCATCTTAAACAGCTTTGTGCAAAGTCTCAGCAGGAGATCACTGTGTTGCTTTACTCTCTCTTCTCTTCCTATGTTTTCAAACTGCCCCCTGACCCAGTCCTCCCACCACCTGTTGCTCATAATGGCAACTGTCCTGGATCATGTAAAAATTCTCTATTCCTTTTCTTCTGTGAATATTTAAACACAATCACTGCTTCAGCATTGGGTCCTTCCCCACATCCCCATACTGAGGTGGCTTGTTGCTCTCTCACCCACCTGGTCCATCCCCATCCCCAAACTTGTCCCAGCCAAGATAAATGCACTGTGTGGGTTATAGAGCAGATGGTTGGAAGAAAAGGCACTTTTATTGTAACAGGAGATATTGGAACAGAGAAAGCATTGGAATCATGTATGTGACTCAAGGTTTCATTAATTCCTATCAGCAGTGAGCAAATGTGAAGTATTACGAGGTAATTCATCTAACTCATGCTACAAAAGCACTTCAAAAAATGAGATTTTTAAGGCACTCATCCCCCTTTGGGTTACTGCAGAATTCTATTTCCTTTGCAGTGCATTTTATGTTGAGCCAGAGGTGTTTGGCTTAAGTTTTTACTTTTATGGCAGTGCACTAATTTGGCCTGAAGATTGCACAGCAATGCCCATATAGATGGTGTTTCCCTTCCACTCCTACAGCAGCTCTGGGACACCACTGTGGCAAACAGCAGGATTTGAGCAGAATCCTTCTCTGTCTTTTGGGGACCCACCTCAGGGTAACCTTCTCCAAAGTAAGAACAGTCTGAAGAAGTATATGTACAAATTTGGATCACTTAGTAAACTGTCAACAAGCAAATAGTAGGAGCACAGATGTTTTCTTACCTCTGTATTTGGCACTAGTGTGACTGCTGCTGGAATACTGGGTCCATCTGTGGTGCCGACAATTTAAGGAGGATGTTGAGATGTTAAAGCAGGCTCAGAGAAGAGCCACAAGAATTATTAAAGGATTAGAAAACATGCCTTTTAGTGAGAGACTCCGGGAGCTCACTCTATTTATCTTAACAAAGACAAGTTAATGGGTGACTTGATTTGAGTCTGTAATTGTCTACATGGGGAATAAATATTTGATAAAGGGCTAGAGAGAAAGGCACAGCATGATCCAATGGGTGGAAGTTGAAGTTAGACAACTTCAGACTGGAAATAAGGTGTAAATTTTTAATGATGAGAGTAATTAACCATTGGAATAATTTAACAAGGGTAACGGCGGATTCTCCATCACTGACCATTTTAAAAGCAAGATTGGATATTCTTTCTAAAAGATATGCTCTAGGAATTATTTTGGGGAAGATTTATGGCCTGTGTTACATAGGAGATCAGTCTAGATGATCACTTATCCCTTCTGACTTTGGAATCTATGAATAAGATTCCTGCAGTCAGCAGCAAGTTCCAGTCCCTGAATAATAATTTATTCTCTCCTTACAAGACAGGAAATCCGTTACCCATATCCAAAGTGTATAGGTACTGGGAAGGAGCCTTAACATCTAGGGTTGCCACCTGTACAGATTTTCACCAGATCATTGTTTTTTGAGGTAGCTGTCTTGGGAAATCTATAAGGATGCTCAGTATACACTACCAGCTGTCCATTTATGCAGGCTCAGGATTATCTCTGATATCCCGGGTGGGCTTTTGTACATCAGAGATGGTAACCCAGTTCATATCAGACATGTCTTGGCATAGCATTGATCAGCAACTGTGTCTTCAGGGCTTTTTCCAACTCCCATATTTATAACTCTTTTCCTCTGAGCTCTGACTGGCTCTGCTCTCAGATGATGAAAAAGGGCAAGCAATTTTGCAGGTTCCACACAGTGGAAACTTTCTATACAGCTTCAGAAACCATTACTGAGCACATCTAGTAGTAACTACTACACCCCCTCCTCTAAATGTCTCTCAACCCTTCTAAATTGCCCTCCACTTTTCTTTCTATGGATGCAGAGTAGAAGATGCAGTATTACACTTTCTCTAAGCCAAACCTTTAGAACTCTTGGCTTGTATCTCCTTCCTCCACCCCCACAAAAAAAAAAGAAGAGGATATTTGTGTTTTAAAGGGTCAATGTAAACTCCTTAACTGGCCTTGATAAGAACATAGACATGTAGGGCTGGAAGGGACATTCAGAAGTCATCAAATCCAACCCCCTGCCCTGAGACTGGACGAAGTAAACATAGACTATCCCTGATGTTTATCCAACTGTTCTTAACCTCCGATGATGGAGTGTCCACAATCTTCTTTGGAAGCCTATTCCACAGCTTAACTATCCTTACAGTTAGAAAGTTTTTCCTAATATTTAACCTGAATCTTCATTGCTGCACATTAAGCCCTTATCCTGCCTTTAATCAGCCTGGAGAACAACTGATCACCATTGTCTTTGTAACAGCCCTTGATGTATTTGAACACTGTCATTGTGTACATCCTCAGTCATCTTTTCTCAAGACTAAACTTGACCATTTTTTTTAACCTTTCCTCATGGGTCAGGTTTATTAAACCTTGTATCATTTTTGTTGCTCTCTGAACTGTCACAAATTGGTCCACATCTTTCCTAAAGTGTCCAGTTGTGGGAACCAGACTATTTCAGCTGAGGCCTCACCAGTACTGGGTGCACACGACAGTTACCTCCTGTATCTTACATACAGTATTCCTGTTAGAATCATAGAATATCAGGGTTGGAAGGGACCTCAGGAGATCATCTAGTCCAACCCCCTGCTCAAAGCAGGACTACTCCTGATCATTAAATCATCCAACAGAGTTTTGTCCCATAATCCTAAATGGCCCCCCTCAAGGATTGAGCTCACAATGCTGGGTTTAAGCAGGCCACTGCTCAAACCATTGAGCTATCTCTTCCTCTCCCTCACCCCATTATTACATTGCAGAATATTAGCCTCTTTTTTTGCACAACTACATCATATTGAGTCATAGTCTTATTGGGTTATACACTGAGGAAAGACCTCCTCCCACTCTCTCAGCCATGTCAACCGTATCAGGTTTGGAAATTACAATATGACAAATATCTCAACTGCTCTCTCAGCCAAACAACTGCATCCTACTTGATAGATCAAGACACCTTGATGTGTCTTAAGGTTACCAAAGGCTTTTGAGTAATTGCGTGGTTCTTTTCCAATTCAGTTGCCCCATCTCATAATCTGGTAGGAGGTAGACTTGAGTCAAAGACTTAACAGGAAACTTCAATCTCGTGGAAGATTGAAGCTTCTGCATGGTTCTTCTGTGATGCTTTGTACCTCAGGGGAACATCCTACTATTCCTATACTCCCATGTTCATCTTTATAAAATGATTGTGTGGTATCCAATTCAAAGTGTATCATGTTGGGTGTCTTTGGAAGGCTCCTGATGCACTGAGCATGGTTGTTACAGTGATGTTATAGTAATTGTTACAGTAATGTTATGGTGATGTTGTAGGTTATAATTTCGTGTATATAGTTATGAGGCTGAAAATATATCTTCATGGTTTAAACTTAAAGCAAGCCCAGGCAAAAGACTTCAGAAGCAGAGGGGTAATTCACACCTCATCAGAGCATGGATGGGACAAAACCAGCCCAACCTCACAGAAGAAAGGGTGCTGGAAATCAGGCCTGTTCAAAACTCAAAAATTAAATTGGCATAGCTACATTGCTCAGGGGTGTGAAAAATCCACACCCTTGGGTGGCATAATTAAGAAGATCTAAATCACTTAATGAACAGAGCTAGCTGAACAAAGGAATTCTGTTGACCTAGCTACCGCCTCTTGGGGAAGTGAAGTGCATATGCCGATGGGAGATCCCTCCCGTTGGCATAGGTAGTATCTATACTGGAGAGCTGCAGTGGTGCAGCTGAAGTGCAGACAAGCCCCTAATTCTTAAGAGCCAGATTTACAATAGTATTTAGGTGCCTAAATATACTGATAAGTATCTACTGGGATTTACAAAACTTCCTGAGCAGGTTGGATGCCTAACTTCCATTGAGGTAGGACCTAATCTTCTAATCTAGTCCCTTCTGTAAATCCCATTAGTGAATAACAAATTATGTTCTTTACTTGATTCCTGCCTATGACTTAAACTTTTGAAAATTTTCCCCCTAAGCTCCTAACTGCCAAAGTTACTTTTGAAAATGGGACTTAGGCACTTTTAAAAAAATTATCTGGAGTTCTTATGGTCTGAGTATCTTCTCCTCTGCCTTTCTTCTGTCTCTACTGATCAGTCAGCCTCAGCATTGCTTCTTTCTGAACCTCCTTCCTCTCTCCTTCTCCATGTTATGTTTTGGCGACCACCCAGGCCAGTAAGCGGTTCTGTCTGTCACCTGTTGCCCTGTAACCTTGCAGGCCTTAATGCTGTGCCTGGTTCAGTAGTCTGGTTCCATAGTGTATGGTTCAGTAGCCTGACTGCAAGAATAAGATCTCAGCCCGGCTCTCATTAATCTAGTTACACTTTACAAGGTGACACTAATAGGCTTTCAATCCACAGTCTCCAAAAATATGTCTTCCCTCAGTTCCTAAATATGGGAAACTTGGATCATTCCCTTCTGGTTTGTCACACCACCGGTGTGAAACCAGCACCCCAGATACTAGCTTACTTTGGCGCACACACTCCACAGAGTTTGCACACCAGAGAATTGCTTGGGAAGAAAATAAACAAAGTTTATTTAATAGAAAAAAGAACCACAGATTCAAAGATGAGACAGGAAAGGAAGCAAACCTACTCAGGTTATACAGAAAATAAACAAAGACACAACATTTCCACTTTCAAATTAGATAACATCTCATATCTTAAAACAGTTTCCCAGTGAATCACCTGGCTACTGGGCAGGATCTAGCTTTCACAGCCAGCCTCCCACCTGGACACTGGCCCTCAAGTTCTGGATAAAAAATCCTCTGTTTCAAGCCTCTTTTTAAATAGTGCTTTTCTTTTCTTTTGTTTGTTTTTCCTCTCACACCATATTGACTAATGGTTATTCAGATCGGTGAAATTCCCTCTTGACTCGATGATAGGGTGCAGGGAGGGAATATTTTTTTCAACTACAGGTTATCTCATCTTTCCATTAACTCTAATGCTCCACCATTGTCCTTTCCCTACAATGAATAATTACTTGAAGCCAAGGTTGTGTAAACAACTGGCTTGGAAAATACCCCTCCCTGCCTGATTGCTTCACCACCTTGATGTGGGGCTATAGTTGATTTGGCCTCACAGATTGAGCACAGTTTTCTATATACACAAATTCATAACCATTGTCTGTATACCTCATAATAAGCATCAAGTCTGGAACATTACAAGCTTTCATAAAAGACTTACTTGATATATTTTATAGTACAATAACACTGTGTGCAATCAGTTGATTTACTTGCTTATTTTGGGGGTAAACCTTCTATTCTACCTTTGTGGTGTCTTGACCCTGCTTGTTACACAGCCCTTTGTGGGTTTGATGCTGGAGTTTTGGCTCCTGGCTAAGATGTAAGGTTCACCTCTGCTCCCTCAGTTTTGGTTAGGGTGTTGGCTATCTTGTTCTGCAACCCCTCCCCATGTTTAATTTCCATATCATGCTCCTACAGAGCTACTTGCAGCATAGCAAGGTGGAGTTGGTTCCTTTTGTTCTGTGGAGCCATACTAATAGTGAGTGGTCTGTTAACAACAGAACCATCTATTCAACAGGTAGGGTCTGAGCTGCTTTACAGCCCATAGTATAGCATAATATGCCTTTCTTATTATGGAATAATTCTGTTTAGTGGGATAGTTTTTTTGCTGAGAAATGCCATGGGATGTTTCTTATCTTATTCCATCCCCCTCAGATTTAATTACATCTCAAATGATCACCCTAAACTCATAGGTTAAGGGACATTTTCCCCCCTCCTTGACATCTATACTTCTCTCAGTGGTTGCTTCCCATTCTTTACCAGGTATGAATTTTTCTGTGCTTTTATCACCCAGAGTCTTCCTCATTCCCCGGGCTGTTCTGACACATCACATAACAGCCATGCCTAGTTTCCCTGTTCCCAGTGGCATTCTGGCTCACAGCACTTTTTAGTTGTACCATTGTCTTACCACACCCAGCAGTCTTCCCTGCTGCCAACAGAGTTCTGGTCCACAACATTTCCTAACTGTACCAGTGACTCCCTGCTCCCAGAAGATTCTGGGTCACAGCTCCTTCAGGCAGCTGTGCCACAAACATACTCAGCTCTTGTCAGGATAGACAGTGAGTTCACTCCCTTTACAACTGAGTCTGGCCATGGCATGCTTGTATCTGAGTCTCCAGTTTTAACCCTGTTATATTATTACAGAAAATAACATGTCAAGAAAATAGCTTCCCACATTACCACCATCAGAATCTCAGAACAAGCTTAGAGTCCATAATGACTCAGGCTACAGACTGATGGGGTCCATCGCATCCACATCTGTTTGTCTGCTAGTTCTTGATCAGGCATATCTTTGTCTTTCCTTCCTGCATCCATGGGTCTGCCTTGACCCTCTTCTGTTCAAACTGCATGTGTTTGTCCTGCTGAGCAAGCTTTTTGTTGCCCTAGCTCTGCCCCCTCACTATGACAGCTGACCTCCAGCTCCATCCATCCATCCATCTCTCCTCCTTGAGAAGTCTTTTCCTCTCCAGATCACCACTTACCGTGTGACATTGGGAAGCTTTGTGCTGTGCAGCTATGGTGCAGATCCCTGATGCCAGTAGCCTGCCCACAAGCACAAAGTCTCGCTCTAGTTCTCATTAGCCTAGTTACTCCTTGTATGGAGACACCAAGTGCCCTTTCAGTCCTGATTCTCCCCAAATACATCCTCCCTAAGTTCCTAACTACCAGACAAGTGGACCATTCTGCTCTGCTCTGCTTCATTTTCCCTAAAGGCATGACACCAGTTCCCCCAATACCAGCTTACGTTGGCATATACACTCCAGACAGTTTGCACACCAGTGAACTGCTTGGGATGAAACTAAACAAAAAGTTTATTTAACAGAAAAGCCACAGAGTCAAAGATGCAATAGTAAAGGAAGCAAACATATCCAAATTACACAGAAAATAAACATAGATGCACCTTCAGGCTTTATACTTCCAAATTAGATAAAAAAAAAATTTATGACACGTTATCTGTTGCTTTAAACAGTTTCTCACCATTGTCCTTTTCTGGGTTGGAAAATGTATAATTAACTGAAGCAAGTTTCTTCTGAACAACTGGCTTGGGAAGTGTGCCTTGACAGCTCTATTGTGAAGTGGGCCTGAAGCTGACTCACAGATTATGAGCCCAGTTTTCTACGTACATAAATTCATAACCATAGTCTCTATATGTTATAGTGAGCATCAAGTGCAGAATATTACAAGCTTTCATAAAAGACATTAGTTGATCTATTTTATAGTACAATCTATTGATTTAACTGCTTATTTGTTGGGTTTAAATCTTCTGTTCTCTCTCTGGTATGGTTGGAGGCTGATTATCAAACCCGATCCATGATTACAACCTTTTCTGTGGTCTAACAATGCACCAAACCTCTCCTGCCCCCTCTTCCCACTCCTTGTAACTCTCCCCTCACATCATCTTGCTCTTGCAGGTCTATGTGCTACCTGCTCTTTTTTTAAGCTGTAGCAGATAACCTAGCACCCTATGGAAGGCTAAGTGGGAACAGCTGCTCTCTGGTCCCCCTATCTTTTACAATGCACTTCCATGCCTGACCTACTTACACCTGAAAAGACCTACGTTCCTTTTTCCCCAATTATTAATATATATATATGCTGTCCCTGTCACTGCTTTTTTTTTGTGTGGCTATGCTCACAACCCCTTTGGGCCCAGCTATCCACCCAGCAAGCGTATGCTCAAAGAAAAGATCCACTTCTTTTTGTCCCAGGAAAAGTGTCCATCTTTTGTTTATTCTCTGTAAAGTGATAGTCCTAGAGATTAAGGCTACTAGGAACTCCCAGATCATCTAATCTGCCCTCTGTATATCACAGGCCACCAACACCACTGCACACTAAACTGGGCAACCCAGTTAATTTTATTTAATGCTCACATATTCACTGAGCCAAGCAATAGCATTCTCAGTGTCCAAGTAGAGCTCTCTGAATCCACCACTGAATTTGGTTAGCGGACACTCCGACAATGTGTATCATTGTTTGATCTGTGCTGCAGTTTGGATTGTCTCGAAGATCCCCACAGTGCGTGGCTGGAATTGGTTAAGAAGGGCTAACTGATATGTGGCAGGTTGAAACTGGACAGGTGAGCAGTAGGGTCTGTGACAACGAACTGATTGACACGTGATGTTAAGCGCCAGTCTTCCTGCCACAAGGACTGACCTGGCATGGGCTGGGGGTAGCCTTAAGCACAGTGGGTGGCTGGCCCAGAATGGCAGGAAATGATTAAGTGAAATACACCCAGATAATTCTGGCAAGTGACCTGGGCGCTGCAGAGGGAGTTGCAAGGTCACTGCCAATGTGAGCTGGGAGAAAGTTCCTAAATTCTGACCAGCAGTTAGCCCCTGAGCCAGTGAGGGTTGAAGGAAACACCTGAGAGCGCGCGGGTCTGTGCTCCATGCCACGGGCAGGGCTCCGGCTCCCTAGGTCCAATGTCCCATCTCCCACCAGGGCCCTCCCCGATGCTTCAGAGGAGGGGGATTACAGAGAGCCCCTGGGAGGCGACCAGTTCATGGCCAGCCACTTACAAGTCCCGCCCCCGGGTTCTGTAGGACGGGGTGGGGGGGCGGTAAAGACGTGGCTGTTGAGAGGGGAGGAACCGATGGGTGATCTCCTGCGAGCAGGGAAGGGGGCGCCGGACTGGCTGCCTAGGGGCGTCTGGAACCAGCCTGGGATCTGCGCTCGCCTCTCTGGAGCGGACCCTCCCGCGGGCCCCCCCTAGCCCGTCAGCGGCGGCTCCCACCTGCCGCGGCCCGTGCGGCTCAGCCGGAGGGGCGGGCGCTGGGCTGGCCCCGCAGGGTGCAGCCCGGTACCAGCCGGTCACATGGGCGGGGGGAAGGTGACTCAGGCCCCCCCCATCTCCCCGCCCAGTGGGGAGCGTGTGCGCGGCCAGCGCTGCTGCGACTAGCGCACTTGCTGGCTGCCGGGGCAGGTGCGATCCGCGCTCGGGTCCGCGCTGGTGAGTGGCCGCGGGCGCTCCGGGCAACTTCCCGCAAACTTTGGGTCCGGGGCGGGCGGTGGGACCGCCCAGGGGAACGTGGGTCCCAGTCACCTGCTGTGGGGGGCGGAGGAGGTCGGCTGGGGAAGGGGGCGGGGTGATGGGGCTGCAGGGCGGGAGGTGAGGTGACTTTGGGGAAAAACGCTGCTTGTTCCCCACCCCCCAGTCCAGGCTCTGGGCGAGGTGAGACCCGCGTCCGGCTCCGGGCAGCGGGGCGGGTGCGCCGCGGCCACTCAGCGGCCCCGGGGCTCGTTGCCTGGGCCCCGCTCTAACAAGTGGTCGCTGGCTGATAGGACTAAAAGCGCAGCGGCTCCGGGACAAAACGGTGTTTCTAGGCTGACCCACCAAGCCGCGGCAGCATGGCCGCCTGCAGCGAAAATCCCTGCCCGGGGTAGTGGCGCTTGTTTGCCCATCCGGGAGGGCAGGAGAGGGAGAAACAGGTGCGGCGGGTGTGTTTGTTCGCGGCTCAGTGTAAGCCCTCCGCCCGCTGAGTAATGTCTGATTGGCACTGGAAACGAGCAGAGCTTTTCCCGGAGTGAATCCAGCCCAGTCCTGCCAGCACTGGCCTGAATCCTTCAGCTCTTTCCATTCCAGCCACTCTCCTACAGCGGCTGTGCTCACCGAGCCGGTGTAAACGGTGGGTTGGGCTTGCTTGATAATATCCCTAACGCCTTCTCTTCCCTCCCCTCCAACTGCGGCAGGCATGGAGATAATATCCCAACTTGCAGAACAAGTCATGCTGAGGATGGGAAAGGGGAATGGAACAGTTTTGTATTGTGCAAGAGACTATATCAGTGGCTTTATCTGCTGGGAAATGTGTGGTTGGCTCCCCACCCTACCCAAAGGGAGAGACTCAGAGGAGGGACTGTAGACTCAAGACTTCTCAATGGACTAAATACAGAGAGTGGGGGAGGGAGGAAGAGGATGGCAGGTATGATTAAGGTAGAGCCCTGAGAACCTGTACACTGGGATTTGCTGTAGACTTTGGCTGAGCTTGCTGGACAAATCGCTTAGCTTCTCTGTGCCTTGCTTTCCCCAATACTAACAGAACTAACTAGCTCAGGGCTTGAAAAATATACTTGTCACTGGACTGAGGACTCTACCTATTCGCTAGACCACACTTTTCTATGTAGGGGAGTTAAAATGAATGAACTAAAGGTGTGAAGTTAATTGGCATAAATTAAAGAAATGAAATGGCATTAATCAAAAAAGGATTAAGGCTAAATCTACATTTAAAATGTTACAACAGCATATCTACACTGCTTCAGTGTTGACGCTACCTTCCTACACCAATAGCAGTAGGTAGCTAGGTTGATGGAAGAATTTTTCTGTTGACCTAGCAGTGTCAGCACTACGTGTTAGGTTGGTTTAACTATGCTGCTCAGAGCTATGGATTTTTTACATCCCTGAGCTTAGTAGTTAAAACTGACTTAATTTTTTTAGGTATGCCAGGCCTAAACTACAGCAAACGAATGCCATTTCACTTGGGAGTTTAATTCACTTTAACTTTTGACAGCTAACTTCTTCGCACCTTTAGTTTATTTGTATTAACTTTCCTGGGTGTCCCTGTATAGACAAATCCAGGGTCTAAAACTGAAACCTGTGTCTGCTCTGCTCCTCCAAGACTGCACCCATTGCAACAGAAAGGAATAAAACAATTGTATGTTATTTCATTGTACCATTGTCAATCAACCTTCTATTAAATGCTTCTTAAATGTTATTAGTACAGTATGGCAGGTTGAATAGCAGGACATGCATGGAATGTATTTCAAAAATTCCATTGGTATTAATCTACTAGTACTTGCTGAGTAGCATTTAACCAGCTATAAAGCTAGCTGCATACCACAAAGTATTAATCAAAGTAGTCAACAAGTGTCAGTAAAAGTGGCTATATCAGTTTTTTTAAGCACTATGTGACAAACTCCACTTGATACATTCTGTGATATTTTCTTTTCTTACTACCTTTTCCTTCTTGGCTTTACTCTACTCTTTTTACTACAGTAATCTATTGCATATGCTTTTGTGAGTTATCTTCAGTGTCTTTCCTCTTCCCCCGCCCCTTAATCCATTACTGTATTTTTTTTCATCTCTTATATTTCTTTTCTTCTTTCAAACCATCTTTCTGTGCAGGCAGCACTTCTTTTCTCTAACTTACCTAATCAGTCACTCCTGCTTATCCCCATTTGTGCGCTCACATGTAGGATTTTGAAATTTGTCTAAAAACCAGAGAACTAACTCTATTGGCCATAGATTGATACCAAATGGGGGGTGAGGGTGGGGCTGAGGGAGAGGAAACAGCAGGAATTAAGTCCCGATGCCCTTTCAATGTGTAGAAAGCAGCAGAGTGCTGGGATCCTTCCCTGAACTTTTGCTTGCGTACTCTAACTTTCATGTCAGCCTCCAGAGCTAGTAGATTCCTGATAAATTTATAGCCTCTCTATTCAACTCTAGCTGGCTACAAAAAATAGGTGAAGGTTCAAGGTGTTTCATAGGGTTTCCCCATCCCAGAGCCCAGGATGCTCTGCTCCTCCAAGACTGAACCCATTGCAACAGAAAGGAATAAAACATATTCCTTTCTGTTGCAATTCTCAGAGGTGTGAGGGGGAGTTCACTGTCTTTCACCTTCTTCTGGCTACTGCAATTGGAAAGGAGGTTCTGCTACTCTACGTTTCCCCACTCAGCTTTGACAGCTGCTCTAGTCTGCTATTGCTGGAAGTCTTCTTTCTCTTTTTGTGTTAAAGCTGCAGCAGAGTTGAATTTATATTTGTCAGTTTCCCTACTGTGGGAATCTGAAAAACAATGAAAACTGACAACACTGAACAGTTTTTTCACTTTCTTGTAGTTTACAGAAGCTCTGTTGTGTCTGAATGCAAATTTAAGAGGAGACTAATAAGTCTGAATTTAGAAAGTTTTCGTTGCAACCACAAGGATCAGAATCTTAATACTGGTAGAAAGTATTTTTAAGTGTAAAGAATGATTGTTGGTATAAAACAGGTCTAAAATGTCAAAGCCGCATTATTATTTTATATTTAATATTAATAGTGTCCTAAAATTTTCTAAAAATAAGATAATTACATGTCACTTAAAAACTAAGTGACCATGCATTCCTTTACAGCCCTGGAAATCAGAACCATAGTACTTGTGTATGAGAAGAGGAACGTGAAACTGACCAGCCAACTTACTTTTATTGTCCAAACTTGAATGTGATAAAAAAGGTTAATGCAACATTAATGGTGAAAAGTGAACCTTAAATTTGTAGTATTGTTGGATTATTAAAACAAAATAATTTATTTTGTAAAAGTGTTTTATTTAGTTAAGTTCATCTTTTGAGCAAGAAAATAGTAGCCAAAAAAGGTAATACAAGACAACTTTATTTTTCATTTTCTCTGTCACGCATGCTGTACTCAAAGTGCTTTACAGAACTAAATGATTTTAGTTAAATAACAAAGGGGGAGAAGAACGAGGTAAAAGCCAGAATAATAGAGATTATTTAAGATAATGCAAAATCTGCAATTTTTCACCCAGATCATGCCAGCAGTCTGTCTGAATGCTGTCTTCTTGTTTGAGCATTCTTTGGTATTAGAATATAAATTTACCTGCTGCAGAGCTAGTACTGTTTCACTAAAATCATGTTTAATATAGTAAAAGCTGTTCTGTGTGCACTGCTGGAATATATCTGGAATGGGATTTTATTGGTTTCATACATTGATGCAACTTTGCTAGCTACATCTTGGGTGTTTATGAAGAGGAAGGCCAAGATGTGGGCTAAGATGCATGCTCCTTTTAAGTGATATTAATGTGTTTTATGAAAAATGTCCATTACATTTTAAGGCTTGTAACTAGCATAACTTAGTTTTGTTCCGCCCTGAAAAGCAGCTTGGTAAAAATAGCATTAATTATCAATTATCTTCATTTCCATGTAAATGTGCTTAGAATACCAACAGGGGTTGAATTTGAATGGGATTTGGGTGCCTAACTTGCTTATGCTCCTTTGAGGATCCCCATCAAGATATTAATCTAAATGCTACTGAAGCAAATGCAAGGTAGAGTCTCTCTTCATGCACTATTATTCATAATAAAGCTTATCCAGGCCAGGTTAATCCCTTGGTTCCAACTTGGCAGCCCTATGGTTCTCATTATGATAACTGTTCAAAGTCAGGTGTCAGTGAATGGAACTTGGACTGTACTGATGATTCACAGGAAGGAGTGTAATCAAGACTGTGCCTCTTAACTGCATTAGTTCTGCTTTGCTAATAAAAATACAAAGCAGTAAAAATGTACCTTTCTAATTAAAAAACAAACAAACAAAAACCCTGCCACCTCTGTGGAAACAGTGCTACCATTACTGCACATTAGTTTAACTTCCCCTCAACGAGCCTTATCTTTCACTGATGCTGCCCTTACGTTCTTATGAAGCTCCCGAAAAGTGTGTGTGTATGGGTGGGGTGGGGGCACCAGTCCCTGAACTGTGGCCCCTCTACCCTCGTTCTGTCTCTTCCCATTGGGGCACTGCCCACTGCTCACTCCTCTCTGCTCCACCCCTGTTGCTCACCCTTAAGGCAGAGTCTCTAGCCCTCCTCAACCTCGCTCACCTTTCTGATGCCTCTGCCCTCTGTACGCAAGAGGAGTCTTTGAGTGACTTTATAGATTTATTTATTTTTTTACACTCAATTTTGCTATGTCTGCAAATCACTTGACAGTAGTCATGCAACTGATGTAATCTGACTGCTACTTTGTCCTCACACCTCTTTTTTTATGTTTTGTCCGTTTGTTTTATAGGTGTGTATTTTTGGGACTACGACTATCTTTCTTATGTGTGTACAGCACCTAACAAAATAAGACCTTGGTCCTGATTGGGATCTCTAGGCACTACTATAAAATAAATGATTTTGAATACGCAGATAATAGACATGTTGAGTGAGGTTATAATCTTGCAACGTTTATTTTTTTGCTCAACACATTAATTGAAGTGAATATGGCTACTCACAGTGCATAAACTTAAGTATATATGTGAGTCTTTGCAGGGCTGGGGCCTAAGAAGTAAGAAAATACTACTTTTACATAATTGTTTACTGTATGAATATCTCCAAGACAAGAACAGTGCTTCCTTGATTGAAGAATTCCCTCCCTGTCACTCTTGTCTCCTAACAGAAGAAAGGAGCAAGCAGTCTCCATTGCAACGTCTGAAACACCAAACATTCATTTGTTGTTGGCTTGGCAATAACTTGGATTATAAAGTGAAAATCCAAAACTGGCTTAAACTAATGCTGGATTAATTTGATTTAGTATTTTAGTTCTTTTTTTGCCTTGAATATATTACATGTTGGAACCCTCCATTTGCCTGTGCTCATTTTTTTCTCGAAGAATTAATTTTCATGTAAGTGAATTTTTAGAATATTTTTTTGTCTTGTCACTTGAAGAATGAAAAACTGGAAGTGTTTATAAGTGGCTGGAATTGATGCTTTGTGACTTTGTAACCAATAGGAATACAGGACATGCAGTAACAAAAAACCCCTCTTGAAATATTACCATTGGAGTTGGTTTGAAAAAAAGGGATATTTTTTCATGAAAAAGTTTGTGACGAATTTATCCTTAGTTTTTGTTAAAATTTGAAATACATTTTCAACCATCTCTAATGTGCATTTATACACTTCACACAGCCCTTAGTCAACTATCACCTATGTTAGGGGTGGGCAAAAGTTTTGGTCTGAGGGCCACATCTGGGTGGGAAAATTGCATGCAGAGCCATGAGTGTATGGCTGGGGCAGGGAGTTGGGGTTCTGTGTGCAGGAAGGGGCTCAGGGCAGGGGCTTGAGGGGTGCAGCAGGGGGCTCAAGGTAGGGGTGTGGGGTGCATCGGGGGCTCAGGGCAGGAGGTAGGGTTGCAGCAGGGGGCTCAGGGCAGGGGGTTGGGGTGTGGGTTGGAGGAAGGATCAAGGCTCTGGCCTAGCGCCGCTTACCTGGAGCGGCTCCGGGGTGGCAGTGGCGCTGCACTGCTTAGGCACATTCCCTGCCCTGGACGCAGCTGGCACCACATCCCTGCAGGGGCTGGGGGGAGAGGGAGCAAAGGGCTGCCCTCACCTGTGGGTTCCACACCTGAAGCTCCCATTGGCCTAAGGAATATTGATTAGTTTTAGATAGTTAAATTCTACCATTGTGATACCAAATTGGAGCTGGATCCAAAACTGTGTGAGTTTAATTAACAGATTTTTTTTTATTGAGGCCAGAAATTGTATTCTCAGCCTGCTTCTGATTAAATTAATTCCTTAGGTCACTTAAATTGATATTAATGTACCAACAAGACAGAATTTTTTATTCCGTATAAACCTAGGTAGTTAAAAGGAAGTCTGCTTAGGTTTAAATTTATTAAACTTTTTTCCTTTGAACATAATAAAACTACTGGTAGGAGAATCTTAGAAATCATTTAATGTATACCTTTGGTGTATTATAAGTACACTCCTTTGATATGTTCTTTATCCAGTCATGATCATGATTTTTAAATTGTACCAGTCATTTAAAAACAAACTCTGAAAAATTGAAATGTACAAGTTGTAGGAATTTTCCATATCTCGCTTCAAAGCCTTGCAAAGAATCATTACAGGCTGGGAGGAAGTCTCTCAACCTAACCTCGTACCACTTCTAATGAGCTGTCATTAGACAACAAGCAATTTGAGGAATTCATTAACGAGTTGTGTTTTTAAACAACAACAACAAAAAGCAAACAAAACCCACCAACACTTTCTAAAATGTGACTAGGAAAAAGAATTTTGCCCAAGTTTGCTCTTTGGATTCTTCTCAAGTCAACATTATTCTTGTGAGTTTTATACATTGTTAAAACTAAGTAGTTGAGGCCCAAATTATCCAGTGGAAAATTGCCTTTAAATGTATGGGATGCCTGCAATTTGTTGCTCCTGATTTCTCCCAGTGGAGACTTTCTCTGCATCATTGAATTATACACTTGCATGTCAACAGTAGCTTTCATTCAGGGACCTAGAGCATTAGACAAATAATGAATTAAAAGTTAAAACAATTCTCTAAGATTGGGAAGATATCCATTTTACAAATGGGGAAATTGTGTGATCTTGAGTCCCTTAGCATGTCAATGGCAGAGGAGGGATAGACCCCAGGACTCCTGCTGTAACTACTTACAACAGCAATCTTTGTAGGATACATTGTTGAATAGTTTTGCAGTTACATTATGTGTGGATAAAGACAAGCTTACCTTCCTGAGAGTTGGAAGGAAGCTCTGCTTTTCTAGTTGGAGGGAAAAGCCTGTCTTCTTTCTCCCTATCCCCTTTGCCAGCTGCTGGGAAACGATACATGTGGGAAGTTTTTACATCCCATTTCACTGAATTTGCAAGTGAAATATATACTGTAGGACACCAATTATGACGAGCTCTAGCAATTGTGGATATTCTCTATAAGTATCTAGAATCCTGAAGGAGCCACTGTAAGCTCTTTGTAAGCTTCCTTGCTTATTTATTTAATTTATTTTTAGTGTTTTTGCTACTATAAAAAGATGCTCACGCTGCACAAATAATGGTACTTGAAAATGGGAAGATCTTTCTGGATCTGAGTCTGACTCTAGCCAGAAGAGACGAATTTGTTGCCACGGTTCCTTTTTTAATGAGAA
Source organism: Dermatemys mawii (assembly GCA_007922305.1). NCBI lineage: Eukaryota > Metazoa > Chordata > Testudines > Dermatemydidae > Dermatemys > Dermatemys mawii. The sequence goes on from ML677342.1 coordinate 18,332,365, forward strand.
GGCATAGAGATTACATATTTTTATATCCTCAAATATAAGAATTTCTGTACTTTGCAAAGCAGTGCAATTCTATTACTTTGGTGAAGAAACTGGCAATTACTTGGACAGTTGTACTGTATAGCCAAGTGGATAGACTGGACTGGGATTCAGGAGACCTGGCTCTATCACTGTTGTGTGACCTTGAGCAAGTCACTTAACTCTCTGTACCTCAGTTTCCCTATTTGTTAAAAAATGGAGATGATGATATGGACCTCAGTGAACTGCTTTGAGATCTACTGATGAAAAGCACAGTGTCAGTGTTCGTTGTTACAATATTTATTACAACTTGTGAATTGATACTAGACTCTTGTTCATGTCTGCCTTGAAAATACTTTGCTCAGTCTTGGGAAAGAAAGTCATTGTGGGGTGTTTTTGTTTGTTTTTTTGTTTTTAAATTTTATTCCAGATACTTCAGTCGGTGGGTGTTTTTTTCACTAGTTCAGAAGTCTCCTTTTTGCAATGGCTACTATTTAAGGGGTTAATAGTTTTAGATCGGGGTGGCCAACCTGTGGCTCCAGAGCCATATGTGGCTCCTTGTATAGGCACCGACTCCGGGGCAGGAGCTATAAGCACCAATTTTCCAATGTGCTGGGGGGTGCTCCCTGCTCAACCCCTGGCTCTGCCCTCTCTCCATCCCTTCCCGCCGCCTCCCCTCAGCTTGCCATGTCCTCACTTCTCTCTAGAGCCTCTTGCACACCGCGAAACAGCTGATAGGACGAGAGGTGCTGATCGGGCTCTTGGTGGGTGGAAGGTGCTGGGAGTGGGGTCGGGGAGCTGATATATTACTGTGGCTCTTTGTCAATGTACATTGGTAAATTCTGGCTGCTTCTCAGGCTCAGGTTGGCAACCCCTGTTTTAGATTAATAGATTCCATGGCCAGAAGGGACCAGTGTGATCTAGTCTGACCTCCTGTATAACACAGGCTGTAGAACTTCTCCAAAGTAATTCCTTTTGAACTAGACCATATCTTAAAATCCAGCCTTGATTTAAAAATTGCCAGTGATGGCGTATCCTCCTCTGAAGTTGTCTTGCGGTGACATAGTAACCAGAGAGATAGCTATTAACATGCTCAGAAGCTTCACATTGGAGTAAAAATGATGAAGGCAGTGATATATTCTTGGTTCAGACAGTCTTATGTAGAGAGGCAGTGTTGCCTAGTGGTTAGACCACTGGACTGGGACTTGGGAGACTGAGTTCGCTTGCTCGGTGACTCTGAACAAGTCACTTTCCATGCCTCAGTTTCCCCACATGTGAAATAAGGCTACTGACCTCCTTTGTAAAGCACTGAGATTTGTGGATGAAAAGTTGTATATAAGAGGTAGACGCTGTATATGATAGTGACAGCCTGATAATTAAGAATAAAATATCTCGACAAATTCTTTGTCTTCCACTATCTTATAAAGATTCTAGTGTTTGCCTTCTTGCCCCAGATGTTCCATTATAAAAAAAAAATTAATCCATATGCCTGTTTCTGTTCTTTTCTAAATACGAGGCTTAAAAATCACCGGCATCTTACCCATGGGTCTGAGCCTTATGCTGCTGCTGGGGCTGGGAGCCTCTCTCTGCCCTCTGTTCCTGCAGGGAGAAGCATTCAGCAGGAAGCCTCTTTGCTAAAAGCCCCCTACTGGAGCAAAAGGACAAGAATGTTCCCAGTGGCAGCAGCAGCACTAGCAGACATGGTAGGTTCATTATGTGTGGATTTTTGTGTCGTGATACTGCTGCAGAAAATACACAGCCACAACCTGTCATTTGTGAAGTATGAGGCCAGGGAAACTACAAAGACATTTAGAAACCAAACACCTGGAATTTTTAAATGAGTTAAAAGTGGCAAGAAAAGTCACGTCTAAAGAATCAGCTGTTCCTCAGAAAGCGTTAAAAGCCTCTTATGTTGTGGTCAAGCAAATTGCAAAAGGCAAATAAACCCTCACTATCGATGAGATCCTCCTAATTTCAGTGGCAATAGATGTGTAGAATTATGACTGGGAAACGAGCAGCTATGGCACTGAAAACCATTCCTGTGGCAAATAATGCCATCCATTGGAGCCCGGGTGACCTTGCAGAAAATGAGTAGAACGTGCTGAAAGTCAATATTTTGCACTGCAGCTTGATGATTTCACAGACATAGCCAACCTGGCTCAGCTTCTATGTTACCTGATATTTGTCAAAGAAGGTACAATCACTGAAAAACTTTTATTTGGCAAAGCAATCGAAGTCCAAACAGCCGGTGAATATCCTTGATAAATTCGCAGTGGATGATGGTCTGCGTATGTGGGGCTACGCACTCTAGAGGCAGTACCCATGACCTGAAAGAACAGTGGGGTTCCAGTGTGAGTTACATGAAGTATCAGCAGCAACTTGGATATATTGCATGGTTTATTGCTAAGATTTGGTATCAAAGAAAGTGCATCCTGAAGTACATAAGGCCCTCAATGTTGCTAATGTTATAAAATCTCTGGCAGTTAACACACATTGTTTCAGTGTGCTTCCAGCCAACTCTTGAGTCTGGATTTTCAGCAATGATTTCATTAAAAATGGTTTAAACTTGGGAAAGCAACTTAAACTCTAGCACTATCAGATTCAACCAAACGTTACACAACTGTGCATTTTGAAATGGGCCCATTCTTCTCACTAGAATCTTAGACTGTATCTGAACATGCAAAAAAAATCCAGGTTTTCAAATTATAGTATTAAAAACCTGAATTAGATTAGAATATACAAGATATTAATATTTAAATAGCATGTAATCAAATAGTCAGAAAAACTCATGTCCCTCTTGAATCTTGTGTCTTGAACTCTTGACTCTAGTGATGAATCTTTTTTTTTTTTTTTTTAATCTATTTGGTTGTAGGGCATCACCCAAGATTTAAAACATTTGCCCAACAGGGTCTGTTTCTAGCACACTGACATTTTTACTGAACATATTTGATTGCAACAATATACACTTTTATTGCAGTGCCCAATACCAATTTAAGTGTGTCTTGGTCCTCTCGTCAAGGATACGTGTTTTGGAAGTATAACAGTCATCTAATGTTCTATAGCATGGCATATCCATCTGCTGATCTACTTTGTTTGAATGAATTTTGAGATATTTATATTTGTCCATCTTGGGGGACTGCAGTATATCCTAGGAAATGCAATGTTTCTGTGTGGCCAATTTACCAGGTTTGTCCTTGTATTATATTAGTCTAAAACGATCTGTTTAAACTGTGGAGACATAGACAGTCTCCTGTGGCATTTAAGTGCTTAGCAAAAGCATAAAAGATTAAATTCCACCTCTGTGATTTTGAGGATAGTGTTATGAAATGGAAAATATCACATACCTGTCTCTGATAAACTAAATGTGTATAGGCGTGTTTTGAGACATGAGTCTATTTTTTATTACTGCACAGTTTGTCCTGTTAGTTCTAGGTAACTATTTTTTTAAAAACACACCTTTTAGAATTTGAGATGATTAGACCTAGAAAATTAATGGACATGAACAGTAGTGTACAGTCAGGCTGGTCCTTTTTTGGGGTCCACCTACCTTTTGTTGTTCTCTAGGAAGCCCCTCCTCCTCCTCCTCTTCCTCCTCCTCAACTCCACCTATTTTGCTTTAAACTAACCACTGCTTATTGATTGCTAAGATATTGGACCATGACAACAGGCATTGTTATTCACAGGTGAGTTTGTGTAGTGAGAACCAGTTTGTTAAAACATAATATTGTTTTACATTTTACACACTCGAGTCAGGTTGCAGCTTTGTTTTGTGAGGCGAAAACTTTGCTCCCTGGAACCTGGGACACACCTGGTACCTTGAATAATGCCTGAGTTTGTGGTAGGCTTGACTATATTCTGATCCTGAAAATGTTCCTCTGCTCCATCTCTCCTGCAAAGACTTATGTGCATGCACAATTCTGTACTTAAAACATTTGTAACTTTAAAACTACTGAACTGATTTTATTCACATTTGAGTGGACTTTGGTATATGAGATCACAAAGCAAGCTAAGCTGGAAGCTTCAAATGGAGTGATCAGAATGTCATTATGAATGGAACATGGGCAAAGTGTGCGATCTTTGTGTTTTAACTCTAAGAATTAAACTACTTCTGTTCAAACTTGCATGGAAAAGAATCATTTGGACTGAAGCCAAACAGGGAAAATTTCAGCCCCAAAAGAATTGTTCAAGAACGTTTTGAGGACTTGGGGTGCAAGAATGTCTCTATCTTTAAAGAAATCCTCCCAGCAGTTCCCCAAGTTCTTTTTGGGGGGGGCAGGGGCAGGGGAGGGGTTTGAATCTGGATGGCCAGCAGCATCTGGGATTGTGTGCCCATGTGTTCTCTGACCGCGATGGGGGAGTAGGGAACAGACGCTGTGCTGTAACTGTCTGGCTGGCAGGGATTTTCCCTGATACCAGCCAGGCGCTGGGGTGCAGGGTGCACTCTCATCACAGAGAACTTCTTTATTTCCTGTTTTTCTAAATACCACTCTCCCTTTTTTTCATCCGACTGCTGAAACTGTTTCCAGCCTTCCGCTCTCATCCATGTCCCACAGGCTTTCACAGATAAGGTGGCGAAAAAAACGTGTGCAGGATGAGATGTTCATGGAGCTCATGCACTCTTCCCACACAGAGGGAGCACTGTCTCGGGCTTGGAGACAGTCAGCGCTGAACTGCTTGAAAGCGGTAGCTGAGTGTGAGGAAAGAAGGGACGAGTGGGAGCAGAAAAGGGACAAAAGGGAACAACGGAGGGATGAGAGAGAAGGCAGGAAGCACTGCTCAGTCTTCTAGCGGAGCCAACCGACATGTTCCGGTGTCTGGTGGAGTTGCAGGAAAGGCAGCTGGAGCAAAGACCGCCACTGCAGCCCCTCTGTTACCACACCCCCTCCTCCCCACATTCCCTAGCCTCATCACCTGCACTCCAAAGAACGCGGGGGGGGTGGGCAGCTGAAGGGAGAACAAAAAAATTCAATTGCCATAAAACACTGAATTATCTCTTGGAATGGAGAAGGCAGATGCAGAATCAGATACAGATGCCAACACCCATGTGAGAGGGATTATAGGTGACTTTATGTTAAGGCCCTGCCAGCCAGACGGTTACAGCACAGCATCTGTTCCCCACTGCCCCATCGCTGTCAGAGAACACATGGGCACACAATCCCAGATGCTGCTGGCCATCCAGATTCAACCCCCCCCCCTTAATCCTGGTTAATAAAATCCTGTATAATCACCATCCTTAGGAAATATGGCGGGGAGGAGTTGGTTCACCAGCCACCCGGCACCGGGAGGAGGGGGTGTTGGTTCATTGGCTGCCCTGCACCCTAGTAGGGTTTTTTTGGTGTGTGTGTGTGTGTGTGTGTGTGCGCCAGAGCTAGCCCTGCGAGTTACATGTTGTGTTTTTTTTGACATCCTGGTTAATCCACATCCTAGTTAACCCAGTCCTGGATAATCAAGAGTCTACTGTAATCTTTATAGTATATAACCTGTTTATGGATTAAAATGTTTGTGCTTCATAAATAGAAGACCAGTATCTTCCTATGAGTGTAGTGGTCAACAACTGTGTTTTGACATAAACGGTGCATGTTGTCTTTCAGTGCAGCTTTTACATTTGCCCCCTGAACTGAGTATGGTATCAGACACTGGTGCTCTGCTTAAATATTAGTGACGTGTAGCCTGGAAATACCAGTCATCAGTCGCGTTTTCATATATTGCCAATAGCACCAGAAATACTGAAACCATATGAGAGACAAAGTGGGTGAGGGAATATCTTTTTTTGTTGGACCAGCTTCTGTAGGTCCAAGACACAAGCTTTTGAGTCCCCTTGTCTCTGCAATGTCTTGGGACTGACATGACTACAGCAGCACTGAGACCAGTAAGAACATCTATACTTCATCCTTCATTATGTTTACGCTCATAGGAGTATACATAGAGTATTGTGTTTGTGAGCTAAATCAGATTGTGTCCTGTTTGTTGGCTGGTAGTCTAGCCAGTGGGTTCTCATTTTGTACTTTCACTTAAAATTACTTCAATTTATTTTAAAGAATGTAACTTAAATTAAATGTTATTTAATTCTGACCATTCTTATAAACTCTTCTTATGTTTCGCTAGCTTTTCATTCATTTACATGGTCAGTGCTAGCAAATTTCACAGTAAAAAAAGTACAGGGTAGAGTTTATATCATTCCCACCACCAATGAAGCTGTACTGATGGTGAATTAAATTAATGGAGTTGGTCAGTGTAGATGCAGACGTATTGTTCTGCTTTATACTTTGTTGTTTTTCAGATGTGGGGGACTAAGGAAAACCTCCTCTTAAATTCTAAGGCAAGTCTGGCATTTTAAACAAGTTATCTTTCTGATTTGGAGCAAAAATTAAAGCTGCATTTTTTTTCTTGCAGAAAGGACATTCTGAAAATATTTCAATTCAGAAAAATTCAACATTTTTGGATTTATTCTCCTCTGCCACCAAATGAAACAGAGCAGCTGGCTGCTTCTGGCTCCTGGGGATTCCCCAGACTCCAGGAGTCAAAGGAGTCCCCTACTGTGGAGCACAGAGCCTAGGAGCCCTGAGAATCCCATCTTGAGCTGCGACTTTCAGAGATACCAGGCTCTCTGTTGTGGAGCCTAGATCCTGACAGCCCCTTTTCAAGCCAGAGCTTCCAGTCTCCTGGCTCTGTGGCAGAGAGCTGGAAGACCTGGGGTTTCCAGTGGCCCAGTAGGTAAGCTGGTGGGAAAACAGTGCAGGTTTCTGTCAAAGCACTGTCTGTATTTCATTTAGAATTTGTTGAAACCACACTGAAACACTCTGGTTTTGATGAATTGGCATTTGCAGATGAAAAGCTTTTCTGGGAAAAGCCCTGACCAGCTCTAGGTAGACTCTTAATTGCAAACCATTTAATTGAGAACTAATTCTGGAGTACTTCAGTTCTCCTGAGTGCTTGGCTACTCTCGTGGAGGGAGGCCATGGAAGCACTGAGAGAGAACTTGTTGCTGTCTTTCCTTTATTACAGAGGTGGGCAAACAATGGCCCGTGGGCCACATCTGGCCCGTGGGCCTGTCCTGTTCAGCTACTAAGCTCCTGGCTGGGGAGGCTCCGCCCAGCCCCTCCCCCACCTTCCCCTCTCCCCCGGAGCTACGCTGCTGTGCGGGCAGTGCTATGGCACGCTGTTACTTCTGGGCAGTGCTGCAGCAGTGTGGTAATGGGGCAGGGCTGTGAGCTCCAGCGGGGGAAGGACAGCATGTCTACCTCCGGCAGCCCGCGTGGCTGCCAGACATGCTGCTCTGAGCGGCATGGTAAGGGGGTGTGGGAATGGGGGGGAGGAGTTGGATAAGGGGCAGGAATTCTAGGGAGCAGTCAGGGGACAGGGAGCAGTGGGCAGTTGGATGGGGTGGAGGTTCTTGGGGCGGTGGTTAGGGAATGGGGGCGGTTAGATAGGCCTGAGAGTCCTGGGGGTCTGTCAGGGAGCAGGGCTGTGAATAGGGGTTGGAGCAGTCAGGGGGCAGAGGGAGGAGTCTTTGGGGGGCAGTAAGGGTGGGTGGGGGTTTGGGAGGGGCGGTCATGGGCACAAGGAGCAGGGAGGGTTAATAGGGGGTGGGATTGCAGGGGGCAGTTAGGGATGAAGGGGGTCTCTGGAGGTGGTGGTTAAGGGACAAGGAGCAGGGGGGATGGGTTGGGGATTCTGAGGGGAGCAGTCAGGGGGCAGGAAATGGGTGGGGGCCAGATAGGGGATGTGGGGCCAGGCTGTTTGAGGAGGCACAGCCTTCCCTACCTGGCCGTCCATACAATTTTGCAACCTCTCTGTGGCCCTTGGGCCAAAAAGTTTGCCTACCTCTGCTCTATTAGCTTTACTTTTTCTACCCTTTACTAAGTTAACCAGAACTAAAAAAGCATAACTGAAGAGACACTAACCAAGTCGGCCAGGAGTTGGTTCCACAGTTAGAAAAAAGACAGTCACAGGGAAAACTGAACTCTTCTCAATAAAACCATCAGTTACAGCCAGGGGTTAGGGAATGTGGGAGGTTAGATAGGTCTGGGGGTCTGTCAGGAAGCAGGGGTGTGAACAGGGGGTGGGGCAGTCAGGGGGCAGAGGAAGGAGTCCTCGGGGGGCCGTAAGACGGGGGAGGGTCTTGGAAGGGGTGGTCACGGACCCCCGGCGCGGGGGGGTTGAATAGAGGGTGTAATTGAAATTTAGAACCAGTTACATAGTACAAATAATACAGCTAGTCTGCGTATTGCAGATCTGCATTTGTGTGCTCTGTGACGTGAGATGATAATGAAGTTAAAAATAGTGTAACTACTTGACCTCTCTCCGCGGAAAGGGTGGAGTTAACATTTTTCTGGGTAATGCTGCCAATGTTTGAAGTGTCTAGATTTAATTGCCTTTTGACCTTTATCCTTTGCACACAACTATGACTGTGCTCTTTTGCTGAAGTGACGCTATCAGCATCAGAATTGGCATCCATGTCATCGCAATAATACTTAAGTGTTGACCCTTAGGCCCCAATCTTGTAATCGACATGGGTAGATCCTTGTAGTTTTGCAAAATCCATTGAATTCATTTGGGCTCTATCTGGGCCCATGTTGGTTTGCAGGATCAGGGCCTCGGATTCTAAATTCTCGAGAATAGAGAAAGCATCTTTCATTTTGTATGGCATTGAACCCATTGAGGCATTGGTCCTTGTTAGGGCCTTTAAACATTATGGTAATACAAATATTTGACACTGAAAGAGATGATGATAAAAGTGTGTGTATACTTTGTATAGTCAGTTTTGCTCCTTGTGTGCATCTTTCAATAGGGCAGAGGAATTTTCCCCTCAAACAATTGGATTGTAAAAAACCCCCCAACATGTATCATGGGGACGTAAATATTTGTATTTAAATTGCCTTGGTGGGGTATTTTTAATTTGTTTTAAAAAGATATATTTTTAGTAGCCCTTTTACACTCTTACGTAGGGGGAATAAAGGAGGATAAAGAATGAAAAATATTTTTCATGTGGGTTGTTTAAGCAAAGAATGTCAGAAATTCTTTGCTCTCTTTTTAAATAGCATTCGCTATCTATGCATGCCAGTAATTCTAATTGCAGTAATCTTCACCATTTCATCATGCTAACTGAACTATAATAATTGTATTTCGATTGGAACCTCCATCAGAAGATGACCTCCTAACTAAGGTTTGCTTTGCCATTTGTACCTTGTTCAGGATATATATGTACATTTTACTCACTGGTTTGAACAACTGTGATCATATTATCCACAGATGATTTTTTTAATTTTTCTTTTTTTAAAAAGGTGTTTCACATTTAAGATACTAATCTATGCTTAACAAGGCAAGGCCAGGGCCTTATTAATAATCTTACTAGAAGAACATAAATACACACAAATCTGCTAAGAGAATAGCTTGTGCTATATCTGCAACCACTACCACCCTGTGATGAATTGAATTTTCAGGTCTCTATGTAAAAACTGCAGTTTTGCTGACAACTAGTAAACAAATCCAAGATACAGACTTCAATAATTTTGAACTGAAAATGGGGTGAAAGTGAAGAACTAGCAACATATACAGAAAAATCAAATTAAATAAAACACCCAATGCTTTAATTTTTAAAAAGTCATTATTTTATCCTTTCTTCTGAAGTACTGTACAGTCCTTACTCCTATTCCTAAAATTCATTAGTAAGTTTTGATGTAATTAGCCGCTTTCAAGGTGTAGAAAAGACCCAATTATCAATTAATTAAATAGCCTTATTAAAAATAAACTTACATTTTGAGATCAAGATAAGATTTATATCTATGGCATAAGTTGTAAAAGAGAACTTTTATAAAAGATAATTGGCTTATATTACAGTAATTATGCACATCGTTTTGTTTCTTGCAAAGTCTGTATACCTTTTGGAGAGAATGCTGGTGTCGCAAATACCAGTATGTAGATGTAATATTAATACGGGGGTGAACGTAAGTCCAAAGACTTACTGGCACAGGGGGTTGGGGGAGAGTCCACATTTTTGGGAAGGAGGGGGCCTCAAGCAGAAGGGGCGGAGCTTGTGGGCCAGCATCTCTCAGCCAACCCATCTGCACTGCCTGGGGCTCCAGTGGCAACTTAAAAGACCCGGGGCTCTGGCCACTGCTGTGGCAGTGGTGGCCGGAGCCCCAGACCCTTTTAAATCACCGGCCCCGAGGCAGCTGCTTCTTTTGTATCCGCCCTGTTGGTGGTGGCAGCAGGGACGTTAAAGCACTGCCACAGCACCGCTTTAATGTCCCTGCCCCTTTTGCACCCCTTGAACAGTGGCCTGCCGGTAGGGCCTGTACCGGAAGGGGCAGTAATGTTAAAGTGCTTCCGCGGCAGTGCTTTGAGGGTCCTTACAGTGCTGCCAGTGCTTTAACATCACTCCCTTTCCCTGTCAGCAAAAGGGACAAGGTCGTTAATGTGGGCTGCTAAGGGCTGGTTAAGATGCTTCTGCATATAGGTGATATGTGGACCCTACTGATGGTGTGCCTTTAAATGTATCTCTTTACTTACACATTAGTATTTAAGTGAGCAAATTAAGGAGAAGTCTGAATGTTTAAAGAAGCTGAAGTGAGAATCTGCTGAGATACTTGTGCTAGGGTCGTCAAGAGTCTCCTATTGCAAGGGATATCCCTTTATTTTTTTCATCTCTGTACAACAAGACGGGGAGTTGCTGAGCGCTGCAAAAAGCTGCAAGGAATGCTCCTGGCAAATGTAGGTGAGAACATCATGAGCAGCAGGTATCAGAGGCCAGGGGAGGCTCCCCAAACAGCCAGGCATGGCCCTGATCGCACACTGCCCCCAGGTCGCCTTCTGCTAAAAAAAGTTTAATTACCTTGGGGTAACTAACGTGCCTGAGCTATCCTGAGGTAAAGATTAAGCACTTTACTTGTAGTGAAATTAAAGTTGAGGTCAACCCCTGGATGGAGTAGAGAGCTGGTTATCTTGAATATCTTTTTTAAATAGAAAAGACAAGGCATGTTAGTGCCACAGAAGGCTCAATAATAAAAAAGGTGGTGTCATGCTAGCGACCTTTGTAGTATCAGGAAGGGAGTGCAATTCCTACATAAGAAGCTTTAGAAAAAAGCATTGTGCAGGAGTTGCTCCCTTCCCTCCAGCTAACCAACTTTACAGAGCTCTGAAAATACATTCTAATGCTGCTAAAAGCACAATTACATTGGACACAGACTAGTTAAAAAACTGAAGAGGCAGTAATTTGAGATGTTTTTTTCATATATTCATTCAACGCTTAGCAAGTTGTCGATTGGTATCTTAGAAGTGATGCGTACATGCAAACTGATTTTTCTGTGAAGAATTTGTCTTTTGAATATAGTGTTTCTCTGCCTCTTACTGTAGCATCTCTTTGTAATATCTCCTACCTGTTCCAGCAATTTGAAGTTTACTGCTGGGTAAAACTTCTTCTGAAGGAACTCAAATGTGAAATTGCAGGACTACTAACTGTTATCTGTAAACTATCATTTAAATCAGCTTCTTTACCAAATGACTGGAGGATAGCTAATATGATGCCAAATTTTAAAAGGGCTCCAGAGGTGACCCTGGCAACTACAGGCCAGTAAGCCTCACTTCAGTACCGGGCAAATTGGTTGAAGCTATCGTAAAGAACAAAATTGTCAGACACATAGATTAACATAATTTGCTGGGGAATAGTCATCATGGTTTTTGTAAAGGGAAATCATGCCTCACCAATCTACTAGAATTCTTTGAGAGGGTCAACAAGCATGCAGACAAAGGAGATCCAGTGGATATAGTGTATTTAGATTTTCAGAAAGCCTTTGACAAGGTCCCTCACCAAAGGCTCTTAAGCAAAATAAGCAGTCATGGGATAAGAAGGAAGGTGCTTTCATGGACTGGTAACTGGTTAAAAGATAGGAAACAAAGGATAGGAATAAATGGTCAGCTCTCAGAATGGAGAAAGGTAAATAGGTGTGTCCCCCAGGGATCTGTATTGGTCCAGTCCTATTTAGCATATTCATAAATGATTTGGAAAAAGGGGTAAATAGTGAGGTGGCAAAATTTGCAGATGATACAAAACTACTCAAGATAGTTAAGTCCCAGGCAGACTGCGAAGAGCTACTGTGGTAAGAGGATTACAAAAGGAATCCCCGGTGAAGGTTCCGTCTAGCCGCCACTCCAATTATTGGCACTAAACAGCAGGGTAAGGGTTAACTCGAGTTTATATAGCTGCAGTGAAGTCTGCCCGTACAAAGATGGAAGCGGCTTCAATAAACAGATGCTTCCTTCTTTTATATTTTTCCTTAATTATTAGCATATTTTGTAAAGCCTTAGACAGTTATTGAAACCCAATTATTGCTTTTTTATTTTATTTCCTCCATATAAAGTTTTTGTATTACATCTTTCTGGGTGTTGTGCTTTTTCAGGATCAGTGCCCTGCTGCTTCTGTTTCGCCAACCACCCTGTTCACGTGGGTCCCTAACTGTTGTACTTATTTCTAACAGATGCTCCTGGCTTGCAAAAACAGGAAATACCCACTTTTCCATAGCCGCCCCTCCCATGCTTCCCCTTGTCGCTGCACTCATTTTCAGTCTATGCACTTAACTTGCCAAAACAAGAAATGCAGAAAATACCCGTTTCTCCACACTACAAAAGGGTCTCACAAAACTGGGTGACTGGGCAACAAAATGGCAGATGAAATTTCATGTTGTTAAATGCAAAGTAATGCACATTGGAAAACATAATCCTAACTATACATATACAATAAGGGGTCTAAATTAGCTGTTACCACTCAAGAAAGATCTTGGAGTCATTGTGGATAGTTCTCCAAAATCATCCACGCAGTGTGCAGCGACAGTCAAAAGAATGTTGGGAATCATCAGGATTATATTGAGACAATATGATATTTTCTGTCTTATTTATAAAAAGATAGATAATAAGACAGAAAATATCATATTGGCTCTATATAAATCCATGGTACACCCACACCTTGAACACTGCATGCAGATGTGGTTGCCCCATCTCAAAAAAATATGTATATATTGGAATTGGAAAAGGTTTAGAAAAGGGCAACAAAAGTTATTAGGGGCATAAAATGGCTTGCATATGAGGAGAGATTAATAAGACAGGGACTTTTCAGATTGGAAGAGAGGTGACTAAGAGGGGATATGATAGAGGTCTAGAAAATCCTACGTGGTATAGAGAAAGTAAATAAGGAAGTGTTATTTACTCTGTCTCATAATACAAGAACAAGGGGCCACCAAATGAAATTAATAGGCAGCCGGTTTAAAGCAAACACAGAAAAGTGTGTTTTGGGGTTTTTTTACGTGACACACTGTCAACCTCTGGAAAGCCTTGCCAGAGTTCGTTCTGAGGGCCAATACTATAACCGGGCTTAAAAGGGAGCTAAATGGATTCATGGAAGATAGGTCTGTCAATGGCTAGGATTAGCCAGGATGAGCAGAAATGGTGTCCCTAGCCTCTGTCTGCCAGAAGCTGGGATTGGGTGATAGGGCATCAGCACTTGACGATAACCTCTCTGTTCATTCCCTTTGGGGTACCTGCCATTGGCCGCTGTCAGAGGACAGGATACTGGGCTTGATGGACCTTTGATCTGACCCTGTATGGCCGTTCTTATGATGTTTAGCTTTGCTTTGAAGTCTATAAGGAAAAGATTTTGCTCCAATCTCATGCGACTTGATGTGACTTTCAGATTCCCATTCCTATTACTTCTGATGTTTGCTAGGCTTTTTCTGTGCACTCAGACTATCTCACCTCTTGTCCTAGCATCACCTTTTGGGAACGGACATCATACTGGCCTGTGCCTTTATCAGGAGATTCAGGCCAGGTACCTCTTGCCCAAACTTCTGCTCCTTAATAAAGGTCAGAAGTTGATCAGCCTATTGTTTTTTACCACTACTCTCGTTGGTTAACTCTAGTGACTGCCTAGCTCCAAAGTCACCTTTTAAATAACTATTATCTTATTTAAAAAATCTAGAGAAAAATCAAAGCCACACATTATGAAATCTAAGGTCTACCTAAAAGCCTTGCCAGATTTAAGCCAAAGAATATTTGTACGTTCTTGGAACTCTAAACCTGTTGCACTGCTGCCAGGTATCTTCTTTCTCTTTCTTTTCCCACCCCCCTGCTCATTGTTAGAACTCCAGTTTTGAGCTGGGATTCCCTTTATTAGTGAACTTGTCCCTGACTTATTCATAGTTCGTCTTGATGTTGAATTTGCATTGCAATCCAACTTCGATTCAAACCCATTTCTGCCATGTAATTTTAATTCATAGGCTTGGTTTCATTGCTATCATTATATGAAAGTTGTGTGTTTCAGCTCCTCCAATAATAAATGACTGCTAGTAGCCTAGGTGGACAATGATTTCCTTTCCCTCAACCTTGTAATACTACAGAGAAGTCTCTTGAATCTGGTTAGGTGGTTATGATCTGTTAAAATCGAGTTGTGTCCTAGCCCTTTTACCTGCAAGGTGGTTTGTTAACCTTGTTTGAATTGTTAAGCAAAAGGTAACTCTGTTTCAGTCCCATTGTTATATTTTGTTAGTTCCAATTTTTCATGTGATATGATGTCTCAAACTAGCCCATTACCATTTCTTGACATCTGGGTCAACCCTAGTTGCCTCAGCCATTTAGCAGCTCACCCATCTGCTGCTGAACAGTTTCTTCCTTTCTTCTGCTCTGGAGCTGAGCCCACCTTCTGGGCAGTTGGCTGCTCTCCAACTGGCCTCTCCTTTCCTTCTGGAGAGTAGTTGAATTGTCAGGCTGCTGCACTCCAAACTGCTAAGCAGCTGCTCTGGAGTCACATCCCTGCCTGTTTGCTAGGCTAGAAACAAAGTGGACTTTGAAGGCAAAGAGTCCCTGCTTCAGTCTCTCCCACAGGATACCAGCAGTGCTGAATTCTAACCAAGTGTTTTTAATTATGAAAGAGAGGGAAGGACAGAGTTCAGTCCAGCATTGAGAAGGTCAGGGCCAGGAAAGAGACACTTGGCCATTGGAATGGACCGAGGACGGTGGGAAATAAATGTTTTCATCCCGTGCAGGTTCATTGTGTAGGTCAGAGGCTATATATTAGAAGCATTCCGAGACTGCTGTTTCTAGGTTAAAAATGAAAAACAAACCCACCCCTTGTTCTTGGCTGCAATATATAGCAGGCATATAAAAGATCATTTAAATCTAGACACTATTTCACTAGCTCCCAACACATAACTAAAACAGTGTTGACAAGATGACTATAAATAATGTGTGCACTTACAATACAATTGTTGGAACGAGAGGTGTTTGCATTAGTGCAAAAATATTGTATAAATGGCAACCACTTTGGCAGCAGTAGCTGTTTCCCAAGTGCTATGGCTTTTTAAGTTCCCATTTCAAGTAATTGAAATATTAATTTATTAAAATGTTATATTAATTAATGACTGTCAGCGAATCTGTGTTGCAATAAGGTTTCTATTTTCATTGTGTCAGCCTATGGATATGCTATAAATTCATATACATGAGTGACTGACTTTTTTTTTTTATAAAGGCATTGATAAATTTAAATGCAATGTGATTTTGAGCATCATCATTTTATTTGTTTAAAACATGTTTATTGGATATCAGAAAAGATAACTTTTTGTGCTTCTATTAAAACCAAATGTTATCTGCCATATTACTAACACAGTATCCTTAACTTGCCTATTAATATAGAGCTCATATAAAATGGAAATGGATGAGTATTCAGTTAAGCTTTTAATAATTTTAATTAATGTAAATAGTATAAAAGTCTTTATTTTAGTCTTTGAAATTCTTCTCTAACCTCTCTACCCTCCTTCCGAGAGAGAAAGAGAACACATGAGAACACACACACACATTTGTGTTGTACCGGAGTCTTAAGGAATTTTGTAGTGGGCTTCAGAACAGATAGGGTTTGTATTGGGTGTTGCTGTACCCTGCAACAGATTTGCGTGTTTTACTTTATTTTATTTGATAAGTCATTTTGCTCTATCTGTTACTACTTGGAACCACTTTAGTCCTACTTTCTGTATTTAATAAATTTTTTTTTATTTATTAATTAAAAAAAAAAGAAGGGATGTTCACATTTTGTAATGTATCTCTGGTAGGAAAATTCTGTTCCCTTGCCTGAGTAGCCAATGCCAAAGAGGAAGAAACCATTGTTCTTCCTCCTTTGGGGGGAGTAGAAAAAAGATGGCTTTTACCCCTTACCACTTTCATGTCTCTATTCATCTCATATTGGTCACCTTTATAATAGTATAGAATGCTTTGTAAAACATCGTACTTCTTAACAGATTAAGAGAACAGAGCATACTGATCTGAAAATCTGGACTTGGTAGAAGTATAGGTGAGATGAACTCAAACCTAATTGTGTGTATAAATGTATGTGCATGTATTACAGCTGTGAATGAATGCAGCAGCTGGGGCTTGGTGAGAGCAGTTAAAATTGTGGAGGATATACATATAGTAGTTTGCTGAGGCAGCAGATGCTTATGCCTGACCTATAATGTAATAAGGGGAATCTTCACTTGGTTCTATCCCCTGCTGTGT
This sequence comes from Dermatemys mawii, assembly GCA_007922305.1. NCBI lineage: Eukaryota > Metazoa > Chordata > Testudines > Dermatemydidae > Dermatemys > Dermatemys mawii. The sequence goes on from ML677342.1 coordinate 18,348,913, forward strand.
ATCACATATGTTTTTTGGTTAGGGCTTTGTACTGTTTTGTCCACATAAGCAAACCATATTTACATAAGTGAAGCAATATGCTTAGAGTCACAATTCTCTACAGCTCATATAAATATTAAGAGCCTAGTAGAGATCAATTGTGGTGGTAGAATTTACCTAATAATTGTTTCATCTACACATGCATACAAAAGCAAAACAGTGACATTTGATGGTGTTCAGTGAGATGAACCTTGAGTTTAAAAAAAGTTTTACATGCTCTGAACTATCTCTGCAGTTCTCCATATACGAGTTATTTGCCCATGAGAGTTCAGTTCAGCACTACAATAGAAAGCTACTTTTGTGAACTCAGCAGTATGATGAACAAACTTTCCTAGGGATTTGTGAGACAATCCTCTGCTTTGTAGTCTCTTTGCATGTGTCTTTTTTTTGTTTTGCTTTTTTGGGTGAGCAGTGGGGAGTCAGTCTAACTATAATTATGATGTTCAGTGGCTCAGTACAGTACTTGGGTTTACAGCAATATGCACAACTGTTACCCTGATGACTATTTTTGTTGCTTTGTCTAGAAATGAGAAGGAAAAATAGCTTCCCCATGTCTTCTACAATATTAGACTGATAATCTCTGCCACTGACAACAGTCTTGTTGGGTCAGCGTTCATGTTACAGATGCATCCAAGAATAAGCTTGCAGAATCTTTAAGGTACAAGAAATATCTAATATATAATGTCTTAGAGCATGTCCGCACAATGAAAGGTGTGCACAGCTAGCCTGCTCAATATAACTTGAATCTAGCATGGGTTATAGTAGCAATGAAGACAGCACAATGCAGGCTTCAGTGCAGGTCATACAGGCCTAGCATGGATTCTGGGTGCATACTCCACTGTCTAGCCCGCTCTGAAGTCCAGGCTGTGCTGTCTTTGCTGCTGTCATTACCTGTGCTACTTGGCTTCAAGCTAGCTTGGGTGGGCTAGCCCAATGGCAGCTTCTACTGCATAGACATATCCTTTCAGATAGCTGCAATGAATAAATAAAACACTTGCATAATTAAATATCACTATGTTTATTTTTAGACATTTTAATTCAGTGTTACATATGTAGCACTGTAAATAAACATGGCACTTTTTAAAAGCTAGATTAAAATAATCCCTGCACCAAAAATGACACTAAAGAAAATGGACAAGAAAAAAAATGTGATATTGGTCAGTGATTCTGGAAAGGGTAGATTACGGAGAGACTTAGTGAGGAGGATAAGGCAGAGGGGGTATTTCTGGAGTTTTGAGGAGAAATCTGCAAAGGGGGAATTCTTGCCAGACAAGAAATGTGAGGTATTTTCAGGCATAGGAAGCAATGTGGTAGAAGATACAAAGCTGGAAGTGCAAAAAAGAGTAATGAAGTAGTAAGAGAAGAGTTTAAAGGAAGGTATTTTGTAAGGTCTCTGGGGGAAGAGATGTGTCAGTTCTGCTTCCTGTGATGAAGAACCTAGCATGCTTCCAGGTGTTCAAAAATCAATATAGGATATGAGGAAGTGGGAGGAAAATTAAAGCAGAGATGTATATGGAAGTGACATTTTGCAGGACACTGAAGGAGGGGACAGAGTTATGAGAGGAAACCAGTGAAGAGTGATTTGAGACAGGGTCAGAGTGATGTTAGAGAAATTACTTTCAGAAGTGGCACTCAGCATAGTCTGGAGAATTTTAATAAACTTTTCTCTTTGTATTTCAGTTATTTTCTAAAAGCCATGTACTTCTTATTGGTTGATTTACAGCTAAATAGAGCTTTTATACAAGATTTGGTACATCTTTTTGCTAAGTAGGAGGGTTTACTATAATTATTACATCTGGGGTTCTCAAACTGGGGGTCGCGGGGTGATTCCTGGGGAGTTGTGAGCTCCCGTTCCATTTGGTGGCATTTCTGTGGATGCTCCAAATGTGGGAGTGTGTTCTCCGAAAAGCCGCCTAGTAGAACACGTCCGTTTTCGGTGGCATTTCAGCGCACAGGGAAGCGCTGCAGGTCCACCAAAGAACCGCCAAAACCGGAAGTGTTTAATTCGGTGGCATTTTGGTGGACATACCTCTGGGCCGCAGCGCACGCCGAACAACAAAAACGGGTCTCGAACTTAGGAAGCTTGAGAATTACATAATTGTTTAAATGTACACTTATTATTTTCAGATTCTTATTAACTGTACATTATTATGTTAGAAAATGGTGAATGAATGTTGCTTATTTACCAATTTTTTTTTGCTCGTGATTTGTGTCAAGCTGTGTTAGGCTAGCCATCTAACAAACTCTGGTTCCAGGTATTTAGCTAGTGATTTCCATCAGTTCAGGGGCGTGACTTTCTTTAAAACATCATCAGCAAACGTACCGCTTGAATGATTCACCTCCAGTCCTGAAATGTATTATGATTGATGGGTGATTATTAGATTTCCATGTCATAGCAGTATCTTCTGTAAAAATGAGGCATCTATCCTGGTACTTTGGGTTGAGACTATTGGCAAGAAAATGAGAGGGAGTATGTGCTTGATCCATCTCTGCTTAACTGCCTGCAATTTAATGTTGTTCGGTACTCAGGAATGGCTCTGGAAATTCGTTTGAAATTTCAGCAGCAACAGCAGTACAGCAGGAATCTTTCTGGAGTTTGTCCAATGCTTTGGAAATAGGTTTCAGTATATTCATTGCATCTTATACATTTCTCTTTATTCCAGCGTTCACTACTTTGGCTGTCATAATTCCATCTGTTTTGTCATGATTTTTTTTACAGCTTGTCAGATTAGACCATTTCTTAAGTAGCTCAAAACAGTCAGTCACTGAATTCCATCATACATCTTGGGCAGAGAATTAGTTTGTATCCAGCTGTTCTGTACAGTGAAGTTGAAGCAAAGTGGTTGTTACCAGGTGTATTGAGCAATTTCAACATTTTTCTTTATTCCTGGAGTTGTACTTCAGAGGTCTTTGGCTAAAACATGCATCACATGAGCACTGTGCCCATATTTTGTAAGTTTGAGGTTTTCCTTTATCTCATTCTAGATGTCGTCTTATCTTTGCTACATTTGCAGCATTGTCTGTGACACAGCTACATGCTTGACACTTGAATTTTTGTTTAGTTTGTTATAGCTCTTCCTGCTGCTGCTTTTAAGTATCTGTATGGGCATCTCCAGATGTCTCAGTTGTTTCTGTAAAGTAGATAATTCCATACTCTGTTGTTACACAAGCACTTTTTACTGGATCATTGTATATGTTGCACCAAAAATCAAGACCCCTATTAATGAATTTCCTTATCTGACACTATCCAGCAACTTTCTACCAATATGTGCTTCACTGGGTGGAGTGTAATCTGGTCAATCATTACAATGTCAGTGAAATGTTTGTTCTGAAGAAGATGAAAGGGAGAATTTATTGCAGTCTTTTAATCTATAGAGTCTTGCTGGGATTTGCTGGTCCTGATTACAAACTCCTCCAAGGTTTTACTGGATGATGAAGAAAATATTATTACTATTATTTCATTGTTCAGGTAATTTAGGGTTAGGCACCGACTCTGTGGATGATCTGGGATTTGCGCATGAATGGGAAAAAATATTGCCACAGCTCTTCACCAGGCCATGCTGATCAGCTGTTTGGCAGTTGGCAGGAGGTGGTGGTGGTGGGGAGATTGGGGGTGAAGAGAGGGTTTGGAGTGGGGGTAGGAAGAGAGTGGGGGCAGGGTCTTGGGGGAACAGGTGGAGTGGGAGCGAGGCTTCTGGTGAAGCATGAGTGGAGCACCCCTCAGAAAAATGACTGTCAGGGCCTGTGAGCTGATGTCTGTTAAGTTGCAGCACTGCTGGTGGTATCAGCAGATGATTCTGAAGTTGTAGATGTTGCAGATGGACGTTGATAACCCCTCATGGCTAAACTGGATCTTGAAACAAAATGGTTTTAAAACAAAAGTCACTAAGTATTATTCAATGCATTGCTTTAAAAAATAAGATTCTAAATGACAGATTCCTCCTCCTGCAGCTCTTTGTACCACTGTTGAAATGATATAATTTATTCTAAACCCAGTTTTATAGGAAATATAGGATTATCTGAATCTATTTAAATGTTTATCTTTACCAACATATCAAATAGCTTGGAAAGTTTTTAAAAAATATTTAAAATTTGTAAGTGTGTAATAAAAAAACTTTACTTTTAGACAGGAAATCTATGCCTAGGATGTTTGATTATATTGATCAATAAAAAATTGACATAGTCCAGCACAAGTAATAAAAACAATTGATAAATACTCCCACAACAAATTAACATACCAATTATATTTTGAAATTCATAAGTAAACCACCCAAAACACAGATTGATGACAATCTAAGTTATCATAACTAGCATAATATGACACAGTAGTCAGCCCAAAAGAAGGGCGGAAAAATAATTTTACTAACCAGTTGATCCACATTGTTCAGACATGTTCACATGACCATGAAAGACATTTGCCTTCTGAGGAGCATTTTATATAATGTTTCATTCTGACAATCAGGCCTTGCATCTCTTTGCACTGTTTACATTTGGCATGTGTTCCATTTTTACCAGAAGTACAGCAATTTCTTGAAAATTATTCCCAAATAGTGTCTTTTTATGATCTGAAACCAGATTTTTCCTCCAGTTCCCGGGTGCTGAAATCAGCCTTACAGGCTGCACCCTGAAGAATGTTGTCCCTTCTTCCCATAGTGCTCTGCTTTGATACCAGTATTGCTCTTTCCTCATTGCATGCTCTGCTCCTTCCTTGTTACAGAACTCAACCCCCAGAAAAACAGAAGACCTAACAACAATGCAAGACTTCTGCTCATTTAACTCACAAGCCTTTTGCATTGCAGTATTTTATTTGTTTGGAGACAGAGCGGGGCAGTTGAGAAACTAATGGATTTCTATTTGTTTGTATCTGTCTGTATATACATGCAAGGAGACAGAGCAAGACCATTTACCTGAAGTGCCCAGAACCATCCAAAAGCAAGAGCTGATAGTTATTGGACAGATCACTGTTTTTTCCCCATGGGCTGGAGAGTAAATTTCCATAGTGCAGGGGTTGGCAACCTATAGCACGCGTGCCGAAGGTGGCACGCGAACCGATTTCCCCTGGCACGCGGCGGAGAGCTCAGCCTGCTGCCGCTTTGGGGTTCCTCTGCTGACCCCTTGCTCCCTACACTGAGGCTAGCAGCAGGAGCTGACTGGGTCAGGTGGCAGGACCCCGCCTGGCAGGAGCCTCCAGAGAAAACCCCAGAGCAGCGACAGACTAAGCACTCAGCCCACCTCCGCTTTGGAGTTTCCCCCGCAGGTTCCTGCCAGCCCGCTGCCAGCCTGGGTTCCCTATACCTGGGCTAGCAGCGGGGTCCCGGCTGGCAAGAGCCTGCTGGGGAAATCCCAAAATGGCGGCAAGCTGAGTGCTTAGCCCGCTGCTGCTCTGGGGTTTCCCCTGCAGACTTCTTCCAGCTGGGGTCCCCGCTGGTCCCTTGGGAGCCGGGGTCTCACTGCCTGCCCCGGTCAACTCCTGCTGCTGGCCTGGGTATAGGGAACCCAGGCTGACAGCGGGCTGGCAGGAGCCTGCAGGGGGGATCCCAAAGCAGCAGTGGGCTGAGCCGCTCAGCCTGCCCCCGCTCTGGGGTTCCTCCTAATGGCCCCTTGCTATGTGGGGTTCTCGCCTACCCCACTCAGTGCCTTCCCCCAGGCTGGCAGTGGGCTGAGACCCCGGCTGGCAGGAACCTGCGGGGGGAACCCCAAGCCAGGGGTGGGTGGGCTGACCCCCTCAGCCCCTCCCTTTCTGCCAGAAGCCCCGCCCCTTCTGGACTGGCACACGAAGACTTACATTTAACTGAATAAATGAAGACTCAGCACACCACCTCTGAAAGGATGCTGACCCCTGCCATAGTGGATGGAGACCTAAGTATTCATAATTTGAGAACTGTACCAATCGGAGTTCCTGTAGGAAGAAGCTAGGAAATTGGAGAATGAGACCACCGAGGTGTAGAGTGACCACCTGTCTCTGATTGGGTGGGACATTTCAAGTCCTGGTCCTAGGCTGAATGACTCCAGGACAGCATTTGTCTTGGATTCCCTTTGGCACCACTCCATGCCTGCCCTTGGCTTAGGGGTGGCAGCAATCTCTTCCTGGTCAGGCGGGTTGAAGTGGGCCTTAGCACCCCTAGCCAAGAGGCCCCACCCCTGGCTCCTTCCCCCAGGGGGAAGGAGCAGCAGTGGGATCACAAGAGGGGGCAGGGCTCCTGCATGTGTCCTGTTCTTGCATTTTGAAAAGGTGGTCACCCTACCCAGGTGGGGTCAGTAAAGGATCATGATGACATACCTGATGGTATCTTCTGGAAGCAGGGACCTGGTTCAAACAACTGTGATGAATTTGTCAGTCTGCTGCACCCAGTACATAGCCCCATGATCCCCCCACAGTATATGGTCTGTAGCACCATATTAGAATACTTGACTTCTGAAGTTAGATGTTTTTCTCCTGATTATTTCTTTATATAGAAAAGCAGCCTTTAATTCAGTGTTTTGTTATTAGAGACTTATGGATTCAGCATATTTATTTTTATTTAAATATTTTCAGAGTTTATTATAAATTTAGGTCTTGACATACTTTGTAGTAAATTCAGATTTCTTTTTAAACGGGTTTAAACAAGTTTATTTTTTTAAAGGTTTACTTTTTTATTTTTTTAAATTATTTATAATTTAAATAACAGAAACAGATTTTTCTCTACTCTGGTTTGGATGGGTATTTGCACATTGCCTTTCTCCTGCTGTGTAGAAATCTATCTATAGTCTAACATTTTTAATTAATATAGTTTGTGTGTTTGAATGATCCTCCTGCCTCATTCTGACTGGGTAAGTAGCATGTTTTAATGGTACTAATCCCAGGACAGAATCTTGCACTAAAAACAGTGATTAAATCTGCGTTGGCAGATTGTAATTTACATACTAGTTATAAATGCACAAAAAATAAAGTGTGGGGAGGTACAAGCTCCTCTCCTGCCATGTCTTCCATACATTTGCCAGCTGGAAAATGAAGAAGTGAATAATTTTGGAACTCTGTTCTCATAGCATCACTGTTGGATTTTTAAATGAAGACTGATAAGTGTGACTGAGATCACCTGCTCAGTATTATTCTCTTACCTGTAATGATTAACCACAACATAGCTTCTTCACCTGTAGAGCCTTGTGGTATTGTAACACTTCAGTATACAGAGATTAACAAATAATATGGTTGTACTAGCTGAATAGGTTACAAGTTGCATCAAGCAGCATATAATGCAGTTAGCTAATTAACAGTCATGAGTCTAATTAATATTCAGTGTACTGCTGACCTTCCCTGCTACATTCTTTTCAGGGCTGCCTCTGAAAACCTTCCACCAAGAATACTTGACCTTTGCCAGCATAGATTTAAAAAAGATATACATATATATCTATATTTATTTTTTTTCTTTTTGCAGGAGAAGTCATAATATCCACTTATTTCAATGAAAATGGCATTTAGCAATTTGACATCAAAAGCTGCACTGCTTTATGATGAATGGATTAAAGATGCTGGTGAGTCATAAATCCTATTGTCCACTAATGTTAAGGCTTTTCAACAGATGTGGAGTTGTTAAGCATAATTTTGTATTGCTAACTTAAAATAGCATTTTTTTCCTCTAATTACACCTAAGTTGTCAAGCTAAATGTTCAAGTCTAACTGTAAAGAAAAGTAGTATAATGTCATGCAGACTTCAGAGGTGTAACTTCTGCAATTACAAAAGTTGATTTTTATAAAGTTTTTAAACTTCAGAGACTGTTGGGTATGGAGGAAATCGATCTTAGTTATACAGCTTCAGCTGTGTGAATAAGGTAGCTGAAGTCAATGTACTTACATCTACTTAGGTTGACTGCTGACGCTCCCCTGTCAACTCTGCCTACACTTCTTGCTTTGTATCAGAGTTGACAGGAGAGAACTAGGTGGTTGATTTATCATGTCTAGTGAAAACACAGTAAATCGACCCCTAGTGGATCGATTGCTCTGAAGTAAGTGTAAACATGCCCTTTGTGTACAAAATGGCTCTCCTAAGAAGATCTTTACTATCAGCATAATTGCACTTTATATTTTAGAATTAGTACTGGGACAGTCTAACACTTCAATTTTATTTTAATTATAAATGGAGTTACATTTTCTTAGTTAACTGAATTAAAATATTCTGTTACAAAGTGATATAGTTTGCTCTTCCTGGTACTAAAGTAGCAAGTGAAAGAAAATGTAAACCTTGATAATTTATCGTTGTATGTTGCAAACTCCTGTAAGTGATTCACTGCATCAAGTTCCTGTTTTGAAAGGGAGTATTCATTCTCTCACAAAGTTCAGGAAAAAAGTATATAGATCATTCTGTGGTTTACTGTAAATGTTTTATAGTGCTGTATACCTGCTTAATTCCTATTCTGAACGTGTACATGTTGAATGTTCTGGCTTTTCATAGTTCTGTAGCTATGGAATTAGATGCAGGCAATGGAAAATACCATGGCTGTAGAGTATATGTTGCTTTGAACTGGACAAATGGTGAAATCTGAACAGAAATTCACTGTAAATATGAATGGCTGAAAGATACTGTACATCTGGGCCGGGGATGAATGAGTTCAGATAAGTACCATAGTTGAAAGCTTTTTCACAATCATCAGTGGGAATTGGGGACAGCTGGTGCCAGGGGGCAAGATGAAAATAAATGGAGATGCTAGCCCAAAAGGATAGCTCTGATGGACCAGAGAAGGAAGCTGAATCTCCAGAAGCAAATGATCAGGATGAGAATAAGGAGTTGATAAGGACAACTTAGGCAGAGCAGCTGTAAGACTACAGATCTGGAGTGGAAGAAAATTCATTTGGAGTCCATTTGGAGCTCATAGAGTGAGTTCTGCTTCAGTCTAAAAATACACCATGAAGTGAAGATGCAGATACCGCACCAAGAGAACCTAACAGCCTGGTAAACTAACATGGAAGCTTCTCATCTAACACTCTGACTTCTGCATTAAGATGGCAGCCTTATGTGAGATTTTGGGTGGGTTAGTGGAGATTTCTAATCCTCTTTTGAGAAGTAAGGCTTTGAGTGTAAATGGTGTGTCAGGTTCTGATTGTGTGTACTGAAACGTAAAACTGCTTTGTTAGGAAAGAAGACAAATAAAATACTTGAATTAAAACTTGAGCTCTTTAACAAGTGGTTGTGGGGTCCCAGGAAGAGATGACAGAGACAGGGTCTCCCTGCTAATATTGTATGCTGCTTATGTTTAGGGTTTTGTTTTGCTGCCCATCACTGAAACACTAAGGAGTTAATTGATCCCTGAGGGAGTTGTATTTAATTGAGGTGCTAGTTTTGACGCACAAACACACTACATAGTTGGGTTTAGGACAGATTACCTGAAAGCCACTTCTCCTCTTTTGCAGCATTTTAGCAGTTAGGATCAGATAAGTGCTCAAGATAACAGCCCTTTGGTTAAAATGGAATGGATCTGGTGGCAGGGCACTCTTGCTGAGGTATCCTTGACTCTGGAACTTGAGTTGCTCACCCCATCGCCTGTCAGCGCGTGGATATGGGGTCTTGCATCAGGATGTGATGAAGACATATGTTCTCCTAGGCCCAGACAGAGGGATTATTGGGAAGGAACTGGTGGAGTGGTTGAAAGGGAGTGGCTTGTTGTGATGGCATGGTGATCCTCTTAGAGTTCTGATTACTTACCTAGTGTTTGTTTGTTTCTTTATAGTGCCTAGAGCACTTGACTCTTGCTTTGTAAATGTGAACAAATAAATTAGAGAACTGAGCAGTTCTTTTGAAACATAGCAACAGTAAGTTGAAGGTCTGGATTCATGAATTCATCCCAGTAATATGACAGCAAGCCACAAAAGCAGCAGAATACTAATTCAAAAACCTAACCCCGTCCCCCCAAAAAGGTAATTGGTAAAAGCAGGGGTCCAAAACAACTAACCAGGTGACTATGCTTCCAACTGAGGAAGAAATAGTCAAGCCTTCCAGATCCCCATGATGATCCAGAATTAAAAATGAAGATGTCATTGTCAAAAGCTTGAATGTAGCTCCAACCGATGTCAACAGTTAATGAGGGAAATGGGGCTTGTATGGAGCAACATAACATCCTTGTAAGCTACCTGGCGAGGGATTCACAGTATTTTCTCAATATGGATAATTTTAATGTGAATCCTCCCCGTCTACCGTGCAGACTCCACTCTGGACCCACCAATCCCCACACAAAACCAGATATTTCTGAGAGAGGGGTGGGAACAATTTTCAGGAATTGCAAGATTTAACAGGCACTATGTTATGGCTCTACAAGTGGTAGGTAGTGGGTCAAATCATCTGGTGTAAACTTCCTGGTTTAAAGCCATTCTCCAAACTAGTAACCCAAGTATGATTAAACACAAGAAGGGACAAGGTTCTTAAAAATAGGGGCTTTTCCCAGTTTACAATTTGAAGTTCTTTAAGAATGTTCACATTTTCCCAAAAGAGTTTAATTTCACTCATATGCAGCCTGGATCAGTTGCTTGCAAGCACTCTTCTTTTTGCTTTTGAATTACATTGTCTTGTCACAATGGATACTTTCCATGGGGTGGAGATTGAGGCGAATGGTGGGTGTCAGACCAAATCTAGCACAGGAATCTGAATGGATGTCGGAAGAGAGTGATGATGTGACACATACTTTTATCAGCATGGAACCCTGCTTCCAAAGTTTTTTGTCAAAACTTGGACTCCAACTGACAGCATCCAGTAACTGGAGTTTTCATCCCAAAGACAACTAGCAAGCAACCTTGAAAGCCCCTCCATAGCCAGATTAATTGGAAGCCCTGCAGATTCTCACTAACCAAAACCATTGCTAGGAAGACTCAGTTGCACCAATAGTGGGCACTGAAAATGTCTTAGAAAGAACACTCCAAATGTCATATGTGCAGAGGATCTAACTCTCTGTGCCAGATAAGTTTAAGGGGTAACTCTGAGTGAAACAAACTCCATAGACGAAGGGCAAGGGGAGGATGACCTCTGCTTACCATCTATGGATGAATAAATCTGCAAAGCATACCTGTTAGTAGATTTTTGTTGGTTTTTATCTTGGCAAGGGAGGAGTATGTGAAGGATGACTCTATCTGGGCAAATAGCTTTAGAATACCAGATGAGTCCGTTGGACAAGGGTTGCTTAGAATTTTCTTCAAAGTGTGGACTGAGAATTGCCTCTCCATGTGTATAAGATTGGAAGTGGGGAATTAGGCAATATCCCCTAATGACTGTCTGTACTAGTGTGTGGGACAAAACAGCCAATTGTAACTGAGGATGTGATGTGGTTTGCAGTAAAGGTGAGCACATGTGTAAATTTTAATTGTAAGATTTTTGTGTCTGGTTAGTGGTGCAGTTTATAATATTAGTGTAGCTGAGTATATATTAATGTTTTTCTCTACATTGCCAATAAAATATCCTTTTAAATTTGAGTTGAATGTGAAGACTTAAACTGAGAATAAATCACTTCTAGGTGATGAATAGAAAGAAACTGACCTCTGGTCTCCAGAGATTGTGGTCAAGGACAGCAATGACTTTAATTGCTTACCATGAATGTCAAGAATCAGAGGGGTAGCCGTGTTAGTCTGGAATTGCAGAAGTGACAAAGAGTCCTGTGGCACCTTAAAGACTAACTAAAGTTTTAGAGCATAAGCTTTCGTGGGCTAGTACCCACTAATATGCATGCAGTGGAAGTATCCAGGGGCAGGTATAAATAGGTAGGCAAGAACCAGGTGGTATAAATACCAGGCAGGTATAAATAGGTAGGCAAGAACCAGGTGGGTTTGTTCGTAATCTTTGTTCAATCCTTGATTGATAATATCAAATTTGCAAATGAATTGCAGCTCTGCAGTCTCTCTTTGTCTCAAGCATATTCTCACCAGCAACAGCACACTGTGCCATAATAACTCTAACTCAGGAACCAATCCATGCAACAAACCTCGATGCCAACTCTGCCCACACATCTACACCAGCAACACCATCACAGGACCAAACCAGATCAGCCACACCATTACTGGTTCATTCACCTGCACATCTACCAATGTAATATATGCCATTATGTGCCAGCAATGTCCCTCTGCTATGTACATCGGCCAAACTGGACAGTCCCTACGAAAAAGGATAAATGGACACAAATCAGATATCAGGAACGGCAATATACAAAAACCTGTAGGAGAGCACTTCAACCTCGCTGGACACACTATAGAAGATTTAAAGGTCAGCATTTTACAGCAAAAAAACTTCAAGTCCAGACTACAAAGAGAGACTGCAGAGCTGCAATTCATTTGCAAATTTGATACTATCAGTCAAGGATTGAACAAAGATTATGAGTGGCTAGCTAACTACAAAAGCAGCTTCTCTTCTCTCGCTGTTCACACCTCCAATTCAGCTGCTAGAGGAACATCTCACCCTCCCTGATTAGAGATAACAAGCTGGTTCAGCCTCATTGGACTAACCCTGTTATCTCCCACCTGGTTCTTGCCTACCTATTTATACCTGCCCCTGGATACTTCCACTGCATGCATCCGACGAAGTGGGTACTAGCCCACAAAAGCTTATGCTCTAAAACTTTAGTCAGTCTTTAAGGTGCCACAGGACTCTCTGTCACTTTTACCATGAATGGTGTTCCAAAATATCTGGCAACGACCAATATTGGTTTTAATGACCTTGGAGGTACCAAATCTTGTTAAAGCAAGTTATAAAAACCTGAAGCTAATAAGTGATTCTAAAACCTGAGCAGTGAAAGCAGAAACAATGTAAGAAAATAATTTAATCAGAAATTTAAGGAAAGAATAACCCTGTTGCTAAGTTATTGTAGATGTAAAAAGCATTATAAAAGACCCATGACTTTTTTTTCTTCTAGATCCAAGAGTTGAAGGCTTCCTACTCATGTCTTCACCTGTGCCACAGACTATTATAATTGGAGCCTATATTTATTTTGTCACTTCTTTGGGACCAAAACTCATGGAAAACAGAAAACCTTTTGAACTCAGGCAAATAATGGCATTTTACAATTTTGGTGTAGTAGCCCTTTCAGTGTATATGACTTATGAAGTAAGTATTTCTCTATAATTACTTGTTTAACTTCAGCTAGCTCAGCTACTATTATGTAATTTTTTGGATACCATAATTGTGACATTTAGCACAATAGATTAAAGAGAAACTCCTCAAGAAAAATCATTAGATTTTTGCATCTTAGGACATATTACAGATATAGTTAGAAAAAGTATAGAAGTGTAACAATGACTGTAAATAAAAGTTACACACACTCAAGAAGGTGATTGTATATTTTATATTAGAAAGACCATAATAGAACACTTTAAAACAGTGGTTCTCAAACTTCTGTACTGGTGACCTCTTTTACATAGCACGCCTCTGAGTGTGACCCCCCGCTTATAAATTAAAAACACTTGTTAATATATTTAATACCAATATAAATCTTGGAGACAAAGCAGGTTTGGAATGGAGGCTGACATTTCACGACCCCCACCATGTAATAATCTTGTGACTCCCTGAGGGGTCCTGACCCCCAGTTTGAGAACCCCTGCTTTAAAACCTGGAAAGCATTTAGATTTTTAGTTTTTGAACTTCTTTTGGCAAGGAAGGTTGAACTTGGCTGGCAGGTTGCATGCTTTGTTTATAGTCTCTTAGTCTATTATGTGGCACCAAAAGAGTATGTTGAGATTTTCCACACTGCACAGGGAATATTTAAGTGCAAGATCCTCTTTGACTAGTTTTTGGTTTTCAGATTGCAGAATCACACTTTCCTAATGTTGTAAATGATCCTTTTATTTACAAAATTTAGTCTAGGGTTTCAATCCATATAAAACAAGGTTTTTAGATTAATTACTAAAATCTTTCCTAGAAGATTTCTGGGGTGTTATTTTTTCCCTCAACTTGTGGCTCAACAAAAAGCTAGTCTTTTTAGGAGAAAAGAACATTTTTATTAGACCGTGATCGAGTGAGATAAATTTGGTTTAATCACGGAGAAAATAAATTTCTATATGTGCACAGTGTGCACCTACAAATAGAATCATTTAGAGTTAACTCTAAAACTGTCATTTCTTTAAGTGTGTAAAGAGACTAAATTGGGAAACTTTTGCAATAAACAGCGTGACTACTCAGCAATACTACAAGCAGCTGCCTGATAGTTTTCTACAACTGGCCAGCTGAAACAACACTGTTGTGGCAGCTATTTGCATCTTTGGCATACTGGTTAGGGAATTTTTCAGATACTGCTGCCAAATTGGCTGTACTTCAGTTAACCCAGTTCCCATGACCTTGATAATGGATTAGACTGAGCTTTTGCTTTTAAATACAGTGCTCCACAGTCTTTACATTTGTCTTTTTAAAAGAAACTGATACGTTGGCTAATAATTGTTGTGCCAAATACCATAAATGCAAAGAAGGATGAAAAGCATGCTTTCCTTTTGCACTTCCTGCTTCAACAGATCCTGTTAGTGTTGTGCTGTTTTTAGGACTATTGAAGAAATAAACACTTGCCTCTTTCATTTTTGACGCTAACATGAGATTTGATTTGCCTATCATTAAGCCTTTATTTAAAATGTCATAAAAGAATGCATAGGTACTGTATACCAGATTGAATTAATTCTTTTCCTCATTGGATATAAGCCATTTTGTGGGTGTGTTGGTATTATGTTCACTCACAATGCTTGAAATCCTGTTGGTTTCAGCGTCTGATTTGTTAAAGGGGTAATCTTTTACTTGTCATATTCAAGTGATGTTTGATTAAAACTACAACTCTTCATCTACCAGGAAAACTTGGTTTCCTATTATACATGCAGGCATAATTGTGATTAATTAACAAATACTCATTCAACACAAGTGGAGTTTTTATAGTATTGGCTGGGATTTGGGGCAGGGGAGGAAGAGAGAAGATGCAAATAAAGTGTAGTATACAGTGCTGTTCTTAGCTGAGTTTTTAACATAGCAATAGGAGTATCACATGTAACACCTCTTATAATGCATTGATACTGTACATCTGCATGTGATCTTAAGATCTCTCCCCATGTCTTCTGATAGTTATAGTCTAACTTGCATTGGAAAGTAAATTTTTTTAACAAGAACTTGAGATACTTATGGTGCCAAATAAAAGAAGTCCAGTGCTGATTCTTCTCTAGCCTCAAGCCCCTTCTGTGGGCTACAGATAACCAAACTCATTAAACATTATTTACTTAGGTTAAAACTTTTTTTTGGATTGCCTTTTATGGTCTTTGTCCCCTTTTATGGACTTGTTGCAACTAGATCTAAGAAACTATGTGCAGTGCAACATGGCATGTGAATTGGCCAAAATCATTTAAGTGCATGGGGGACATCTGACAAATGTACAAATTGCAGTTCCAATTCTATGTGACACAGTAACTTAATATGGGCCCATATGCTTTGGATGTTAATTCTTTTTACTAGGATTTCCTCATCATGGTGTGATATTATTTTATTACACTTTTGGCCAGTTGCAAGTACATGCTGAACAGGCTAAACTGTAATACAAAGACTTAATTAACTGAATTCCCTGGTACTGCATCTGTTGTGTTTCCATTTGTAGAAAATCTATGAAGAATTGAGTTACTTAACTTCTATATAATAAAAGTGTGATTCTTTGTTAGTACGTGTCTCTTTTAAAAATATCTTGTGTACTGGATTCAGTACCAATACTCACTTTTTTGGGATAGTTTTGTTTCAATCACCTGCTTTCCAAAGTGAGAAGAGAGACACTGATCTCATGTCTGTTCGGGGGAAGCAGCTATTTCTTCTCTTGTGCACTGAGGCTTACATACGCTGACGTGGGTATAGTTGAGGTTCTCATCTATTTTGTCAAGTTATGAGATTAAAATCTCTCTACAGTGCAACAGCAACAGAGTTTAATAGTGTTGCCATCCCACAGTGAGGTAGATAATGACTGACAAGCTGACTAAATCCACAGGCTTTTTTAATCATTACATGATTATTAAGGTCAACTGAAATTAATAACTTTTCTCAAATGATAAACTAAATCTTTCCTCTCCCCCTTCTCCTTGTTAGTTTCTTATGTCTGGTTGGGCCACAGGTTATTCATTCCGATGTGACCTTGTTGACTACTCGAGGTCACCTACAGCTCTGAGAGTAAGTAACCAAATGAAGCCAATTGTTATGCTACATTAACTTTATATTTTTGGAATGCTTTTAATTAAAATGCCTTGATGCATAATGAAGAGCACATAAGTGACTATAAAAGGTGATGGAAGGGATTTGGAGGCAACATATGCTAGCAGCGTGGATTGATTTAAATCAATGACTTAAATCACCAAGTGGAAGCCTTGATTTAAATCTTCAATATTAAGTAACTTTTCTATTTGTTCTTCAGTTATTTTCTAAAGAAAGGTACATTTTCATTGCTTCATATAACCCTTAAAACATGTTGATTTACAACTAAATAGAACCTTTATGCCAGATTTGGTACATCTTTTTCTACCTAGAAGTACATACGTTTGTAAACAAAACAAGCTCTTAATACAATACATGATGTATTGTGCCATATTTATAAAGCTTTATCTCAAAAATCAAATGTTTTTCCCCAAATGGTTTCTTTTTATGGAAAAGCAGCTTTTAACTCAAAGGTTTTGCTAGAGATTCATGGATTCAGCATATTTTATTTTTTATTCAAATGTTTTAAGAAATTATATAAAGTATAGATTTAATGTATCTTGTGTGACATTCAGGCTTCATTAAAATGGTTTATTTAAAAAAAGACCTAAATAAATAAATAATAGATTTTTTTTAATTATCTGGTGTGTTCGCTTATTCAGTTCAACATTTTAAAGTCCCCTGATGCTGAAAAGGCATTTGCTTTGCTTCCTTGTTCTTAACGAAAACCAACAAAAGTTAGACTACTGTTCTAATGACTTCGTTAGACTTGACCCTGTGTATTTTTTTTTGATTTCTTAGATGGTTCGGACTTGTTGGCTGTACTACTTCTCCAAATTCATTGAATTATTAGACACTGTAAGTATGTAGTGCCCCAACCTGGTAAATAGAGAAAAAAGGACATTGGTGTTTATAATAGTTGGATCATACAGTAGCTTTACTCTGTTTGCTCACTAATCAGATCTCGTATATTCAATCAACAGAATATATTAGCAAAGGATAACAGTGAGAGCAGAGAAACATTTTAGGCATTTCTGTACCATAAACTTTTAAGCATATCTTCCCATTAGTTACAAGGGGAGGTCTCTAAAATGATAGCATGGTATGGCTCTTTTAAACTGTCCTGGGAAGTACTCAGTTAGGGTAGGTGGGCTTGAATCAAGTGCTGGTTATGCTTCAAGTCTTCCTCCACTTCCTCCCCAAAAACTTTCCTTTCTGTTTCTCAAACATTGGCAGTTAGGGGTATAGCACAGACAACTGTATCCACCTGTCTCAATTTACAGTACCCATCCTCCTAGCAGTCATGAGTAGTAACATAATGTTAACTTGACACTCAGGACTGTTTCTAAGGTCCAACTAACTAGATCTCAGATCTCCTATTGAAAGGACCAGAAATGCTGGAAATGGAAGGTGTGACCTCCCTCTCTTCTCTATTATCTACTGACTGGTGATCTTGAATTAGTCTTGGACCTGAAAAGTTGTTTTCTTCATCTGAATCCTTCTAGTTGTATACTTATCCTTATGCCTTCTCGTTATTTAGGTACCTATATCTCAGCTTCTTTTTAGTTTGATTGTGAAAATTTAATTGCTTGAAGCTTTGGCAACATACTAATGTGTTACTGTTGTGCTACTCAATTTCCTGTTTCTAGCCATATGAAAACAGTCTTGTATGTATGTTTTCTCTGTCACACCTGACGACTCTATTCCCTTCCTTCTGGGTGCCATCTTCTACCTGCTCTTACCATCTGACTCCACTCTTCTCATTCCCACATTTATTCTCATCTATTGTAGTCTACTTTTAAAATGTTTTTGCCCTTTGCTCCCTTAACAGTTTTCCTCAGCAGATAGTGCTGCCATAGTAAATGTCGATCAATGTCCATAGAGAATATCCATGTTCAACCCTCTCAATACTATCTCACCTTCCTTTTCACATCTTTGGGCAGGTCTTTGTAGTTCTTTTAACATGTCAAGTGCTAGATAATCTTTAGTTACACAATGGTTCTGATTTCATCTTTTCTGCCTTCTGTGTACCTCTTCTATGCCTTTAAGTTAGATCTTTAAATCATCCTGTCTTTTCAATTGCCTCCCTTACTCTTTTCAACCTGTTATACTCAGAACTTCAAGAGGGCTAAAATATTTTGGCTGGACAGTTCAGTCCTGGAATTGGGGTCATCTTTCACTGGCTTCATAGCTATCCCTGAATTACTAAAAGTGCCTTTTCTGGCTTTCAGGACTCTATGGATTTATTTAATTCAACCCTCTTATTTCATATCCACCTCTTGACCCTGCACACTCTCATTCTCAGGTCTTGGCCTCTTAAGTTCCTTCCCAGTAATTGGCCACCATAAAATTGGTGTCATTTTCATTTAGATTGCTGCATCTGGAATTGACTTCCTAATATTAAATATATTAAAAACCACACTTCTCTTGCTTACATTTCTTTCTAAACCTTGCCTATGTGCTTCACATCAGTTCAATTTTGCTCTTAATGTTTCTCATTCATAGATCTCAAGGGCTTGAAAAAGGTGAAGTACTATTGTAACCCTTATACAGATCAGAAATTGAAGCGTAGGGGTTGGGTACTCATGCCTGATTTTCAGTCCCTGTTCAGTGATGAAACACTGAACCAGCATGAATGTTTTTTGGAAATATCTTATCTAGACCATTTTGAAATACTGTGGATGAAGAGTCCTAGGTGAGGTGGTTGTGGTCTAGTGGCTTGAGCATGGAGCTAGGAGTTGAGACATCTGAACTGATGATTGATCAGAAATGCTGATCTTCTCCAGCTTGCATTATTTGTAACAGAAGTTTAGATTATTCAGTGCCTTTGAAAATCAGCCCATTTCCACATACATAATATGAGCATAAGTGCAAAGAATTTTAATGTACTGTATTGAGCAACCTACGTTTGTGCGTATGACTAACTGCAAACTACTTTCACGTGTGACTTTTGTAATCTCTTAAAACTGTTTCAGATCTTTTTTGTTCTGCGAAAGAAAGAGGGCCAAATTACATTCCTGCATGTCTTGCATCACTCAATCATGCCGTGGACCTGGTGGTTTGGAGTCAAATTTGCTGCAGGTAGTCAAGAGAGATGAAATTATACTATATGTGTAGTAGTAAAACCTCCATACTCTATATATGAAAAACATGTTCAGATGGACACTGTCAATTTTTTAAAAAATACTTTGTCATAGTTCGTATCTACTAGAGCAGGGGTGGGCAAACCTTTTGGCTCGAGGGCCAAATCTGGGTGAGGAAATTGCATGCAGGGCCATGAATGTATGGCTGGGGAAGGGGTTGGGATGCAGGTGGGGTGCAGGAAGGGGCTCATGGCAAGGGGTTAGGGTGCAGGAGGAGTGTAAGGTGTATAAGGGGGCTCTGGGGGTGTAGGAAGAGGCGTGGGGTGCTGGAGGGGGCTCAAGGCGGGGGGTTGGGGTGCAGCAGGGGGCTGAAGGCAGGGGATTGGGGTGCAGCAGGGAGCTCAAGGCAGAGAGTTAGGGGGCTCAGGGCAGGGGTTGGGATTGCAGGGTGCAGGAGGGGTTCAGGGTATGGGCTCTGGTCTGGTGCTGCTTACTTCCAAGTGGCTCTGGGATGGCAGCGGGGGTCAGGCAGGCTCCCTTGAAGCTCCCATCGATTGCGGCTCCTATTGGCCAGGAACAGAACGATGGCCAATGGGAGCTTTGTGGGAGGTACCCGCAGGCGAGGGCAGCACGCAGAGCCTTGTCCACCTCTTTCCAGGGGCTGCAGGGATGTGATGCTGACCGGGGCCCACAGCGCCACAGGAGTGGCATTCCCGCAGGCTGGACCAAAGCCCTGACAGGCTGGATCCAGCTTGTGGGCCATAGTGTGCCCATCCCTATACTAGAGTTACAAGCAGTGCCCAAAGGTTACTGTACTGAACTAAATTATAAGGGAGGGGGAGATCTTCCAGTTGGCTCCTTTGACAACACATTGTGTATAGTCATTATCTTCTGCTGCTGGGGTGGAACTGTGGGGCAGCTACAGGCAGAAGAAACAGCATACCAACAGGGAGGCTGCGGTTTATAAAACCCAGCAGGGGCATTATGGGGCAGGTACTTTATTGAAACTACTTCAAAAAATAGAGTAGATTTCATGTTGACATTGTCCTTAGGAACACACAAATCTAATCAGAGGGAAAAGTTGTTTCCTCATAATTTTTTCTGCCCCTAGCCTTAATTTTATTTAGAAATTATTCTAGTCTTTGTTGCAACTATTTCTGACTGGCCTTTGGGAGCAGAAATGTAGCCAGAGGTAATGCTGTAACTTTTCCAGAGCTAGTTAGATATAGCGATATCTGTCTGTGGAGGGTCAGCAACTTTAGATTTGGAAATTCAGGCCAGATAGCATTCAAATTTTGGGAACTGATAAAACCTTGTGCTGTTTTTCCCTCATCTTGGTCCTTATACTCTCTTGTTATCCTAACCTTACAAATCCTTCCACTCTTCTCTACAATCTCTCTACAGAGCAGAAATGACAAAAATCCAGAGAGGTCCTCACATCAGAAGCTTGTAGAATGCATTGTCTTTCTAACCTGGGGCTTTACAGTGTAACAGACTTAAGGCTGCATCTTGAGCTAGGAGTATGATTCCCCAGCTCGCATACGTATACCTGCAGTAGCTTGAGCGCTAGTGCACATATAAATAGTAACCTTACTGAGGCCAGACAGGCAGTGTCAGGCATGGCTTGTCATGAAGAGTATAAGCATTCCTGAAAATAGTGCGTACATACTAGCTAAGTTGTGCTGCTGCTGCCCATTGTATTGCAGTGATGTTACTATTTATACTCATGCTAGCTCTCATCACGCTACTGGAATGTGTACATGAGCTGGGGAATCATACCCTTTCCTTGTAGTGTTGACGTAGTCTCAAAAGAGTATGCAGCTTGAAACCTGCAGAGAGAATGCAAACCTGTTGGAACCCCTGGTGAGGGATTTTATTCCTAGTGGGGTGTCTGGAAGGGGTTACTAATTGAAAAATTAGTGAAGACAACAGAAGTACTTGTCTGGGCATAGTTTCCTTTTCTGTAACATTTCACCCATCTTCCTTGGCATTTTTTTCCCCACAGTTTTGATGCTTAATTGAAGGAGAGAATTCATCCTGTGTATATTAGTCGCATGCATACAAAAATATGTCCTAAAAGAGGTACAAAAGCTTTGCATAGATTCCCATGGAAAGTTGTCTAATGTGCAGTTAGCTAATGAAGGAGACTGCTACATTTTCACTGTGTTTGAGTCCAATTTCTAATATATAAAGAAACTCTTGTGTTTTGAATTGCATCCTTTTCCCCAAATCAGTGGTACTGCAGTACTAAAATTGGAGTTGCCTTATTCCATTTACAAATCGTACCATTTTAGATTGATTAATATTAAACACGTTAATCTGGTATTCCCAGCACTTAACAGTACCTCTCCCCCTCCGCTCCCCAATCCCCCCCCACCAAAAAAAGATTACATTACCGTTACTGTTAATTTCCTGCCCTTTAGCTGGCTTCAGAATGGTGTACCAGCTGTGCAGTTGTTCCGTGACAAAGCATCTCCGACTTAAATCTCCTATGTGGTAATCTGGCAAATGCTTTCCACAAAGTGTGAGAGGTCCATTTTGACTTGAGTCACTAATATTCCTTCATGTAATCTTAGAGTATTGTGTGGTTTTTTTCTTTCTCACAGCTTTATTGCTTGTCTTTTAACTGATTTTTCCAAATGTTCTCTTTGATGCCTTAAAATTATTTCCAAGAATTTCAGTACAACTGATGTTTATCTTGTATTTCATTTCCTAGTTGTTTCTTTCCTTTAAATAATGGCATTATGCTGTGTACTGCCCAGCCCTCTGAACTTGTTCTTTGTCCAAATCATTCAAATGAGTTTGTGAAAGATGGGGATCTTCTCTATGTCAGGTCATAAGAAGGAGAATTGAAAACCATTTTTATGCAGCGCAGTGACTTTCCTGTGTAACAGTATTTTTGTAATGTTGTCTAGGTAGCTTTTTTTTTTTTTAATGTAACTGTAATGGCTCGATGACTCACCCCTGCGGCACCTCCTGCTGGCTGTCTGGAATTTAGCTTTTTTCCAGCCAGAGCGCCCTGTGCAGGCCATTGTCTTGCCATCACAGGCCCCTGTGTCCCTCCTGGACCCTGGTGCCCTTTTACCCGGGTTGTTGCCCCCTGGCAATACACCCACACTCTCTCTGGGTCTCCCCTCCCCGGGGGACCCCCAACCCTCTATCCCCACCTTGCCTCAGTTTATGGCTACTGCCAGTCAGCATCGAGCTCAGCTCCCGCTCTCTGGGGCAGACTGCAGTGTAAAAGCCAGTCATAGTAGGCAAGGGGATTTTGGAACTGTTGCCTTTCCCTGCAGCCTAGTACCCTTCTAGGCCTTCCTATCAGGCTGCATCCTGAAAGGTCACCAGGTCTGAGCTCCCCAGCTCAGACTACCCCTTCCCCAGCACTGCTCCACCCTAAGTACTCTTAGTTCCCTTCAGGCAGCTAGATCCTTCTCCTTCTAAGATAGAGGGAGAATCCTATCTAGATCCTCCCTGGGCCTTTATAACAGGGCCAGGTGTAGCCTGATTGTGGCGTGGCCCAACTGGGGCTGCTTTCCTAATCAGCCTAGCCCTTACTCTCAGCCTTTGTTCACTGCTTTCCCCCAGCTACAGCCCTCTCCAGGGCTGCTTTAACCCCTTCTGGAGCAGAGCAGGGTGACCGCCCTGCTACAGTAACTCATTTGGAGGCTTCTTCCATGAATTTTCACTATGCAGACTAAAAAAGTAAATAAATTTAGTCTCAGAAAAGCAGTAAAATTGTTTGGGAATCTGTGACCTAGAAACACAACGTTTCAGAGAGAATTTGCAATTGAATGGTCATCTGAGGAGGGGGAAAGCTCTACTAAGGTAAACTAAAAGGAAACATTTTTAAAATTAGGGCTAGTTGAAACCGGTTTTGATACATAATTGGGCTTTCAACCAAAGTATTTTTTTGCTAAAAGTTTTTTTCAAGGACTTCTCACCTGGAAATGTAGAATGTTTTTTTATTAAATTTTCATTAAATAATCAAAATACTTTTCTCTCCGTCTATTTTTTTTTGACCAGCTATATTTAAAACTCAGTTTACTTCTTAAATACTACTACTGTGGCCAAGATAATTTAACCCTATTGGAAACTGAGCAGGAGAGAGAGTTCTAGAGAAGGAAATATCTGCATGGATCTCCTCATTGATGAGTTTCTTCATTATCATCCCATTTAATGGGTTTGGTCCAAAACTTGAGGGTTGCATGGGCAGCTAAGGTCACATATCTTGAGGTGTGGGACCTCGCTGGTCTTGGGAACATGGATCCTCTGGAGCTATCCCCAGACGGTGACTCAAAAGAATAGAGAGTAAAGCCTTGAGCTGTAGCACTTTTACTGGGACGTAAGTAAAGTAGGATTGCTATGTGGTTGCAGCCCCTGGACTCATGAAAAGCCAGTCATGGGATCTAGGAAAGACGAGCAGGAGGGGTGATGCCACAGAGGTGTTTGAGCCCCCTTCATGTAACACACAAAAAACTTGTTTGCATTCAGTTAAACTAATTACACTTTTATTACAGCTTCGGAAAATCAACTTACAAACATTGCAGCATTTTACTAGGGTATTGGCTAAAATATTTACATAAGCATTTGCTGAGAAGAGGGAATTGCTGAAATCTTTCAGAATTGGTGACTATAGAGCTTAACTTGAATCTTTGTATTTTATGTACTAGTGAAAGTCAAAGACCCTTTTTTATACAAAGCCTCATGCTTTTGTCTAGTCTTCTACTTAACTAACACAAGGTAAAAACCTTGCTTGGTAACCAGACATAGGGTTGGGTTTTTTTTTAGGATCACTGGTGTAACAATATTAGACTATTTTTATTTTTCTACAGGTGGATTAGGAACATTCCATGCTCTGTTAAACTGTGTTGTGCACGTCATCATGTACAGCTACTATGGACTCTGTTCACTGGGACCAGCCTATTATAAATACTTGTGGTGGAAAAAACATATGACCTCTATACAGCTTGTGAGTATTGTCTGAGCCAGACTTTTTGCAGTCAGTCAAGTTGTATGTGAGTGAGTTCTTAATGTCATTTCTATGAACGTGGTTAAGAATTCTTTTTACGTCACAAAAGTTTTCCTTCATATTTCAGCTGAGCTCAGCAGAAATCACGAGACCAATCAACTCTGTAAATAAAATCTGTTGACCTGATTTCCAGAGGTTCTGAGAACCCAGTTATCTCTGAAGTCAGTGGGAGTTGTAGGTACTCAGTGTATTTCATTCCTTTGTACTCTAAGTATTTTGATAAAGAACTATTTGTCCATTTAAGAACTGTTGGACTATGGACTCTCACTAGGAACAAAGTGTACTTGGGTTTTTTGTTGTTTTTTTTTTTTAAAGAAATTTGCAAAACAGTATTAAATATACTAACAGTTTAAATTTGGGGGAAAAATAAAGGTTACAAGGACTATTTCTTAGGATTTATCTTACTTTAAGGTAAACATTTGGGTGTACAGAAGTTGATATCCCTTTCATTTGGATTTGGCCTTATTTAGAAATAACTGAATTATCTTAAGCATTTTTATCTTAGCTATTGTAATTATGCATTATGATTTTCATATGAAAATCTTTTTCTTAAACCCTTCTAAATTCTGTGCCTCAATATTATGTGGCCCTGAGTTCTCCAAATAAATCTTAGTGTGGAAAGGGGAAAGCAAATACAATTTTTTTGTTTTATCATTATTAACTTAGTTGCCTTTTAAATGTCTTTGGCTGCCATTTTGTTTTTGCACTAAACAAGAGTACCTCACTGACCTTCTGTTCCATTTTATATACTTTAGACATGTTACCATTTTTGTTTCCTCTCTAAACTAAACAGATGCAATCCCTAATTATTAAAATCTTCTATAGGAAGTTTGTTTATGCCTTTGCTCACTGGCCTACTACTTTTAGTTTACCACATTATTATACAAGCAGTCAGTGGGACTAGTCAATTTAAGGGGTGGCAGAATGGGAATGTGCCACCTTGTAAATAACTCAAGCCAGACCTTTCTCTCTGACTGTTAGAGAGAGTTCCTTCCCTGGTCTCCCTGATATGGATCTGCTCCCCTATCCTTGCACCATGATAATGTTCATCAAAAAAACCCCTCTCCCTGGCCAAGCAGGAGAGGGGAGTTTTTGCAGGACTACACAAATTCTGTTTCTTAGCAACCATCTCCTTTTGTGTGTCCGCACATTGTGCTGACAGCTGTTTAAACTTCTCTCTCTGGTATATCTTTGTACAATTTTTAAACCCGTAATGTGTAACTGAGCATATTTTTTTCCTGTCTGTTTCCTCCAGGTTCAATTTCTTATGGTTACAGTTCACATAGGACAAGTCTACTTTATGGATGATTGTCCATATCAGTATCCAGTTTTCATATTCATCATTTGGCTCTATGGCTCCATATTTTTAATCCTGTTTCTTCATTTCTGGTATCATGCTTACACCAGAGGCCAGAGACCACCAAAGACTATGAAAAACGGAATCAGCAAAAACAAAGGTCACTGAAGCAGTGTCTCATCTATATAAATGTGTACATCTGAGATCAGTAACTTGTTCTACTTGACAATTTAGGTATTTAGGTGTGCACTACAATGTGTACATTTTATATGTTTTTCCAAAACAAAGAGCTTGTATTTTTACAATAAGTTATTTGGGTTTCTGATGTTGCAGAGTGGGGGAGGGGTAATGTTCTAATTAAAGATTTGCAGGTTTTCAGCAACTTGCTGCACATACCTAGAGAAATTTTCTCTTTGTGCCTAGAAGAAATGAATATTTAATTGCATTCTTACAGGTGATATGCATATAAATAAAAATCTTCTTTCATAAAATGTGTATGATAAGTACAGAATACTTTGAGCATTAAGAAAGGGTGTAAAGAGCATTCATTTTAACTGATATCATAAGCTGTTGAAACTATAGTTTAATTTTATTGAACCATGAAAAATCATTGTTACATGTATAACTTATAGATACTAAAACACATTAATATAGTTAATACCTGTAAACATTCCTATTTTTGTACAAACTGTGCAATATTAAAGAATGTAAGTTAAATAAAAACTTGGCAGATTAGAATGTGTTTTTTAAAAAATGGATTTTGGGATTATAATGTGTTTTTTTACTAAAATAATTTAATGGACTTTTTAAAAAAAAATTGTACATAGTTTTTATGAATATAATGTTCAATTATCTTTTGATTTAACATCCATTCAAAAAAATAGTGATTCTTTCATTGAAGTAGAATAATCATCTTACCTCCATACTATTTGTATTTTGATATCAGCAATAGGAATGTTTACGGGGAAAAAACAACATGCAATTCAACAACCAAAACCTTTATTACATTTTTAGAACAGGTTTTGTGTAAAATACAAATGGCAGTTTCATTACTTTATTTTACTATGTTCTTTCTCCTTTCCACTGTCTGTGGAAATGAATGGTGCCTAATGAGAAACTGTTTTGTATAATTCATACTTAAGTTTCTCTGTTAATAGCACTAGTGCCTTGTTTTTGCCCTGTGGTACTAAATGAACTGTTGAAAGAGATTGGAAACTACACAGATTTCTGGAGAGGGAGATGGGGCAGATGACTGTGTAGTAGTAAACTCCGAACTATGCAGAATGAACTGATAAAGTATGTCCAGGGACTGGTCAGAGAGACATGTTAACTGGCTTATAGCACTTTATAGGACCTAGAGCTATATGCAGATAGTATCTCTCTACTTCCGTGAGATGGTCAAGGAATGACTATATTATGAAGAACTAAACTAGGAGTTATATTCTGCCTTGAGATGCACACCAAACAGCATTTATTGATTTATTTGTTTTTGCAACAGCTCCCACTAGTGATAGGCTGAAATCTGTCTTGTACTCTGCTCCGATCTGCTGGAGTTGTCATGTTTTCTAACATGTATCTTCTGACCCACCTGTTTGTATTAGTGATTGAAGAACTACAAAAAGGCATGTTTTGTTATTATATGGACATAATTACCACAATAGTGTTGCAAGTGACTTCTTCTAAAATAACATATATCTGAGTCTTCCTTATTGAACTTATAAACACAGATTTGCTTCTTGTCTTTCTGCCTTGTATCCCTGCAATGTTAAAGCGGCATGTGGGGACTAAGTTGCTATTTGAAGACTATTAGACATACGTTTCTAATACTGTTTTCTTGTAACAAAATAGATAGCAATGCTACAATGCTTAGTTTGAATTTCTTCATTAATTTTATCTTAATCTATGTAAAAGACCTAATACCTCCAATAAGCTGTTTTTTAATAACATGATGAATAAACTCCAAAGTTGTTTTGAAATATTGTAGTAAGGTATAAATCTTAGTTCTTTAATATCTATCTTCCAGCATATAGTTATTAATCGCTTAAATTAGTGTGTTATAACTCGCTGGGTGAGTGAAGTTTGATTTACTCTTTTGGTGGATTTTTATTTTTTTTAAGCCCTTCATCTTGCACAGACTAGATGAATTGGCAAACAAATCTTGGCAAAGACCAAGTAGGGTGACCAGACAGCAAGTGTGAAAAATTGGGACGGGGTGGGGGTAATAGATACCTATA
>ML677342.1:18382229-18404490 GCA_007922305.1 Dermatemys mawii
ACCCCCCAGCCTCGCGCTCCCCGGTGTCCCTCACCTCTTTGCAGTCCCCGGAACCCCCCCGTCTCGCCCCCACAACCGGTGTCCGGAGCCCCCGTCCTCGACCCCCTCCCCCCAGGGCTTACCACCCACCTTAGTGGTGTGCAGCTGCAGAGCCCTCCCGAGGGGTGCCCGGAGGCGCCCCCCCATAGTCCATCGGGTTGGTCCCTGGAGCTCTCTCTAGTTCCCCCCCATCTGCCTCTTTCCCTCTCTAGTCTGCCTTCATTCGTTCGGCTTCTGTAGCCTGGCCGCCCCACATCTCCCCAGGGCTGCTATTTGGAGTCTCCTGACCTTGGTCCCTCCCTCTACCTGAAGCTTCTTCCTGCCCTCTGCTATCCCAGCCTCCAAATGGCATCTCACGGCTAGCTGGATCATAGCTCAGTAGCTTCACTTCCTGGCTCTGAGCCCCAAAATACTGACACACACTTGCACATTCACACCTGGCTTTGCTGGCTAGATCACAGCCCATACCCATTCCTCTTCCGCTGGGTCTGTTGGACCGTGAGCTCTTACCGGGGAGAAAAGGAAGAGTGACACCAAGAAGGATATTCACAATTTAATAAAAGCAGAAGTGACTTAGTGTGCTCTTCCTTTTGCACAAACTTACACCGATTTAATTAAGGCTGTGTCTACACTTAAACTTCTACAGCAACACAACTGCAGTGCTGCAGCTATGCTGCTCTAGTGCTTCAGTGCAGTCACTCACTACAGTGACCAGAGTCACTTTAGTAGTTAATCCACCGTCCTGAGAGGCGGTAGCTAGGTTGATGGAAGAGTTCTTCCAACAATGTGGAGTCTATGTGGGGGTTTAGGTCAGTGTAACTGTTACACAGGTGTTTGGATTTTTCACACCACTGTGTGACATAGCTTGGTCAACCTAAATTTTTAGTGTAGAGCTGGCCTTAGGGCTAGTGTTCACTACAGCAATTGAAGGAGCACAGAGTATATCGCTGTAGTAAGTCACCTCCCCCAGGACATAGTAGCTAGGCTGATAAAAGAATGTCTTTGTTGGGGGTTTAGGTGGCATAGCTTTGATGCTCAGGACTTTTGATGACCCGAGTGTCATAGCTACATCAATGAAAGTTTTAGGTGTAGACCAGGCCTAAAAATATGTGTGTGTGTGTGTCTTATTTTAAACTGATTTACGTAAACCAATGCAAACTCCTCTGTTCCTATTTCAGTTTGACGGAAGTTTATATTGATTTTAGTTTGTCAGACTGGAATAAGTCACTCCGAAACTGAGTGCCTTCATGGGTTTTTACACTGGTTTCACTACATGGCTTTTTAAACTTTTATTTTAAGTTAAGTATTTTTCATTCTGGCTAGTGGTTTTAGTTCTCGGGCTAACAGCAAAACTTTGGCCACAGTTGTGACATGATTGATCACTCCGGTACCTGAATATTTGCAGTTTTATTTTGTATCCATTAAAACTAATGCCTGCAAAATGCTCTTATTGTATTGGTATTGATTTGACAGACAGTATCATTTAACCTGTAAAGATTATTTTTAGAGCTCCTGTAATTGTATCTCTCTCCCCCCTCCCCTCTTTTCCAGTGGAATGAGACCATTGAACTCTTTCGTGAAGGGATGCCATTACGGAGGCATCGTTCTCTTTTCAAAAACTATGAGTGTTGTTTCAAAGCCTCAGAGGCAGTAGACTGGTTACATAAACTGCTCAGATGTAACCAAAACTTTGGCCCAGAAGTGACTCGTAATCAAACAATTCAGCTGCTTAAAAAATTTCTGAAAAATCATGTTATTGAAGATATCAAAGGAAGATGGGGCAAGGAAGACTTTGAGGACGGCAGTCATTTATATAGGTAAAGCATTGTATGATGTATCCTGGGTGAATTTAGGTCTTGTGAAAGTAAGGGATTAATGATTAATTGCAAACCCACTTACTTTGTGCATCTACTTATCTCTAAACATGCTCACCCATTATTTTTTATTACAGCCTTGCTCTTCAGTAGACCCAGAGATACTATGTTATTTTAATATTGGGAATCAAGTATCAAGGGGTCGCCGTGCTAGTGTCCACAAAAACAACAAGGAGTTCGGTGGCACCTTAAAGACTAACAAATAAATCTGTTAAAGTGCCATCGAACTTCTTGTTGTTAATACTGGGAATGTTACTTGAAGCACCCTTGTATCTGAAGTTTTATATTTTGAGTAACATATATAAACAGTTTCTAGTCACTCCCAAATAATTTGTAGTGTACAAACCTGGTTTTTGCTTATTGTCACCAATACTTGTACTAAATAAATCAAAACATACATTAAAGTCCCCAACGGACTAACACTTATGCATATGATTAATCATATGCACTTGACTATGTCCCTTGGAGGACTCCTGACTACATTTCTAGGAAGTTTTGGTCCCCACTTGTCATGGGCATCTGGGAAAATCAACTCTGGAGATAACTCCATTGAGTTTCTTCTGGGTTTCTTCCTCCTATTTTCTTCCTACCTCTTGGCCTTCAGACCCCTAAATTCATTAGTGTGCTCTGATGTTCAGGAGCTTCTGCAGTGGCCATTTTCTGCAGCACTTTAGGGAGAGAAGAGACAGGTGCTTTCTGCATCTGAATCCTTCTTGTACTGTTAGATACCGCTTAGCATGTGAACAGGACTCCACCATCCTGAACTGCTCTTTGCGTGGCGTCTTTGTTAAGTCCCATAAGTTTTCCCTCTCTGAGTAGTGTTAAATGGAGGGATTCTTTCAGTTGGTCCCTTTTCTGTGTTCCCCCAGCTGCCCAAAAGCATACCTGCCATGGTAGTTGTTCTGGCTTCATTCCTAAACCATGTACCAAATACTTTGATAGCAGGTTGATGAACTTGATGATTTTCAGCATTTGTTACAAATTCATTTCATTTATTACCTTGTACTTCTCGTGGGCATTTGCTTTTGAAGGTCTCTGTATGGCAAAGGGGATACACATCTTCAATTAGTTTATCTCACAAATGAAATTTTTACAAATTACTGTGTAGATGGCATTAGACTCCAATTAATTTTGCTACTAGGGATGCACTCTGTTTGAGGGATTGCAGGGAAAGGGGAACATACCTGCAAGTGTGGTGGTTGTGTCTAGGCCTGCACAACATGCAGCCTGCACGGGCTCACTGTGTGGCCCGCGGGGGGTGAGTAGGGGTGGGGCAAGCCAAGCGGTGGGGTGGGAGGAAGCGGATGGGGGAGGGGCGAGGATGGGACTTTTCGGCCTGCAGCTTTTTTTTTTTTTTTTGCAGTAATATGGCCCTCGCTGCTTTCCGAGTTGTGCAGGCCTGAATTAGATGGTTTGGGGAGGAAATTATTTAAAAGATTCATCTTATAGCAAAATGCCAGTTTCTGAGAGATCCCCTGACCAGTTTACTAGAGCAGTAAGTAAGGATCTACATTTTAAACAGAAAAGTTTTAATTAATTTATTTTTTATCGGTAGCAGCAAGACTTTTTATTGCATGCTATTGGAAAAATGTGACTTCTCCTATGGAAGTGTGATATAGTAAAATATGGACTGTCCTTGTGATGGAGAAATGTTCATGCCTAGTATATACACAAGAGAAGCACCCCCAAAAGTTATTTAGAAATTTTGGTCATCCTTTTTAGTGACGGGGAGGACTCCTTAGCTACCAAGCCAGAATTGCTAGCTAGGTAGTCTTGAATATTAACCTGATCCCAATTAACATATTACATCATACTTTACTTACTATTTAATGTTTTATTGCAGGGATGGGCAAACTTTTTAGCCCAAGTGCCACATCGGGGTTCAAAATTGTGTGGAGGGCTGGCTTGGGAAGACTGTGCCTCCCCAAACAGCCTGGCCCTGCCCCCTATCCGCCCCCAACTCACTTCCCGCCCCCTGACTGCCCCATCTCAGAAACCCCAACCCATCCAACCCCCCCACTCCTTGTCCACTGACTACCCCTCCAGAGACACCCTGCCCCTAACCACCCCCATCTAAGTGCTTCTGCTCCTTAGCCCCTGACTGCCCCCTCCAGAGATCCCCCTCCCTCAATCACCCCCTACCCTCCTATCCATCTCCCCTGCTCTCTATCTACACCTCTGCCCCCCAATAGGCCCCCTCGGACTCCCACAGGCCATCCAACCCCCCCACTCCTCTCTGTTTCCTGAGACCTGCCCCCTTAGCCAATCCTCCCCACCCCCACCCCGGCCCTCTTACCTCAGCTCTGCTCAGTGTCTGGCCCGGTGGGAGCATGGGGCTCCAGGGATCGCTGCGCTGGGCTGGGAGTGCAGAGCTCCACAGCTCGCCGTGCCCCGCTGGGCCAAGCTGCCACACCCAGAGTGCAGTGCTGGGCCGGGCCGCTGGGAGTGCAGGGCCCTGCGGCTGTCCGTGCCACGCTGGGCCAGAGCGCCAGGCTGGGAGCGCTGGGCCCCGGGGGCTCGCGGCTTGCAATGCTGGGAGCGTGGGGTCCCGGAGGCTTGCGGCGCGGGGCCCCGCGGCACCCGGCCGCCGGCTGGGAGTGCAGGGCCCTGTGGTGCTGGGTCGGGCCCCTGGCCCGGCCGCCGGCCAGAGAGCGCGGGGCCCCGCGGCATGCTGCGCTTGGCCTGCCACGCTCGGCCCGCCCGCAGGCTCGGAGGGCAGGGCCCTGCGGCATGCTGCGCTCGGCCAGCCCCCTGGTTGGCAGGGCGGGGCCCAGCGTCATGCCGCACTCGCCCAGCCCCTGATCCAGGAGCGCGGGGCCACTGGACCTGCGCCCCCGGATTGCGCTCGCGGGCCGGATAAAAATGGCTGGCGGGCCACATGTGGCCTGCAAGCCATAGTTTTTCCACCCCTGTTTTATTGTAACTTCATCTTAATAAAGTTTAAAAAAAGGAAGGGAAAATAAAGGGCAACATCATCAGCAAAGTCTAGATCTTCTAGCATACTAGATGATTGTGTTGTATCCATTTATACTTTTTCTCATAATGAAGTTACTGGCAAGACCCAACAGTAGATTTTATTCCTGCACCAATGCCCAGTAGGCGTCCATTCAACTCTGGACCTCCAAATCTTGATCACCATCTTGGGAAGAAAAAGTTTGCACTCTTTCTTTCTCCCTCTGCTCCCTGCCTCCCCTGGTAATGCTATTTCAGGGGGTTGGCAACCTTTCAGAAGTGGAGTGCTGAGTCTTCATTTATTCACTCTAATACATTTTAATGTTTTTAGAAGGTCTCTTTCTGTAAGTCTATAATATATAACTAAACTATTGTTGTATGTAAAGTGAATAAGGTTTTTAAAATGTTTAAGAAGCTTCATTTAAAATTAAATTTAAATTGCAGA
Organism: Dermatemys mawii; assembly: GCA_007922305.1. NCBI lineage: Eukaryota > Metazoa > Chordata > Testudines > Dermatemydidae > Dermatemys > Dermatemys mawii. The sequence goes on from ML677342.1 coordinate 18,387,540, forward strand.
ATCTCTGGACTGGTGGCCAGGACCCAGGCAGTGTTAGTGCCACTGAAAATCAGCTCGCATGCCATCTTTGGCATGCATGCCATCGGTTGCCTACCCTGTGCTACATTATCTAGTCAGTCTGAAGAACACCTACTTTCATACCTCAATTTATCCAAGCATTGGCAGTCCTTCCCTCTGACTTGGGGAATCATTTTTTCAGTTTGTCTCCCTCTTCTTCCCACTTTTACTTTTCAGGCATCCACCAAGACCCTGGTAGCATTGCAAGGGCATATATCTATAACGAGTGGGCAAACCTTTTGACCTGAGGGCCACATTGGGGTTGCAAAATTGTATGGAGGGCTGGGTAGGGAAGACTGTCTCTCCTAAAACAGCCTGGCCCCCGCCCCCTAGCCAATCCCCTCCCACTTTCTGCTCGCTGACTTCCCCCCTCAGAATCCCTGACCCATCCAACCTCCCCCGGCTCCTTGTCCCCTGACTGCCCCCTCCCAAGACCCCCCCAACCTTAACTGCCCACCCAGAACCCACTCCTTATCCAACCCCCCTGCTCCCTGTCCCTTGACTACTCCAACTCCTATCCACACCCCTGCCCCTGACAGGCCCCCCCCCCGGGACTCCCATGCTTATCCAACCCCCCCACCCCACTTCTTGTCCCCTGACCTCCCCTCCCCAAACCTCTGCCCCATCCAACCATCCTCTGCTCCCTGTCCCCTGACCTTCCCCTGGAATCCCCTGCCCCTTATCCAATGCCCTGGCCCCCTTCCCATGACTCTCAGAGCACCATGTCTGGCAGCCTCACGGCCCAGCTGGAGGCAGGCATGCTGCTGTGCTGCCCCACAGGAGCGGGTCGCCCCGCCACCCAGAGCACTGCCTGTGTGGCGGTGTGACTGAGGTGGGAGAGAGGGGTAAGCCAAGGAGGGGCTGGGGACTAGCTTCCCCGGCTGGGAGCTCAGGGGCCAGACAGGACAGTTCTGCGAGCCAGCTGTGGTTTACCCACCTCTGATCTATACCCTTATTTTGACAATGTTTTCATCCATGCCTTCTCTGAGTCCCAGGACATTCACTCTCAGGACAGTGTTCTTCAGTATGTTTGTTTCCATGGCTTCCTGATGAATCTGCAAAGCTCTCTCCCCGACCCTGATAATAGAGCATTGGGGAGTGGTGATATACATTTAAATATGGGAAAGCAGGTTGGGAGCCCTGTTCCAGGTTCTTATTTCCTCTTGGCCTGGCAGATGAAAAATAGCCTTTACCATCTCATAACCTGTGTGGACATAGGGCTTGTCTACACTTGCAAGTTTTGTCTCCAAAAACTGGCTTTTTGTGACAAAACAGGGGTAGCGTACACACTGCAAGGTCACTTTTTTTTTTAAACTCCAAACCCTGCCTCATTTTTTCAGCAAAAAACTTCCGCCCCTCTGAGAGACTTTTGTCATTTCTCCTGCCTTTATTGTCGACAAACAGCCAGTGTAGACACTACAGGTTTATTTATTTTATTTTATTGGTCTTCATAAAGTATCCCACAATTCCCACGCTGCCACTCTGGTCAGCGGGTTGAACTCCCCTGCCCTGCAGTCAACCTGCCCCTCCCCTTGCAAGCCCTGGGACTTTTAAATCTCAATTCTTGCTTGCTGCTTCCCAGAGGAGCTTCCCAGGTGGCTTCCCAAGTCAGCAGGGCTGGCTATTGCACCAAACACGCTCCCGCTTGAACCACCGCTGAGTTGTTGGATCTGATCAGTATAGGGAAAGGAGTCTGTTCAGCCACAGCTGCAAGTGGCCTGTAGGAATCAGGACACATATGGGCAAATTTCTCAAGGCTTGTGCGAAAAGAGCTATGATTGGGACTTAGCAGTGCAAAGTGAAGATAAAGGAGGTGAGGCAGGCACACCATAAGGTGCTGGAGGCGAACCATCACTCCAGTGGTGCACCTAAGACCTGCTGCTTCTATAATAGGGTTTCTCAAACCGGGGGTTGCGACCCCCCTGGGGGTTGCCGAGCACTTCCAGGGGGGTTGCGAGCTTCTGGCGCTGCTGAAAAGCCGCTGAATGAATTACTTCCGCATTCGGCAGCTTTTCGGCGGACATACCGAGCGCTCCGTTTGGCTGCAGTTGGGAGTGCTCGGCTTCTCCGCTGAAAAGCCGCCGAATGCGGAAGTAATTTATTTCGGCGGCTTTTCAGCGGACATATAAGGGTCCGCTGCGGCAGCCGAAGAACGTAAAATGGGTTGCAGTTCTCAAAAGCCTGAGAACCGCGGTTCTGTAAGGAGCTGAATGCTGTCCTTGGTGGTGACCCCACCTCCACTGCCGATTGCCCCGGGGATACTTTGCATGCAGCTGAAAAAGGGGGTAAGCTGGAGGTTGAAATTGTGAATGAAGTTGAGCTAGAAGAGGATGTGGCGCTCTCAGTGCGGTTGCCTGGTGGGGCAGGCAGCCAGGAACTTTTCTCCATTGCAGAAGTGCTCAGCGAGGAGCAAGAGGCAGAGGAGACACTGGGTAAATTGCTGTGGCTTGTGTACGGAGTCAAAGAGTGGGAGGCAGGTAGAGTTTTCTATTAGCTGGACATTGCCCTGTGTAGCTAATCTGCATGGCCAAGCAGGTTGTTGAAGGACATCGAGACCTGCAGGGAATCCTCTAGAGAGAGTCTCTGGAAAGTTTCCAAGAGGTGCTTGTTAATCCTCAGCCGCAGATTCCAAGGGATTGTAGCCTTGTTAGTTCCTGCATTGTAGGAAACTGTACCATGCCACTTAGCAATCACTGGAGCTGGGACCAAAGTGGTACATAGCTGAGCTGCATAAAGACTGGAGTGAAAGCCGCAAGCATTCAGCAGGTGAGCCCTGGTTTCTCTGGTCACCCTCAGCAGGGAGATGTCAGCCAGCAGGTTGGCCACCTGTGAAAAAGGCCCCCACTTCCTGCAATTCACCATGACTCTCACCCATCCAGTAAAACAGAAGGTTTATTAGAGACAGGAACACAGTCTGAAACAGCTTGTAGGTACAGAAAACAGGAACCCCTCAGTCAGGTCCATCTTGGAGGCGGGGAGATCCCAGACCTAGGTTCTGGGCCTCCCCCTGTCTTCCCAGCCAGCTCCAAACTGAAACCCCCTCCAGCCCCTCCTCTGGCCTTTGTCTTTTTTCTGGGCAAGGAGGCCACCTGATCTCTTTGTTTTCCAACACCTTCAGTTGGCACCTTGCAGGGGAGGAGCCCAGACCATCAGTTGTCAGGAGACAGGGTGTCAGCCATTCTTTATGCAGACAGCATCACCTGCCCTCTAGGGCTCTGCAACAACCACACATCCTTATCCCATCACCTAGATACTTAAAAAATGCAGAGGGGAGCAGAACGTGAGGCCGCCTGGTGGCCCCATGTTGGCAGTTCCTCCTGCGTGGCTGTATCGCTCCCAGCCATGGTCCCAGCCCTTCCACGCAGTGGCATCTCCTGTCTGGGGTCTGTACAGCCCCACTGGAGGACCAGGCTCTCCCAGGAATCAGTGTCAAAAGGAGCAGAATGTGCAGTTCTTCTGGTGTGGCTGTACTGTGGGCCCCGCCCACAGCCCTGTCCTCCATTGGTGCTGCCTACAGACCCCTATAGGGAATGCTAGACACAGCTGTGTGGAAGGGCTGGGGGGTAGTACAGAAGCTCCATGTTCTGCTCCTCCAGTGACTTTCCAGTACACCGTGGTGGCTATAAATATCTTACTGGTGTGGTGTACCAAACTGTACCACCCTACTTGCACTACTGGATGTGTTGTGGTGATTTGTCTCTGCCTACAGGCTAACCTCCCTTCTTCAGCAGCAGCATGTGCTCTGCATGCTGCAAGAGCTCGCTCCCCATGTCCCTACCATAGTCATGAAGGGGCAGCTCCCATTTCTGTGTTATAATTTATATCACTATTAACAAAAAGAAAAACTACATCAATAAACAATATTCAAAACTATTACTAAATATAAACAATATTAACCTATTTCTAAAATGTCTCTTCTAGGGAATTCGCTCACATATCTTCTTGATAGATTCATTGATATTCCTTTTGAAGACCGATCTTTTTCTGGAATCTTGACCACAGTTCTTTGCTCAAGGGAATCAATTTCATGGAGCTAATATGGGCTTTTTCTTTTTCAGTTCTGCTGTATGTGGGTGGAACCTATGATGGATCAACAAGTATTTTGGTCAAGGTGTGCTCTGTGACTGGTCCATGACACTTTTTTGAGAAGGAAGATACATACAGATTTGTTTCACATGCTGTCTGCTTTGCTTTGGTGTGTTGGACAACTGTCTCGAGAGCTAACGCTTGACAAGTTCTGCATATGTCATCTTATTATGTGTTCATTGTTGTGAAACTTCAACTCCAAGTAACCATTAATCAGCGTGAATGTGGTGGTGTTTCTTATATTGGAATGAATCTCTGCTTGGCCAATAAGCATTGCACTGTAGGTGAGCAGTAAGGAATGCTAACTCTAGTTTTCATGCCTCTTTTCCCCCTTCCTCCCACATCTTGAGAATTTTTTGTAGTATTTTTGTATGCATTTCTTTAATGCATTTATATATATTTTAATCTCTGGCAGATTGTTTTACCAGTAGCTTTTAATAGGTAAAGACTTCATTGATTTTCTAGTTTATTATTATGATCTTAATTAGTCTATTTTAGTAATAATTTCAGAACTCTTTTTTGAAAGATAAACCAGATCTTTGATCTATAGATGCAACTACTTGCTATAATGCTCGTTTTCTTTATGGACCTTTAATACTATGTGCAGTTCTGATTGTCCCATCTCAAAAAAAAAAATATATTAGAACTGGAAAAGGTACAGAGAAGGGCAACAAAAATGATTAGTGTTGTGGAACAGCTTCCATATGAGAGGAGAGAGAAAAGACTGGCACCATTTAGCTTGCAAAAGAGACAGTTAAGGGGAGATGTGATAGAGGTCTATAAAATCATGACTGATGTGGAGAAAGTAAATAAGGAAGTGTTGTTTATTCTTCCTCATAACACAAGAACTAGGGGTCACCAAATGAAATGAATAGGCTGCTGCAATATTCCCTCTAATTTTTCCCAGACGTGTGGAATGAATTTTGTTATGTGCACCAAGGTAATGTATGGATGTGTGCTGCCAGAAGAAACAAGAGCCCTAGATATAATATATATTGTGACAAAGCTCCAAGTCTGTACTTGTGGGTCCTGCGCTTCCTGGCAGATTTAGGGGCCTCAGAAACTCATCTAGGCCCCACAGTGACCTCCCTTTCTCAGTATAATTGGCAAGAGTCACCACCTAGTGAGTTACCTTCATCACAGGCCAGTATGGAAGATGGAAAAAGGGGGAGCCCGGGCCCGCCCTCTACTCCGGACTCCAGCCCAGGGACCCTAATAGTATCAGCTAAGATGGCTGACCTTTTATCCACAAAACACAATACAATTCCCTGGGCTACTTCCCCACAGCAGTCCCCGCTTCTTCAAACTCCACTTCACCCTTACCTCAGGGCCTCCTTCCTTCAGTATGATAGGTTGTCCAACACTCAGTCTCACCAACAGCATAACTTCCTCCCACAGCTCCTGACACCCACAGCCCACCTGACTAACTGGGAGGTTTTTATCTGGATTCAGCCAGTCCCTGATTGGCTTCAGGTGTCCCAATTAGGCTAGCTGTTTCTACTCCTTTCTGGAAGGTTCTTAATTGGCCCCAGGTGTCTTGATTGGTCTGGAGTAGCCTTTTTTTGGCTATCCATGGAACAAGGACCTGCACATCCTAAGGCTGATATACCTGCCTTCCAGCACTCTCCTATATCCTTCTGGCCTGACTCCGTCACAATATTTTTAAAAAGTTACCATAGGGATAATTGCTCCAGTCAGGACAGGTTAGGCATTTTAGACCTCACAACTCAAAGAATTAAATTTTAGCATAAGAGAGAAATAAAAATTATGAAATGCATAGACCAGTCAAAAAAATAAAATGGCACTTTGAAAGAATAAAATTACAGAGAATATATGTGCATTGCAGGAAGTATCAAGAAGTAACAACAACAACCACACAAGTATGTGTTGGGAGGTGAGTGTGAAAGACTGTGTGTGAGACAGTATGTGTGAGACAGACTTTCTTACAGAGTGTGTGTGTGTGTGTGTGAGAGAGAGAGAGGGAAAGGGAGGGAGGGAGGAAGGGAGACGGATGTATCTTTCCCCTCCATGGCTTCCCGCTGGTGCTGGGGGAGATAGGCGCCTCTCCTGTCCCTGCTGCAGCCCTGGCCAGATCTGAGGCTGGGGGAGAGAGGCCCCTTTCTTCCCCCCTTGCGCATCAAGTCCTGCATACCCCATGCTCCCCCAACCCCCTGTCACCTCACTCCACCCTCCACATTCTTCACCCTCACCTGTGTGCGTGGCTGGTGTGCGGCTCTTGATGGCCTTGTATCTGGCTGTGCAGGTGCGCACCTTAGAGGGAACTCAGCAGGTTTAAAAGAAATATAAGAAAGTACTGAACTTCTTCACACAACACACAGTCAATCTGCAGAACTTGTTGCCGGGGGATGTTGTGAAGGCCAAAAGTATAATTGGGTTAAAAAACAAATTAGATAAGTTCATGGAGTATCGCTCTATCAATGGCTATTATCTAAGATGGTCAGGGACACAACCCCATGCTTTCAATCAGAGGGGTAGCCGTATTAGTCTGGGATTGCAGAAGTGACAAAGAGTCCTGTGGCACCTTGAAGACTAACTAAAGTTTTAAAGCATAAGCTTTCATGGGCTAATACCCATTTCGTCGGATGCATGCAGTGGAAGTATCCAGGGGCAGGAATAAAGAAGAGGCAAGGGCCAGGTTAGAGTAACAAGGTTAGTCCAATCAGGCTGAACCAGCTTGTTATCTCTAATCAGGGAGGATGAAGTACTCCTCTAGCAGGTGGTCTGGAGGTGTGGACACAGAGAGAAGAGAAGCTGCTTTTGTAGTTAGCTAGCCACTCATAGTCTTTGTTCAATCCTTGATTGATGGTATCAAATTTGCAAATGAATTGCAGCTCTGCAGTTTCTCTTTACAGTCTGGTCTTGAAGTTTTTTTTGCTGCAACGTGGTGACCTGTAAATCTGTTATGGTGTGTCCAGAGAGTTTGTAGTGTTCTCCTACAGGTTTTTGTATATTGCCATTCCTGATATCTGATTTGTGTCCATTTATCCTTTTTCGTAGGGACTGTCCAGTTTGGCCTATGTATATAGCAGAGGGACAGTGCTGGCACATAATGGCATATATTACGTTGGTAGATGTGCAGGTGAATGAACCAGTGATGGTGTGGCTGATCTGGTTAGGTCCTGTGATGGTGTTGCTGGTGCAGATATGTGGGCAGAGTTGGCATCTAGGTTTGTTGCATGGATTGGTTCCTGAGTTAGTTATTATGGTGCGATGTGCTGTTGCTGGTGAGAATATGCTTGAGGTTGGCGGGTTGTCTGTGGGCGAGGACTGGCCTGCCTCCCGCGGCCTGTGAAAGTGAGGGATCATTGTCCAGGATGGGTTGTAAATTTGATGATGCGTTGGAGAGATTTTAACTGAGGACTGTAGGTGGTAGCCAGTGGTGTTCTGTTTTCTTTCTTAGGCTTGTCTTGCAGTAGGAGGCTTCTGGGTATACATCTGGCTCTGTTAATCTGTTTCCTTATTTCCTCAATTTATTTCCTTAAGGTGCCACAGGACTCTTTGCCACTTCTGCAATTCCAGACTAACACGGCTACCTCTCTGATTCTTCACTTCTGAAAGGTTGCTGACCCCCACTATATACAATAGGAGCTGTTTGACCAAGATCACAGCAAAAAAACTTTCTAGCAAGTGGGGGGGAAGATACAAAAGAGGGACAATGACAACTAGGGTGACCAGATGTCCTGATTTTATAGGGACAGTCCTGATATTTGGGGCTTAGTGTTATATAGGTGCCTATTACACCCACCCCCATCCCAATTTCTCATACTTGCTGTTTGGTCACTCTAGTGACAACATGAAGGGTCTTCACTCTCCCTACAACAACACACCTGAAAACATCTAAGGAAAAAAGAATGGAGCAGAGTAACTAACCCTTGGGGAACACCACTAGTCTTAGGACCAATCCTGTTCAACTTATTCATAAATGAGTTGGAGGACGGGGTAAACAGTGAGGTGGCAAAGTTTGCAGATGATACTAAACTGTTCAAGATAGTTAAGACCAAAGCAGACTGTGAAGAACTTCAAAAAGATCTCACAAGTCTAAGTGATTTGGCAACAAAATGGCAAATGAAATTTCATATGGATAAATGTAAAGTAATGGACATTGGAAAAAATAATCCCAACTTTACATGCAATATGATGGGGGGCTAATTTAGCTACAACTGATCAAGAAAAAATCTTGGAGTCATTGTGGATAGTTCTGTAAAGAGATCCAAGTAGTGTGCAGCAGCAGTCAAAAAAGCAAACAGGTTGTTAGGAATAATTAAAAATGGGATAGAGAATAAGACAGAGAATATCTTATTGCCCTTATATAAATCCATGGTGCGCTCACATCTTGAATATTGTGTTCAGATGTGGTTTCCTCATCTCAAAAAGATATACTGGTATTAGAAAACATATCAGAGCAGGGCAACTAAAATGATTAGGGGTTTGGAACAGGTCCCATATGAGGAGAGATTAAAGAGGCTAGGACTTTTCAGCTTGGAAAAGAGGAGATTAAAGGGGGCTATTATAAGGGAAAAAATCATGAGCGGTTTGGAGAAAGTGAATAAGGAAAAGTTATAACTAGGGGCTACCAAATGAAATTAATGGGCAGCAGGTTTAAAACAAGTAAAAGGAAGTTCTTCACACAGTGCACAGTCAACCTGTAGAACTTCTTGCCTGAGGAGGTTGTGAAGGCTAGGACTATAACAGCGTTTTAAAAAGAACTGGATAAATTCACGGAGGTTAAGTCCATTAATGGCTATTAGCAGGATGGGTAAGGAATGGTGTCCCTATCCTGTTTGTCAGAGTGTGGTGATGGATGGCAGGAGAGAGATCACTTGATCATTACCTCTTGGTTCACTCACTCCAGGACACCTGGTGTTGGCCACTGTTGGTAGACAAGATACTGGGCTGGATGGACCTTTGATCTGACCAAGTACAGCCATTCTTATGTTCCTATGCTTCCTACAGGTATTCTCTTCAAGAACCACAGTTAGCGTCTCCACTGTGATATCAAGGTAGTCCAATATAGCTGCTTTCTCCTGGGTCTAGTCTTGTGTTGCTGCTGAGTTTAGCCCATGGTACTAGCCTGTGCTGACTTGGTCAGTAAGGCACTAACAAGATGGCCCAGTGCTTGGGTGGCCACTGGGCTGCCATTGCCTGTTTCTTGAATGTCCCCAGGAATGCCTCCAAGTTATTGCGAATGTCACTGGCAAAACCATACATCCAAGGTCTGACAAAGAGTCCTGTGGCACCTTAAAGACTAACTAAAGTATTAGAGCATAAGCTTTTGTGGGCTAATACCCACTTCGTCAGATGCATGCATGGGTATTAGCCCACGAAAGCTTATGCCACAGGACTCTGTTACTTTTGCAATTCTAGACTAACACGGCTACCTCTTTGATTCTTGACATCCACGGCCTGTCAGTCAGGGCCTAGAGGTATATCAGAGCTAGCATCTGTTGGACCAACCTCTGCTGCTATTGTGCCCCTAAGTCCTGGGCTAGCTATTGCTGATAGGCAGCTATCTGTTGCAGGAGCTGCTTCTGCTGGGCCCACTGTTGCTGGTTCTTGGTCATCCACTTTAGAAGATGTTCCAGATACATATCATGTCACGTCACATCTTTAGGCCTACGGTATAAGGCAGTCCTCATCACTCAAGCCTCCCCCAGGAGTGAGAAGATAATGCCCCTATTCTTCCTCACATTGTCACCCAGAGTGCCCCCCAGACTAGGCCCCTGCACTCACCAAGGCCACTGCTCTGCAGTACTGGGCATTCCATCACACTAGTCTAGTCATAAGGGCCTCTGACTGAGCCCTGGATACAAATGAATAGTTCCACAGTCGGAAGAAAGAGCATCATACCAAACATGTTCCTGTTAAGCTGTGTTCCCGTAGATTAATATAGAGAAAATAGTTGCTTAGGAGCTCTGAGGCTGAGGCCATGGGATAACTGCCTCTCCCACTGCTGTGGCAAGTGCAGGGCTGGGTGGGGGAGCCTCTTCTCCATCTGCAGCAGATTTGGGCTGGGTTGGGGTCCCTCTTCCCCATCTGCAACAGGTCCATCCACAGACCTGGTTGCCCATGACAGTCTGCTGCTTCAGGCTTCCTGGGGGAGCCTCAGTGTTGGCCTGGAGGAGTGGCAGTGGCTGCGGTCTCTTTTCCATCCCCACCCACTCCATCCCTGTCACTGGCTGGCAGGCAGTGGCTACTGCCTGCTGGTGACAGAGGGTGGTGGTGGAAAGAGGAGCTCTCAGTCAGCCTGCTGAGAGGAGTGAGTAGGTAGAGGGCAGGGAGAAGTCCTGGGCTGGTGGGTCTAGAGGAACGCAGGGAGGGGCCAGAGAGGAGAGGAGCCAGTGCTGTGGCCGCAGGGCCACAGCACAAGTGAAGTGGAGGGCCAGGCCAGTGGGGATCCTGCTCAGTGTAGGCCTGGTGCCATTATAAACCTGGTATTGTCCGGGCTGGGTTGGGGCTGAGAGAGGGGTGCCTCTCTCCACTGCAGCAGGTGCAGGGCTGGGGAGAGGCATCTCTCCCCACTGCAGCACCGAGCACCTGTGTGGTACTTAGTAGGCTGCTGTGCAGCTTGGAGAGAACTTAGGTGATCAGCAGCTTCATCAGAGCACCTGTATTACCCTAGCTCAGATGTGAGCAGCCACTGCAAGGTCACACGCGTTACAGATGCTCCCTAATTTATGGAAATCCAAGTTATGGAAATCCATGCTTATGGAAAAGCTCTGTAAGCTAAAAATAGTGGGGGGGTTTTTTGTTTCGTAATGGTCAGAGATACGTTTCTGATTTACACAAATTCTGAGTTACGTAAGACATTCCAGAACGCTTGCGTAAGTCGGGGAGTGTCTGTGCTGTATTCTGACTTGTGCTTCGTTGGTCTGTGTGTATCATTAGACCACTGGGAACATAATTCATGGTTCTTTGTATTGCTGTACAATGAGCTGCTCTGATTGTTTCCCAGTGAATTTTGGGAAAACTTGTCTTTCCTTCTGGGAACACAGAGAGGGATTTGGGAAATAGTTGAAGGACTGTCAGCATTCAAATGACTTACTTTGTGTCCTCACTGCAAAGGGTGTGGGTTGCCAGCTCATCTGAAATCCTTCAGTTTTAGACTATAGCCCAGTGATTTTCAGGCTGTTTTACTGGTGACCCCTTTCACATAGCAAGCCTCTGAGTGCGACCCTCCGATCAATTAAAAATGCTTTTTATATATTTAACAAGAGTATAAATGCGGGAGGCAAAACGGAGTTTGGGGTAGAGGCTAACAGCTTGCGATCACCCATATAAGAACCCTGCAACCGCCCGAGGGGTCCTGACCCCCACTTTGAGAACCCCTGCTATAGCCCTGGATAGCTCGAGGAGAAAGCACCACTAACCTAGAGAGAAAATGTTTTGGATGTGAATGAGGATCTGAGGAATAACACCCAAGAAGGAGCCCAAATTATCTCTTCAGTGAAGACTTAATCTAAATGAGTGACAACCCACTTGATTCAGTGAGAAAGCAGAATCCACTTTAAACCTTTCCTAGCAGAATCATCATCTCTTAATGTGCAGAAACATTCATACATACTAGATGTATATACGTGCACCCACATATTAAGTAATATAGAAAGACAGGTTGAAATTAGTAAATATAAAATTGTACAATATTTAGAAGCTTTTATTTTGAAGTGTTATCTTTGATGTTGTTTAGGTTTCCTCCTTCCTCACCACTGAAACCATATCCAACAAGGCCTCCATATAGAAAAGAAGTAATTAAATTTCCAGACTGGAATGTTCCTGAAGCAGGCACTTCCCAAGAACACATCCCAGTGAAACCTCTCATGATGGTAAGGTTTATTGTCTCCAGTTTCTAAAATATTTGATATTCTGCTAGAAGACTAGGTAATGGGAAGGGATAAAATAAACTAACAAACAATCTCTTCTTTTCCAATGTATAGTGTTTGGTTGTAGAAAAATTAGAAGAAAGATTGTTATGTTGAGCTTTTGTTTAGAAGCCATTGTTCTTTCACTTTTAATTATAGCTCATTGATTGTTTTGATTTTCTCTCTCAAATGGGTTGCTTTCTCAATTATCTTTGTGTTCACAAATTATGTTAAATTCTGCACTTGATAAATTCTGTAAAGAATAAATTCATAAATTTGATATGGTTCAGAGAAGAGCTACAAGAATGATTAAAGGAGTAGAAAATGTGCCATATAGTGACAGACCAAAGAGCTCAATCTTTTTAGCCTAACAAAGAGAAGTGAGCTCATAAGTATCTGTGTTGTAAACATAGTTAATAATGAGCTCTTTGGTCTAGCAGAGAAAGGTATAATGTGATCCAATGGCTGGAAATTGAAGCTAGACAAATTCAGATTGGAAAAGTGGCACACATTTTTAATGGTGAGAATAATTAACCATTGTAACAGTTTACCAAGGGTCGTGGTGGATTCTCTATTACTGAGAATTTTAAAATAAAAAGAGTGGATGTTTTTCTAAACGATGTGCTAGGAATTATTTTGTGGAAGTTCTATGGTCTGTGTTATACAGTGGACCCTTCTGGCCTTACAATGTATGAATCTATGTATTTGACATAACTCATGTACTAATGTGTTGTAAAACAACAACAACAAATTTGCCTCATTTCAGGATAAAATAGTCATTTTGTTGGAACTGTATTGCATGATTGTTTTACCTGAACGTTGTACAGGATCCCTGCCATTTTTTGTAACTCTTATAAAGAGAGTTTTTATGGCTTCCACATACTTGCTCACAATAAATGTTACTCATGGAGAAATTCTGCACCACTGTGGAATGCAGAATTTTGCTGAATTGCCTGTTTTTCCCCACAGAATTTCTGGCCCCTATTAGGCTTCTGAACTGTAAGCACTGCTCTGAAATGGACTCCTTAAGTGATTTGTCCAAAGCTGCAGAACTGAGGCCAAGATGCTTCCTATCTATAAAATCTACATACTACTTAAATACTCACTGCTCATGGATTTTATGAGCATTTGTTAATGTTCATAAAGTGCTTGGAAGAGGAAGCATGTTACACAGTGTAAGTGCTATATTATCTTATCATTGAAAAAAATCAGTAGGAAAGGAATGTGCTTTTTTCTTCTCTTGTAATCCAGAATTCTGAAATGTGGTTCAAACGTCACAGTATAGCAATAGGAGAAGTACCAGCTTGCAGACTTGTGCACCGTCAAGAGTTAACACAAGCAAATATAGAAGAGATATGGAAATCCATGACGCTATCACAGTAAGTATGTTTGTGAGTCCTCCACCATTAGAGTTGTGTATAGTGGGTAGTAGTCTCACCTTCTCTGCTACTTCTCTTGATTTCACCCATTTTTGTACTGCTTTACTGCCATTTAGTTCTATGTTTGCTAGATTAATCTGACTTGCTTATTATTTGACTATCTCTTGTACTTAGCTGTGTAAGCGTGCGGCGACTCACCCTGCAGCACCTCCTGCTGGTCCATCCAGGGAATCAGTTCATCAGCCTCCAGAGCACCCTCTGCAGCCCGTAGTGCTGCTTGCCCTCGGCCCCGTGTCCCTTCCAGACTCCAGTGCCCTCTCCTCAGGGGTGCTGCACCCCTGCAGTACCCCCACAGATCTCTGGATCTCCCCTCCTCAGGGGAACCCCCATCCCCTATCCCCACCTTGCCTCAGTCTAGGCAATTGCCAGTCACCACCTACCCCCGTTCACTGGGGCAGACTACAGTATCATCACCAGTCATCACTGGCAAGGGAGGTTGGACCTGCTGCCTCTGCCTACCCTTGGGGCTGCCCTCCGCACCCCCAGTACCTAGTTGGCCGTAGACTAGGCCCCGCAGCCTGGAGGGTTTCCAGGTCAGAGCTCCTCTATCCTTCCCCCAGCACTACCCTCTTCCCAGTACCTTGCTTAGCCCCAGCAACCAGGTCCTCCCTCTCCAAAGGCTAGAGCGAGACTACTTGCTTCTAGCCCTCTGCTCTCTTATAAGGGCCAGCTGGGCCCTAATTACATTGGCCACAGCTGTGGTCAGCTACCCAGTCAGCTACCCCCAGCTGTCTTTAATCTCTTCCCCTGGTTCGGGCTTCTCCCAGGGCTGTTTTAAGTCCTTCTGAGCAGGACTGGGTAGTCACCCCGCTACAAGCTGATTTGACAATTTCTCTTTATTTGATACTATATAGCTAATTTTTTGTATGGGTTTGTGTTGTGTACTGTGGTGAAATCTTTCTCCCCCTCTCCCTTCTCTTTCCACAATGGTAAAATTCAAACACCTCTTTTGGGAGCATGAAATCCTAAAAATCTCTAATAAAAAGTGCAATATTTAGTTTGATGACAGAGGAAATGGAAGATCTGATTAGCTGAGTGAAAAAAATTCTACAAGCTTCCTACATATAGAAATAAGGTGTAAAATTTTAACAGTGAGGTAATTAACCATAGGAACAGTTTATCAAGGGTTGTGGTAGATTCTCCATCACTGGCAATGTTAAAATCAGTATTGGATTTTTCTTTTTAAAATGATATGCTCTAGTTCACTAGTTCCCAAACTTTTTACCTTACTCCCCCCTTACACCTGTCTGTGCCTTCTGCCCCACTTGGGGGCTGGCCTGGGTCCCAGCTGTACCCCCCAAACATTCTTCAGCACCCCCATAGGGGGGTGCACCCCACAGTTAGGGAACTTCTGTTCTAGTTCAAAAGGAATTATTCTGGAGATATTCTATGGCCTGTATTAGATGGGAGTTCAGATTAGATGATCACAGTGGTCCCTTCTGACCTTGGAATCTATTAATCAATATTCTATTATTAAAGGTAATCCAACATTAATATCCTGCATAGTGTAGGGATGTCTATTTTGTGCGTGTGTGAATTTTTTTAATATATATAAAATAATTTTTCCCCTCTGATTAAAAAATACACTGGCTGTTTAACAATGCAGGTGGAACCTAACCAATAATGTTTATAGTGTAAACTGTTAAAATGGCATGTTATTTTTATAAGATGAACTGGATCTACAGCAATGAAATGTGAAGCATGAAAGTATTAATTATCAAATAATGTACTCGAAACTGCATCAAGCTTCCACAGCCCAAAGACCACAAAAGCAAACAGGAAGGAATTAATTTAAACCAGTGAATTGTTCCCCCTATCAGTTTTTTAATATATTCAAAAATCAGATGATGTAAACTATTTATTTTAACAGTCTGCAAAAAGTTTTGGGCCTGGATTCTCTGGATGGAGTACTGGATACAAAGCTTGTGAACCCAAAGCATATAATCCACAATGTGTACAATGTCAATAAACAGGGCATCGTCATTTTGGAAGACAAAACAAGTGAGTGGGCTGGAGATTTTTATTTTGTTTTAAAACCTTCCTATGTTGATTATAGCCCTTTTAAATTATTTTTTTTTCTTTTAAGGCTGTATTGTTTGCTGTCTTGGGGTCTTTTAAGGCTTGTCTACACTAGAAAGTTTTCTTGGTTTACCTGCACCTGTATTGTTAAAGTGCAAATCCCTCCCCTAGCATGGACACATTTATACCTGTAGAAAAGTGCTTATACTAGTATCAATTACTTCAGTTCCGGAAGCGAAATAGGCTGTGTTGATATAAGGCACCTTTATATCAGTGTAACTGCATCCCCAATAGGGCTTTATACAAGTATAAAAATACTGTTTAAAAAGACAACCCTAACCAGCGAGTTTATGCTGGTATATCTTTTCTAGCGTTAACCAGTATTAAGTCGGCCATTAATGGCCTTTGAAGAGACCTACCAGTATGAATCAGTTTTGGGTTTTTGCCTGATTCGCACACAGGCAGTTCAAGGTTTCAAGATGCAAAAGTACTTGAGAATGAAAGTAGAAGATTTTCTTACTAACTCACTTTCATCCATCAAAGTCTGGGCTCCCTCATCCTTCTCCTCCCTTCACTCTAGGAGTCAGAGGAGTTTATGCCTTTTCCTACTGTCACATCAGTCCCCTACAGTAGTTGGGTTTCCTCTGTAGCACCTGGCATTGGCCACTGTTAGAAGACAAGATACTGGGCTAGATGGACCTTTGATCTGACCCAGCATGGCTGTTCTTATGTTCTTATAATGTCTCTGAAGCATTAAGACAGTATATTCTTAAATCTTCCACAATTTCCCTGTTTTCGACTGAAACCTACAGCCAAACCTTATATTTTAAAATTACTATTAAAATATATATTTTGATGTGCTAGGGGAAATGTCTCAGTTGAAATTTAGACATGTTTGCCACTGTTTCATAAACCACTTCTATGTTTGTCATAAGATTGGAGTAGTATATCTGGTATAAAATCTGGCCAATGGTATCTAAGATAAAGTGTGTCCTTGGAGTAACCCAATAGACAGGATTTTAAGGTGTTGGAGAACTAATCTAAAGTCTTTCAGTAAATGTGGTTTAAACTTCTCTTGTATTATGCCAGACTGTTAATATACTGACTGTTTTAAATTCTCGTCTCTTCTCCACAACCTTCTTTCTGAGCAGAAGAGCTACCTCACTGGGTACTGTCAGCAATGAAGTGTCTAGCAAATTGTAAGTATATCAACAAATTCTAATAAAAACAAAATTGAAGTAACTCTATCTCACGTCACCAAATTAATTATAGAGTTATAGCCTTCGATTTATATTTTAGAAAATAGAGATGGGAAAAGATCTTTAGGGTCATCTGATAAATACTCTTTCCACTGCAACATATTTCCTGGAATATATGAAGCTGTTCTGATTTTTAGCTTTTTAGCTTTCACTTGTGACAGATCTCTGTAAAATGGTCCAATGACCTTTTTGTAGGCATGTTGCTAATTATATA
>ML677342.1:18404590-18606622 GCA_007922305.1 Dermatemys mawii
ATATAATACACACACACACACACACACACACACACACATATATATATAATATAAAAAATATATAATTTTGTTATAGCAGGTGTTTATGCATATTGAGATTCAGGACCTATGTTATTCATGGATGGCTCAGCCCCAAGTAAATTAAAGCAGCAGTTGGAGTGAAAATAAATTAAGTTACAAAAAACCCCAAAACAAACAAAACTGACCAAGATGATGATGGTGATTGTGAAATGCTCAGGCAGAATAGGGAGGCTGCAGAAACAGAAATCGCAATAATAATGGGGGATTTCAGCTATCCCTATATTGGCTGAGTATAAATCACATAAATTGGATGGGATGCAAAGATAAAATTTCTAGACTCTGTTAATGACTGCTTCGTGGAGCAGCTAGTCCTAGAATCCATAAGGGAAGTGGCAATTCTTGTTTTGGTCCTAAGTGGAGCACAGCATCTGATCCAAGAGGTGAATATAGTGGAACCGCTCAGTAATAGTGACCGTAATGCAATTAAATTAAATCCAGCACTCTAGCATTTAACTTCAAAAAGGGGAACTACACAAAAATGAGGAAGCCAGTTAATTGGAAATTAAAGGGAACAGTTACAAGAGTGAAATGCCGGTAAGCTGCATGGAAATTATTTAAAAACACCATAAAAGAGGCTAAAAGAAAATGTATGCCCCAAATCAAAATAAATTAATAAATAAACAATAAGAGGACCAAAAATGGGGAAAAAACAAAACTCCATGGATAAACAATAGAGAGACAGAATAGTTAGAGACAAAAAGGCATCCTTTAAAAATTGAAAGTCAGATTCTATTAAGGAAAATAGCATACACTCTGGCAAGTCAAGTGTAAAAGTATAAGTAGGCAGGCCAAAAAAGAATTTGAAGAGCAACTAGCAAAACACAGAAAAGCTAATGGCAAAAAATATTTTAAAGACATCAGAAGCCGAAGCCTGCCAAACAGTCAGAGCAGCCACCGGACAAGGCCATTGCAGAGAAGCTAAATGAATTCTTTATATCAGTCTTCACTGCAAAGAATGTTGAGGGAGATCCCCACCTCACAGCCATTCTTTTTAAGTACCCTCTTTATGCTGGCTGAACATCTGGGCCATATTGGGAAGCTAGAGAAGCAGATAAGAAAGGATATGTGCTGTGAGATCCTCCCTTCCTCTGTGGCCTCTAACCATGAACACAGTTTGGAGGAGCCTTAGGACCTGACCATGGAGGAGGACTGAGAATGGAGAGAGCAGTTGCTGCAGGAGAGAAAAAAGGATTGAGAAGTGCATTTGGAAATGCACCAGGACATCATGAGTTTGTTCAGGTAACAAACTCAGATGTTGCAGAGCATCGTTGACCTATGTGCCCAAAGATCCATGATTCAGTAGCCCTTCCAAAATCATGGTTGGTGCTCCCTACATACCGAACATAAAAGATGACAGCATGGTGTACGTCCTTACCCCTACGATTCCATGCTGGCAGACAACAAGGAGAACCATAGCTATATACGAGCTGTGGAGATCCTAGGATCAGTCACAATGCTTTATGGTGAAATAATTTTTATGTATATGAACATAAAACCTTCATTGTTTATATGTGGTTATTTTTACTGGGCGTTTTAAAGTATGGTTCATCTTGTTAGCATAGCTTAAAAGTTTGTACCTTTATATGTCTTCACTTTAATTTTGTTGCCTGTTTTTTGGACACAATAAAGTTTTGTTTTTGGAAACTTACTGTATATTAGTTACACCAAGCATTATAGATGCATTACAGAATTTGATCATGGGAGCAGATAACTGACCAGTATTTAAGCTTTTGTTACAAGACAGACTATTTCATAAAAGGGTCACACTGACGTTCTATTGTTGACTTTCTCTCTGTATACATTTTATTCTTGCACGCTTTTACTAGCTAATATTAAATTCTCTGTTTAAAACATCCTATTAAATTAAAATCTTTCCCTGTTCTTTCACACACTTTTTATTTGTGTTACTTTCTGTTGTATATTGTATTTCACTTCACACACCATTGACATGGTTTTATTTCACAACTGCAGTAATCTCCACAAATAGAATACAAAAAACCTCCACTTCACTTACAGCAATGTTTATGTGGAAATGAAAAAAAATTGCACACTTTCAGTTAAATGTGGCTTCTGCAGTTTTGAAAATAGGATTTAGGAAGTACTGAAAATGTTTACCCCCAGAGCATAGACACCAATGTTCTAGTAGCTGGCCTTTGGTGAATCTGTGTTCTATATGTAACACTGAGGAGATTCCATTTCCATCTTCTAAAGAAAATTAGTTGTGGCACAGGTGGGCCATGGAGGTTTTTATAGCGTGTTGAGGGGGCCTCAGAAAGAAAAATGTTGACAACCTCTAATGTAGCACAGTAAATAGCAAGGAGTGGACTAATTTTAAGGACAATAAGAACTGTGTGAGTATTTTTTTCATGTATTATGTCTGTTTGCACTAGATTAGTTGCAATGTGTGTAACTGCTACTTTGAATAATTATTTCAAATTTTTCCCTTTTGAAGCTTTCCTTGTATTGCCTAGAAATGAAAATAGGTGACCCTGTTTGTGGTTTCATTTTCTCTTTTAGGGCCTAGTTGTTCAGATTTGAAGCAACCTACATACTTAGGATTTGAAAGAGATGTCTTCAAAACAATAGCAGATTACTATGGCCAGATGAAGGAACCTCTACTCACATTTTATCTTTTTGATGTTTTTGTCAGTGTGTTAGGTAAGTCAGCTTGTAATATAATAAATAAATATTTGTGAACTATTGTGACTCTTCCTCCCCTATTGCTGCAACTTATCTTAACTTTTATAAGGATTTGACAAGTCTCTCAAATTTTTTTACCTGTTCCTGCCACTGTAGCTATAAATAGAGTATTCTAATACTTAAATATATTTTGATAACTAAGACGACACAGTGCTATTGTTACATACCTTAAATTGTGTTATGAGGCCGAAGACCTTGGACTACATTTTTAAGGGTATCTAGGTATGGCTCCACTCAGTATTGCAAGGTCTGAATGACAAAGAAAGCTAAATCTTATTTTCAAAAGGAAAGGAGGCAGATGTCCCCCTCAGAGAGCTGAGCCCTTGCCCACTCTTGAAAATGGCAGTGGGGAGAAAAGGCAAACTACTGTCCCAAGAGATGCAAGACCCCAGGGAGAGATTGGAGGAAGGGTTGCATGACTGTGAGAATGAAAGCCAGGTCCCAGTAGTGACACAGCAGTGCCAGTAGTTGATGGTTGGCCAGGGAAGCAGGACTTTGGACTTAGTCCTATCTCCTAACATGCTGAACCTGCACCCAGAAGGTTGAACTAGAAATTATGCAGTTGTGCAACCACAAGCCAGGCCTGTGACTGCTTCACCCAGCAGGCATACCAATCCCCCACTGCTGCTGCCACAGAGGGTGCCCTGTCCCAGAGGTGCGGAAAGCTTACATCCTGATTTCAAAGGACGTCATTTATTTTAGTCCCAAAATTAACCGTGGGACACAAATTAGTTATTCCCTCATTTTTATTATTTGAAAATTACTTGCATCAGAAATTAAAAAACCATAAAACTGAAGTTAGAAGATGATTTATACTAAAAATAATCCTCAGCATTTAAAGGCTTTTTCTTTTTTTGTGTGTGTGTGTATTAATAGTTTTTTGTTTCGCCATTCTTTGTGTCCATTATTTGGGCTTTGGCAGCTTGCGAAGCCAGCTTGTTCTCACCTTTAAGAATTTAGTCTGTGTGGTTGCACAAATATTTGTCACAGAATACATGAAACTGAATTTAGTGATGCTATCATACCACCTTTATTTTTTGTTAGCAATTCTCTCCAAGAAGTATCTGAGTCTTAGCTTCTGACAGGCAAATATTGCTCCCTACTGTTGGAACCTGTTTGTAGTGCAAGTCAGAAGGAAAGCTCTGGGGGTGTGCCATAAGCCAGGGCCTTTGAATGCACAACATATGTTCACTCGGATGTATAGGGTGAGGATCTTTGTGGGTTTCTAATCATTCCTTGTCAGAGAGAATGCCTGACTTCACATTACCCTGCTCTTGGCAGGGGTGCCTGATCTCCCATTTCTATATGGAAAGCAACTATATGGGTGGGGAGCGCAAGCGGGGGGTGAGTTAGGGATGGGGGGAGCAACTGCATAGTGCGGCAAGGTGAGATGATCCAGCCAAGGTTATTGAATTTTGAACACTTTTTTTTGCATGGTATCTGTACCAGTACATTAATCTTTTGTAATGAGAGAGTTCAAGCTTCTTTCTGTTTTGTTTCTATCAGCATTTCTTTGTTTTCATTCACAAGACCGAATTCTAAACCACTCTTACATTGCTGTTATCTAACCTTTTTGTAGCTGTTTGCTGAATTTATCAAGCCGTGTTTATAGTACCTAACTAAAAAGTGTTGCCAATATATTACAAAAATGTTTCAAGCTATACACAAGAACAGATTGTCTTCTGTAGACTCTTAACTGCTTCGTTAGGATAGCTCTTTATCACTTTGCTATTAGATACAATTGCGTGTAGATTCACTTTCAATCAAAGGTTTTTATGTGGTATAATAAAACAAGAAGTTGTATGAAGGAATGTGGGTATAAGGAGTTAAAGGAACATTTTATCTTACAAGGTAGCATACATTAAAGTAAGCCTTTTTATGAGTAATCCACTATCCTGTTGACCGCTCATTAAGGGTGAAAATTATTTCTTGTCACACATTGTTCTGTTACAGTTTTTGAGAAATACATTGAAAATTTGGTTAGAAAACAGCCTGATTATTATACTAAATGATATTTTTAGAATGAATATGAAAAGCACATATTTATCTCTCTAAAATATTAGACTTGCTAATTTTGGTTTTTAAAAGAACTCTAGAACTGTCTTTGGTCAGGCTAGATGTCTTGACCCTGGTTTTCCTCCGACCGAGTCTCAGATACCTGCTGCTACCAGCCTTTCATTAAGAAATTTTACCTCAGGGTACCTCTCCCTCTGCTAGCTTGTAACAAGGACCATGTCCCCTTGAGTGATGGCACCTCGATAGGTACAGTAGATGTTCTTCATAGGCTGCTGCAGAAATCCCCATTCACCTCAACTCCACTCCAGACTGAATTAGCAAACTTGCAGTTAAAACCTATGAACATACTGTTGTACGTTCTCTCAGTGCCCAGTGTTCTTTTCAAACCTTGGGAAATATTATTTCATACCCAAATTCAGGCTTTCTTTTCATAAGCAACAGAGTTTGACATTCTCCCAATCTGGTCTCACTGCCATAGTCTCAGCCATCTGAGCCTCTGTCATCATTGAGGGACCAATCTCCTGAGTTTGGGGAGACATTTCTTGGCAACTTCAGCAAGCCTGCACCAAGCCATCTCCAGCTGGCTACTCTCCATGTTTCTGCCTCAGTGGTCCCCCTCCTATTGCTGACTTACAAATAAGCATTCCAGAGTGGCTTCTTGCAACTCAGTGGGCCCTCACAGAGTCCTGACGTTTCAAATCACAACTAACTTCCATCCACATATTTCACCTTCCACATAGGTCATACCTGACATAATATAAACACAACATGTACCCTAATGTATTCTATGCTAAGTGGCAGTTTATTCAAAATATCTAAAATTGTTGTTGACATATGAGTCAGGGCTGGTCTACTCTGGGAACTTACATCACCCTACCTGTGTTTCTCAGGGATGTGAAAAATCCACACCCCAAGAGACGTAGTTATGCCGACCTGACCCCCAGTATAGGCAGCACTAGGATGACAGAATAAGTCTTCTGTTGACCTAGCTACATTGTCTTGGGAGGTGGATTACTAATGACAATGGAAGAAACTCTCCAGCCTGCATAGGTAGTGTCTACACTGAAGCGGTACAGCTGCAGCACTACAGTGGCACAACTGGAGCAGTTTAAGTGTAGACATACCCTACAAATGGCTTTTCCCAAAATATTACTTGCCAACTTGGCTCAGTAATGAATGTTTATCGTTGCACTCCTTGCCTTTCAGGAATTTTTAACTCGGGAGGGACTGAGCTTAAATTGGTTTGTCTTTAGTTTTAGAGGGTATAATCCATGTTCCAGTGCTGACTCTTATAGCTGTTA
Source organism: Dermatemys mawii (assembly GCA_007922305.1). Lineage (NCBI taxonomy): Eukaryota > Metazoa > Chordata > Testudines > Dermatemydidae > Dermatemys > Dermatemys mawii. Next base: position 18,410,689 of record ML677342.1, read on the forward strand.
TCAGTTGATTTGGGCATGTTGTTTTTGGTTAGGTTTTCCAGATATTGCTCCAATCTTCAAGTTTTTCACGTGATGTCTGCTGCTGTTAAATTGCAAACATGCATGGGGCTGATGGCTATGAAGAGACAAAGTATTAGATGTACTATCACTGCTCTTTTCGTAGCCTCATATACCATAAAGTGACTCCCCCACCCCCTCACATCACCAGACTGTGGTGGTAATATTTACATTTTTCATTTTCAAATTTACTGGAAGGAAGTTATGTGAATCCCTGAACTGTACACAAGGGGGAAACATATACATTCAAATTGTATTATTGCTCAGCTAGGTGCTGGGGTGTCAGAAAAGTAGGTAGGAAAATTTGGAAAATAGGTTTTAGATGTGTGTTAAGATTTTTTGAGGACAACTGTAACTAGGAAAGTTAACTAATTTAAATAAATCTCTCAAATCTTGTTTAAACAGGTCTGCTTCAGAAAAACAAAAAGGCCATTGAAGCGCTTCGGGTTTCCTGTCTTCTGCTGCCACCAGAAAATCGGAAAAGGCTGCAACTACTGATGAAGATGATGGCAAGGATCAGCCTCAACAAAGATCTGCCACCTCTTTGTGACACTGCTGGGACCAGAACACTGGTATGCATATTTCTAATGTGAAAAACCAAGCAAGGCTTATGAAACCTTGAAAGAGCATAGATAAAAAATTCTTCTTAATACATACAAAATACAGTACACTTTGGAGATGATAGCAAGCAAAGTTCAGTTGATTATTTCAACCATATAGATAGTGATTGATTGAGAGCACCATTTAGAAGTTGGAAGTTCTCCCTGTTTTCATAGAAATGGATAACAGTCATGAATTGTAGCCTAAATACTTGGTCTCCCACAGTATCAAGTTTGTTTGAACTGAATAGGCTGCTGTATTTTGAGAACTTTTGGTTCCCCGAGATGAAACTTTGACAAACAATTTATTTGCAAAAGACTCTAGTTAGATATCATATTTCTTTTTTTTTTTAATATTCTAACAGTTGAGGAAAAACTCCCATGGCTATGTTACCACTTTTTGAAAGAACAATTAGGGGCCATTTAAAGATTATTATGGTTTTAATATGGAGTATCCAATACACAGAGGATGGTTTTGGTGGTGAGGCTTTGCTGCAGCAGAGTTCTTCTGGGAAAGGATGGCTAATTTCCCACTCCCCAGATAGCAGGATTTCGGATGGGCTGCTGTAGCGGGAAACAGTGTGTGTGAGAGGGATGGTGTCTCTAGACATCTGCTTTCCTTCCTCATCCTTCACAGAAATTGCATCTGAGGAGATGGTGTTGATGGGAGATGCTTCAGGTGGACTGCAGGCACTGCTTTTTTCAGGCATAGATTAAAGGTTAAAAAGAGATTTTTGTCTATACCGAGCCCAGACTTTGATTTATTTAGTATTCATCCATTGGAAAATGTCTGCCAGACTGAATATTTTTGTTCACCACTCTGCTATAAAAATGTTGGCTTTAAGTACCATATTATTAGATTTTGACAAAGTCATGGTTTATGCTCAGATCCTCTCTCCAACCTTGTTTCCTGTGTTGTGTTGTTGCTAACACCAGTGACAGTACAACGCAAACAAGGAAGTAGTAAGCAATGCAAAGTCACATTGCCATTTGTTCTGTTAGACATAAATGGCAAAGATTCCACGTGACAGAGAACCAAGGGGATAATAAAAATGTGGCTTTCTTGCCTTTAAAAGTATATTGCAAATAAAAGCACAAAAGAAAATTAATCATGTCCCCTTTACTGTAAAATGAGACCAGAATGCATGCACTTATATTTGTTTTTAGCCATTGAGATTTTAATTAACTACACATGATAACTTGATTAAAACCTCCTAAAATCCATTATTTTTAGCTGTGTAATCTATCTTACGTGTATATGCAGTGTTTTAATGAAGCAGTTGAAAATGTTAGTCTGTTGCATGTGGCAGAGAAGTGGAACTCCATTTGTCTGCTGTGCTAACAATGGCAAGTAGTGACTGGAAAATAGACAAAAGATGATTGCAATTAATTATTACAATTATTACAACAAATCTTTTAGCTTGCACCTGTGTCTAACCAGCTGCAGTAGTTTTGGTCCAGAGCTTCATGAAAATGAGCTGGACAGCTTTCTGGAATCTAGTTAGAATTACTTGGAAACATTTTCTTTGTTTAATAATAAGGCAATCCAGATAACCTTGTGACTTTCCACTACATAACAGTCCATGGTTTATTATAATGAAGTACCACTCTTGTTTTCTATTTGGGTTGATATCCCAGATGAAATGGCTATCTTTTTAAGTCTTAACAATAACAGACTTTATTTCCAGTACTGTATTCTAGGTCTGAAATAAAGGCTAAACTATGTAACTGCTCCACTGGAGCAATCTAACATATAGTGCAAACAATGCATTCATCAGTCTGGTTTAACAGTTTCATTTACCCAATACTTCTTTAAACATTGGTGTATTGGAAACACGTTGCTGCTGTTGAAGTCTGCACTTGGATACTATTTACAATTTTTCTTGCAAATAGAAAAATATGTACAATGTCGTTTCCTGATTTTTATTTCAGATGGTTCAAGCATTTTCTCGTTGCATCCTCTGCTCTAGAGATGAAGTGGATTTGGATGAACTGCTTGCTGCTAAACTAGTAATATTCCTGATGGACAATTGCCAAGAGATCTTGAATGTTCCCTCCTCCTTACAGACCGTCATAGAGGAGCACGTAAGACGTTTCCGGAGAGTCCAGGTGGGGCTAATAGAAGTGTTTCTTCTGTAAACCATGAAATTTCTCCCTTCTGTTCCTAAAAACAAGACAAGTCTTAGAGCTTTTGCTATCTCTCTGTCATCTTAGGCACTGCATATAGCATGAATGAATTGCTGGTGTTAGCAATACGTTATATACATTGTATATTTATACAAACACTAAGTAGACCTTGGGTAGTTCAGGCAAAGTAATAGTGCAGGGGGAGACTATACCCACTGCATGTCATGAAGCCATTGCTTTTTGGTGGCTGACTAATGAAACATGGTGGGGGTGGGGGGTTGTGACCTGACTTAGAGTAACTTTTTCAAATTGAGTTCCTAAATCCCATTTGCATTTGTGAAAGTTTCATCTAAAATTGAATTCAGAGACAGAACACCAACCTGCATGTGGGGAAGGCTGTGGGTTGTACCAGTGGCTGAGCTAGTTAGTGATTCATGACTTGAGGGAGAACATTTTTTATTCTTGATCTCCACAGACATTCCAATTCTAAAAGGATAAAGAGAAAAACAAAGTGAAAAAAAATCTAAGAGGAATAAGAACAGTAGTTATAGATAGCATGTAGGCTATTTTCAATCATACTAAAATGAACCTTCTCTAGAAGGCACGCAATCAAGTTTAAATGAATCCTTAATGGCTTCTTCTGTCAGGGATAAAAATGCCTATCCACTTACTGCAGGTAAGCTCTCAGAATGTATTCAGTCATACCTACCCTACAATACTAATTTCTATCTTGTTCACCTAGAGCCAGGAAGTATTTTTTCCCTTTTGGCAGGACACAGGTCAGCACAGATCCTCATTCAACAACTCCAGCAACTAAATTAGCTGGCTCACAGATTTTAAAGCTTAAAGAGGAAACTTAATTTGGTCCTTTTTCTCCTTATGGGCTGGTTCTGTTTCAGAAATATGGGCTTAAAATATCATAGAGAAGTCTTATGGAATTTCAAGGGATGTCTTCTCTTCTAACATTCCTGCCAGTATATTTATATTTAAAAAAATCTGGATATTAGATGCTATAATCACAGTGCCACTCTTGTAGTCTTGTGCAGAAATTTATTTTTGTTTCTCTTGTCCTTCCCTGAGAGAAGGTGTTTGATTCTTCTTGTTAAATCTGTTAAGGGAAGTCAAGCTTCGCAATGGCTTAGCTTCATTCAACCTTTTTATGTTCAATAGTTCTTCATAATTCTAATTTCACTTTCCCACCAGTCCTGGTTATTGGTGTTTCCTGCAACTCAGGAAAATTTCTTTTTGCTTTATAGAAAAATCAGATTCTTTCAAGACCTCCACCTTCCCTTAATTATCTAGCCTCTTGTATTAAAGGACTTGCATCATTCATTGTGCCATGTTCCCAAACCTCACCGTTTACCCCAGCCCTCACCAAGTGTGGACGATGGACAATATCCTCCTTGCCGTCTTCCAATCCTGGATGTATAGACATTAGTCTTAATGATCCTTCATTAGTCTTTTTGAGAGAGAACTTAGTTCCCCTGATAACTCCAAGTGCAGTTTCTGAAAATATATGTAGGGGCATGTTCAGTTAGGCAAGCCTTTGTGAATCATTTGCTCCAAAGCCACCAGTACAATTTATTCACACAGAAAGTACATAAAGGATCAGAAGGCTAGAACAAAGGGGAGAAGCAAGGTCAATTCCTTACTGGGGCTGTTTTACAAACCATTAGCTGACACTGTGTTTCTCTGACTAAGCAGAACCTCTCAGCTGTTTGAGTTTTGTTGTTATTTGTTTTGTGTTTTACCCAAGTAATTCACTGATTATTGGAAGGTAGGATAGGAGGGAGTTTAATGTAGTTCACTTTGTGCTTTACTTATTTTTTCAGACTGATTTTGCAACTAAATTTAAAATCATGAATTCAGAGTTTGAGTCCTTTTTGTGACTGATTTAGCCAGAAATAGATTTATCTTGTAAAATCTTCACAGAAACACACACGTAGAACTGCAGCCTTAAATGTGTCACATTCTAATACTTTTCTCTTCTGTCTTTCAAAACTTTGGTGTCTCTGAAGAGCTGTGAAGTTTGTTGTTGTATAACACTCTAGCATGCTGGCTGCTGTTAGACTAGTTTGGATTGGGGTTTTGTTTACTCTGTTTCATAAATGAATGGTTGTATGTTTTATTGTCAGGCATGGACTACATGCAAATCTTCCTCCCTGTCCCATACCAACACAGTTAGATGTGTTTACTGTGCTTATAGTACCTTAGGTTGTTTCATTAATCAATTACTATGTCGTTGTCTTTTTCTTTTGTATGGCTTGGGTAGGCAGCAACAAATACAAATTTATATCTAAGTTTGCTAGCAGGTACATTGTCACAGCAGTGAGCTGGTGAACATCTTTCAGGGTCCCCCAGCAAAAGAGTGAAGGGGACATTCAGATATGATGTGCTCTATCGTTTGTGCCTGGTGACCACAGTCGCATACAGGTATTTGCCTCATTTTCCATTTAAAGAGGGTTTGTCTCCACATCTCCCATGAGATGTCCTGATGCGATTCAATCTGCACCAGTCTTTCCAACATAAATCAAAACCTGGTGGTTCTTCAACAGGATCAATGACAATCTGTTTGTTTTAAGTGGTTAGAGTGCTCCATGTGACTCCATTGAGCCTCAGCATCAAAGTTGGGTGTAAGGATCTTAATACGGTTCAATAGAGGGTTGTAGAATTTTAATCGAGTCTTTGGTGAGTTCTGCAAGTCATAGTGCTGTGGGATCCCCATATTTGTATTATGATTAAGAAAGTGAGATGTCTGAGCAGCTCCTCTAATCTGTGGAGGCTGGATGTGCAATAGGACCGGGGACCAGTCAACAAGAGTAGGTTTGAGCATCCCCAACACTATGCGCATAGCATTATTGAGTTGAGTGTCAAGCAGTTTAGTAAGAGTGCTATAAGACCACACTAGTGCACAGTATTCAGTTGCCGAATATGTCAAGGCAATTGTTGCGGTTCGTAAGGTCTGTGGACTGGAGCCCCAGAATGTTTCAGCCAATTTTCTGATAAGCGCAACACAGGACCTGACCTTACTGTGGGTGTTCTCGAGATGTCAAAAGGTCAAACTCCGGTCCAGTGTAACATCAAGATACTTTGGATTAGCTTTGTGGCTGACACCCTCATCGCAGAACTGCACATCAAGTTAGGTATTAGCCATTTTATTTCTGAGATGAAAAGCAGTTACCATAGGTTGTTTTGGATTAGGCCTAAGTTTCCAGCATTAGAAATAATCAGCCATTGTGCTAAGATCTCGGATTAGGGTGCAGCTGACGGTATGGAGGCTTGCATCCTGAACAGATAAGGCAATGTCATCCGTATATGTGAATTTTCTTGACTCAGTCTCTGGTATATCCATGGTGTATAGATTAAAAAATATTTGGACCAGTGCAGAGCCCTGAGGGATGCCTGAGTTAAGAGTTCTTGGTCTCCTGCCTCAATGTGGCTTGTAAGTGAAGCTACTTGGTCACAGCAGCTCCTCTTCAGGTGAAATCCTGCCTGCTCCACTGGGAAGATGTCTTCAATAATATCAGCCAGACGGTGGAGCAGCATTCATTCTGTGAGTTTGCTGGTGGTTGAGAGGAGCGAGATGGGGTGATATCTGGCTGAGTCCTCTGGGGGTTTCCCAGGCTTCAGTAGGGCAACCACTGTTGCCTGTTCAGTTCTATGCACGACAGTAAAAAGTGCTGCCAGCCATTCCCAGCTCCGGCTCCCCAGATTCTTGAGAAACTCTGGAGGAATGCCATCAACCCCGACAGCTTTCCAGCTTTCGGTTTCTAACCATGCAACATTGATCTCCTTGACAGAATATGCGGATGAGAGTGGGGATTCCTCTGGGCATTGTTGAAGATTTCTGTGGAGTTCCCAGTGGACTCCTGGTGGGCTATTTTGTGTGTGGGAGTCTTGCTATTAGAAAGAAGATGAGAGGCAACAGCATTTGCTGTTATCTTTCCTGAGCGATGCGTTTTGCCTGAAATCCTCCAAGTTGCTGCAAAAGAGCCCAGGCCTTGTGGCTCAAATGGGTGAAATAAAGGCTTTCAGCAGTTGCTTTCCAAGTGCACCAAATTCAAGGACTCAAGCAGCGCAGTGCATTTATTCGGGTGGAACTCTTTTCATAGTCCCTCAGGAGAGACTCAGATTCTTTTGTCCAGCAGCGGGTGAAAGCCTTGTAATGACCACGCAGGATGTACTTCTTAGCAGTAGATTTTAGGATGTTTATAAACTGACTGAAGTTTCTAGGTATTGGCTTGAGCTGTGGGATCTGAGATTCTGTTTCTGAAGTGTAAGCTGGCCAATCAGCCTTGCAGAAATTCCTACGTGGCTTTGGCACAGAGTGCAGAAGAGGCACTTGTAGGCCAATCTGGAGGATGATTGGGTGATGCTGGCTATGCGGAAAGTGACTCAGAATGGTTCTTGTTGTGGCCCGTGGGACACTTGCACTATTACGGGTCACAAAACACAGGTCAGAGTTGTGATCCATTGTCCACCTTGCAGACCAAAAAGATCCATGTTGCTTTGGATCACAGAGCAGGTGGACATCTGCAAAGGAGGCCCATTCTGTGATCTGCTCCCCAGATGTGTCATTTGAGCAGTATCCCCAGTCTTTGTGTATGTAAATAACTGGATGAGGAAGGCAAGATAAGATGGGATCAGGCCACATGATATTAGGTGGCTTGTATATGTTTACTATAACATTATCCCTAATTCCAACCATGTTGATCTCTCTTCCACTGGTCAGTAATTCTTCCAAACTTCCACATCCTCTAATCCATTTTGCATATATGCTGCTAGTCCATGTTTTGGACGGTTGATAGATTTTGGTATAGCCATAGATTTTATGTCTGGCAGCTTTATCCTCTTCTTTCACATTTGTTTCTTGGAGGGCCACAATGTGAATATGATGGTCTTTGAGGGTCCTCGAGAGGTAATCTGCGTTTTCCCCGGACATCTCTTCTTCATTAAGTTGGTATATTTGGAGGACTGGCCCAAATGTTCTTTTTTTCATCCTGGAAAGGTTAGTTTGGAGAAATGTAATCATTGTTATGTTCACTAGGAGGTCGGTAAAACAACACCCAGTGATCAATTGATGACACTGGTGTGTTGGTGGATTTGCACAAAACAAAGAGCAGAAAAAACACCAGCTCTTAACAGAAGCACCACACGAAGGTTGTAATTTTGCTACCAATTACTATGTAATAATGTAGAACTGAGTGATAAGGAAAAAATGTAAGTGTAAATTCATTAATTTGGAGTAAATGCTTGTTCATCTAAATTTGCAAGCAAATTCTGTTGTGGTGATCTGCAACTGAGTTAAGATTGCAGGCTGTCCTGCATATGAAACTGTCCATGTTAAGATTCTAGGACATGTTTTGCATGGTTATCGGGTTTTTATTAGTGGTCAGAATAGTACTCTACCCCTCGCTGACATCTTTCAACCAAAGATCTCAGTCTACTTTCTAACCTTTTTTGGGAAATATAATCCACCCTCCCAACAAATAAAGTGGTGTTGGAAACAGTATAGGACCAATCAGAGGGTTGTGGATTTCTGAGACTGCCAAATCCTTGTGTGTGCACACAAACAGCATTTCAGAGACACCAAAGCTTTGAAGGACTGCCCTTTAGGCAGACTCTGCAATTTCCCCATGGAGAATGGTCTTGTATCCATTGTGGGGAGGGAAGCCATATAATAGCTGGTCACTCACCTTCTGGCAGCTTCTTGGTGCTATCCTCACTTCCTCATATCCTATCACTGCACTCCCCTGCCTCTCCTCTACTCTGTCTGTTTCTTAACACAGCTGTTATTTGCCCTTTTTCCATAGGTGTCATGGTTCTCTCTCCTGCTCCTCTCATTAGCTTATGATGAAGTGCTTTAGTGTTTCTGTATTTCTACAAGAAATGGCTGGGTGAACTGAAGCATCAACATGTTTCTTGATTTGGTCAGTGAATCACACAGGCCCTCTTTAATCAAGCCACTTTTTCCAAATTTATTCTTGAAATCACAGTCCTTTCTTTCTCCCATTTTCTCCTTCAGATAAAGTATGCAGACGCTGATACTGATACAACTCTTCCTGCTCCATCGTTTTGTTGCCAAATCAGTTCAGATGAATTTGAATACCAAAGAGTAAATGGCACTCAAGAACCACTGGCAGCTCTGTTGGAAGAAATTACAATGAATAAAGAAATATCTGTCAAAGACAAGAAGAAGAAGCTGAAGCAGGTAAAGAAAATTTTCAAAAATCATTGCTTGTGTTTTGTTTTCAACCTGTGTAGATGTGAAGGATTAGATATTATTTGCTTCTCATCTTTTACAGCTGTATAAAGACTAGTTTCATAGTAATTTAATCCTTGAGGACTGTTACCGTGAACTACAGGCACATTAAACCCTGACTGAGAACACCCTTATGGGAGGATGTGGGGTTGTGAGGGGGTATTAGCATACTTTTATGTATGCAGATTGCCTTTGCACTTTTGGTTGATTTCCTTTTACTTTCCTGAGTGTCTCCATGCAGACATGGCTTTAGATTAATGAAGTTAAATTGAATGATTGAATTTATTTTTACTTTAATTTCTCACAGAAGGGGCTTTGCAGTAAAACAAATCCTATTGGAAAAGACTATCAAGTTTTAAATGCATAGTTCTAGAGTGCGTGGCACAGGAAAGCATATTTTTCCTGACTTGCGTAGCTGAGATTTGTTTTGTTTGTTTCTTTGTTTAAGTAGTTGAATTAGTGATGTCAAGCTTTTGCTGTGAAGTTTTTTGTTCAAACTGTACTTCTCTCTTAGTTTCAGAAATCCTACCCTGAAGTGTATAAAGAACGATTTCCTACTCCGGAAAGTGAGGCAGTGCTGTTTCCAGAAAAAAACAAACAGAAACCACAACTTCTGATGTGGGCATTGAAAAAACCTTTTCAACCATTTCAAAGAACCAGAAGCTTTCGAATGTAGCATTTCCAGTGGCATTAGTGAACTGTATCTCAGTATATTAGTGATAGGATAGATCTTGTGCAAATGGAACCTAACAGCATTTTACTACTCAAAAAACTGTAATTTCTGAACAGTGGGAAAAGGTTGTAATGGCAAAACGTTTTGGAGGGGATGCTGTATTGAGCCATTATCAGTATTTTTGTCACTGACTTTTTAATGATTTGTTATTTTTAAATACAAGATGGGTAATCATTATGAATGATAATATGGGAAAAAAATTTCCTTTTATACTTTTAGTTGTCATTTCAAGTGTTAGATATATTTTTATGTGTATATATCACTGTCTGGTTTGTCACTGGTCAACAGCATTTTTCCTGAAAAGGAGACTGTATTGTATTATAGCTGGCATTACTGAGGGATTAAAACACTGTACATACTTGAATGAACTTGAAACACTGGATCTTGTACTGCATAGCTGACTGTGTCTCAGGTAGTAGCCTTGATATATTTCATAATGCTGATTTCAATAGTGTGCCCTTTGTTTAGTCATTGGGGCCTGATCCAGCTCCAACTGAAGTTTCATTGACTTTATTGGTGCATGGGCAGGCCTTTGAAAACTCACATGATCTTGCTAAATATTGCTGTACAAAATTAGTTACAAATTGGATGGAAGTTACACATTTTTATCTGAAAATCAAATGGCTTATATTTTCTGTGAAAAGGGAGGTATTTATGGCAAGGTCAAAAATGAAATAAGAACTATAGATCTTGTTTTTAACGAGGATGCATTTGTTCTGTATAATGAATTCTAGTGTTCTCCTATATACCTTTTGGTTGTACTTGAACTGCAGCATTTCTAAATTTTTTTCAGTTATTAAAGCAAAAAATTTTAAAGTAATTCTCTAGAGGCAGTGGTTTTCATCATAGCCTTCATATCTGTAATGATCCACAGTTCTGAAAGAGTTGAATCTGAGTTTCCACAGAGGACTCTATTGCATGGTTGAGGGTGGTTTAAAAAACCTTGATCACCTTCCCACTTTGAAATGACAAGGAATATAAAGATGTTGGCTGTAGTCTAGCCTTTAAAACACTCTTGTTTTGCAAATGCGATAATTAATCAAATTCATACCAGGGTGTGCATTACAAGGTTATTGGTTTAGCAGAGTCAAAAAAATTTTTTCCTGGCTTTGTATTCTTGCTTCAACAGTATGCGACCCCACAAGCTCTCTCTTTCCCTTCTCCTCCATCTCATGCATTAATCATTCTTGGATGAAAACTGAAACAACCACTTGGCTGACTTCCAAAGAGAGAGGAAAATTTTATGATGAAAAGGCATGGTCACACATGGAGGAGAAAGGTCAGGATAAGAGAAGAATGGAAGACACGTTGAGATCGGCACAATTTATATGAGGGCTGAAGGGTCCGATCGATCAAGGTGATTTAAAGAGTGAACTTTCCCTGTCCCAAGCAAAAAAGTATCAATTTTAGCTGTAATTAATATCTTGTTTTACTATTCAAGCATCTTGGAGTCATTTCTTTTCCTTCCCCATAAACTTAGACTGATTAACATGTAACATTTTTAATTTGCCATAGTCCCTAAAGTTTACATGCACAAGATGAACTTGGAAGATATGACTATAGACTTTTATAAAATTTCCATTGGTCTGTTCTTCCCTCTTCAAATACTGAGTAATCCACTAAGTATAAGGCCCCAAGCCCAGGTGATTATTCCACTTATCGGGTTGGACAGAATACTTTTCAGGGATAGTAGAAATACATTATAAGAGTTTGTGGGTAACTTTGACGAAAAAGAAATCACTCCGTATGTAATGTAGAGACCTTATTCCTTTTAGCAGCAGGGGTAGCTCTTGTGCCATTGTCCTAGGGGTTTTCCTACAGGGCTGTGTATTGCTCCTGATTCTCCCCTTGGCATGCGTAGTCAGCCAATATACAGGGCCTGTCAGGTTGTTCCTATTAAAAAGAGAAAATGAGGCAACAGGCCAGGTCTTCCTCTTTTAGTGCAGTTCTTTTCAATTAAAAAGAATGTACATTAAGACTTTTTTCCCTGAACACAGTAAGAACAAACAACACCAATCATGTAACTTACTCATAATTCCAAGCCTGAATTTCCAACCAGTCCTTTGTCCTAAGGAATTCTGTCTCCTCTCCCTCTGAGCCATACTATTCACTCCTCTTGCTGTCTGCGGATTTGCTTCTTCTGACATACGCAGTTGCAATCAATGCCACAGCCCCTGCAGCTGAAATCAGTCCCCACACAAATACCTCAGCCACATATCTTAACCTTCAGGTCATGCTTTGCCATGGTTGTCACTACTGTGGCATGGTGGTTTCTGTTGTTTCATCTGTCCCTGTATAAAGGGGCGTGTAATAGTTCTTTCATTTATCCTGAATGCAAAGTGCTATTATTTGAGAGGTATGATGGACACAGAGAATATTCAAAGACAATTTCACATACTTTGTAAATGTTGTGTGCATCTTTATGGACTAAAGGATTGTGTTATGGTGCCACAGGAAAGTGATATGCGTTTCCTGGAGGAACTAACATCACTGGAGGCAATTAATGCAAATCCCGAGGCTGTTAGCAAGCCTGGAGAAGCCTCTCCCCTCAGGGAAAATTGCACAGACAGGTATAATGTGGTTTAAAAAAGCATAGCAAATGAACTAAGAATTGTATGACATGACCAGCCTGCCAGAGGAAGGGAGGTTGTTCTCACTTAATTCACAAACTGACATAAGACTGTGATCCAGAGGGACACATCCTGCAAGACAATCTGAAATACTTTGAAGCCTGCATCTCTATCTCCATGAAAGATGGTGACTGCCTGTTAAGTAAAACCTGCATATAAGCTGGTTTCAAGAAATATTTTCTCTAATGCTTTTGTTCTGAATAAGTAATACTTTGCTTTATGGAGGCTGGCTGGTCACTGGCTAATCTTGTTCTTGTCCTTGAGAGAACAGAGCTGTAGGTGCTGAACTATAATCAGATCTGAGGATGTTCCCTGCAAATTGTAGGAGTCTGCAGCCTAAATCCTTGGTCAAGCAGGAATGGATTGTATGATCCCATCCCAAGGAGGGTGACCGCTTAAGTGCTGAGATGTAACGTACCTCACAGGAAACCACAAATCAGTCAGAGGTGCAGTTACCACAGGAACTGAGTCACTTAAGACTTGCTTTCAGAAACTAGTTTCAGAAACAATTTTGCCATATAATTTTGCTCTTTAATCTCGCAATAGTCTTAAGAACAAGGCTTGGGCAAAGCACTATTTCCCATCCCTTTCCCAGTGTTTACTGGTTTCTCTCTTTTTCCATCTTAAAGAAGGGAGTGTGAACAGCCTAACTGACCATTTAAAAAAACCGAAATTGTTGCTGAGATAGATCCGCAGTGGTCTTCATCTTCCTTCTAAAGATCCATTTTACTATAGGTTTCCCTTTTTCCATCTGTAATCCATGCTAACGCACTGGGCTCATTCTCCCACCGAGTGATTAGATCACAGACATTTATCTTCTACTGCCTCCATGTTTATGGAGCTGGTCCCTCAATTCAAGTATAGATTATGCTTTCAGATCATTAGTTTTATCTCCACAGGCAACCCCTCCAAAGGTGTAAATGCACATGCATTTGCCAAATTAATATATTTCGCACTGACCAACTGAAGCTCTTTGCAGTCCTTGCAATGTATGCCAGGATGTTACTATCTTTGTCAATTTGGATATAGGGATTCTGAAGCAGGGGTGTGCAATTTCCACAATGCCCAGTGATGGAGATGGGATGAGAATCCTAGGGAACCGGACTCTGAACCTCATGCTCAAGTACTTGCCATTCACTTATTTCCCATTAATTTTTAAAATGAATTCTTGTTGCTTTTTTGATTCTGACATAAGTGAGTTTCTATTCCAAATAAAGCTTTGTTGTGAGAATTAAATAACACAGATGAGGCTCCCTGCTTCATCTTAACCCTCTGTAACGGGAAAGGAGTAGGATCATGTGCTCATATCACCTGCGGATGATGAAGTATTTTACATTCCATTTGTAATCAAGGAGGTTGCTAAATGTCCACTAGGGATAAACAAATGTTTTAAAAACAGCAGGCCTGGCTAACTTGCATCCAAGAGTCTTAAAGGAGCTGGCTGTGGAGTCCTCCAGATTGCTAATGCTAATTTTTAATAAATCTTGAAATACTAGGGAAATTCCAGAAGACTAGAAGAGCAATAATGTTGTGCCAATATTCAAAATGGGCAAAGGGGGATGAACCAGATCATTGACATCAATCTTGGGCAAAAAAAAAACCTGATATGGGAATGAATTAAAGGATAAGAATATAATTAATGCCCATCAAAATGGCTTTATGGAAAACAATAAAGGCCGATAAAAGTGTCTGTAGAGATGTAATCTACTTGGACTGTTGTAAAGCTTTTGACTTGCTACTGCATGACATTGATTAAAAATTAGCACAATACAATATCAATAAAGCACAGAGAAATAGGTTAAGAAGTGGCTAACTCAAAAAGTAGTCATCAGTGGGAAATCATTATTGAATTGGGGTGTTTCCTGTGGTGTTTCTCAGGGATGGATACTTGGCTGAATACTATTTAATATTTTCATCCCTGATCAGGAAGGAAATAAAATAGCACTGCTGATAAAATTTGCAAATGACACAAAGATTGGTGAAACTGTATACGATGAGAACAGGCAGGCATACAGAGCGATTGGGATTGCTGGTTAACCTAGGTCCATTCAAATACAATGCACTTTAATACAGCTAACTACAAAGTTATACATCTAGGGACAAGGAATCCAGGCCATAACTATAGAATGTGGGGCTGTATTCTGGAAAGCCATGATGCTGAAAAGGATTTTGGGGTCATAGTGGACAAGCAACCCAATGTGCATTCTCAGTGTGATGCTGTGGCCAAAAGGGCTAATACAATCATTATATGTATAAACAGGAGTAGTAAGTAGGGGGAGGAAAGTGATTTTACCTCTGTATGTGGTATTGATAAGATTTATACTAGAATACTACACTAAAAGGTGTCAACATTTTTAAAAGGATGTTGAAAAATTGGAGCATGCGAAAAAGAGCCACAAATATGGGTGAGATTAAATGGCGTGTGATATACAAGAAGTCAGACTAAAAAAAAATGATCTAATGGTCCCTTCTGGCCTTAAGCCATGAATCTCCTCACATCCAGACCATAACTCTGTTCCAACTCATTAGTTTCACTTACAGCAATTTAAGCCTAACAACATATGTCATTAGAAGCGTGGTTTGCTCTCCTGTCCTGTAACAAAGCCCACAGATCCTTTGGGACTGGGCAGGGAAACCCTCATGGGCCAGAAGCACCCAGATGATGTTCTACCGATTAAAACAATAACACCCATGCAGGCATAGGAAAAGCCAGGCCTTCAGCTACAATTAATAAGGCACAGGTGCTTCCCTCCCTACTGTAATTGTGGGGTAATGGAAGAAGGCAGCTGTGCTCTTCCTAAGGTCGTAGTCAGGCTAGCAGCTAAATCTTTTTGTTCTAATGCAAGGGATCTCTACTGGGAAAGCAAAGGAAGGATAGAGAGATTGCAGTGTATTCTGCTGACTGGCTTCCAAATGCTAAGTATGGTTATTAATGTTTTCTTTGTTTTGAATTGGTTATGAACTTGATTGACACCTGGAAAGTGTGGCTTGGGAGCTCAGAACGTATTCAGTGTTTATCTGGGGTTATGTGCAACTGCTCTGAGTAAAACTGATGTCTGGAATAGAAAATTATCTTAGAACTCAAAAGTGATATGCTGAATTTTCCTCTTGTAGCAGTATGAGGCTTGGGCCTCCTATGCTTCCTTTCGCACTGCTGTTTTTGTTCCTGTATGATAATGATACTTTAACGTTTTAGGATTCGTTTATAGAGAAGTTTCCTGTAATTCAGTTGCACTTCCTGACACTCCTTAATTTTTGGCAGGGGACTGTCTAGCCCAGGGATCAGCAACCTTTCAAATATGGTGTGCCGAATCTTCATTTCTTCACTCTAATTTAAGATTTCGTGTGCCAGTGATACATTTTAACATTTTTAGACGGTCTCTTTCTAGAAGTCTTTAACACATAACTAAACTGTTGTTGTATGTAAAGTAAATATGGTTTTTAAAATGTTTGAGAAGCTCATTTAAAATTAAATTAAAATGCAGAGCACCCCAAACTAGTGGCCAGTACCCAGGCAGTGTGAGTGCACTGAAAATCAGCTCGCGTGCTGCCTTCGGCATCAGTGCCATAGGTTGCCTACCCCTGGTCTAGCCCCTGAAAGTCCCTGTATTAGGAAGGTGGAAAGATGTATTAAAAAAGCAACTTTTGTGTGTGTGTTCTGTCTGACCTTTGCCTCCTGTTATCAAGATTTATTATGCAAATTTAATGTTTAAATATAATGTTCATGGGTAGATTAAACATTATTAAAAGCAGCTATCTTATGTTCTATCTTTACATTTAAATTGTAGAGAGAGAGTGAGTTGATGAATAGTTCATTCTTTGATGAATGTTTGTTTTGTAGTGTCAGCTTTCCTATTGCCAAAGGGACAGTAAACAGCTTTGGTGATGGAACTTGCATTAAATATCTGGGGTTTGAAAGGATCCACTGCCACCCCCCACCCCTACACAAGAGGGTGTGTGTGTGTGTTTGTTTGTTTTGCCTCTATTTTGGAAGTTCTATTATTCAATAATTCATGATTCAGCTAGAGATCAAAAGCTTCCCAGTAGAGGTCAGCCTCATGACATTATTCTACCTATATAACTGAAGGAAAAGAATGGAGACAGAGTTGTGTACTTACTTGTAGTGCACTCTATATAGATCTTACTTTATAAAATGAAACTGAAATTCCACACTTTTTGCCATATCAGAATTGGTCTGATATTATTGCTTTATGGATACAGTATCCTCAAAAAAAACCCCACCCAATAAATTCGCATTACATAGTACAGAAATGCCTATTGCTTGTTTAAACAAACACACAAACTATCTCTCAATATCCTGCCTATCAGCATAATAAACAAATAGCCAGCTGCTGATTTGGTTGACCAGAACAGAGCTGTATTTCCAGTGTTACAGAACTGGCTGTGAAGCTAAATTAAAAAACAAAACAAAACAAGAGTGACTACTAAAAAATAAACTATTTAAATAGGGGTGGTGTGTTCGGGGTTTTTTTTTGTTGTTCTTTGAAATAACCTTCTTCAAACATTTCTACTTTATCCCAACATAATGTTGCTTTCCCGTGTTTATAATGACACATTTAATTGAAGTATGTGTTTTATGTTCTTGATTTGTATTCTAGCATCACTAATGAGTAAAACTGACACTCAGTATTCCCAAAGTTTTATTGAAGAGTCACTTTCAGAGACAGAATATAATCATGACACTTCAGACTTCCTGCAAAAACATGGGGTTTTGTTTGTGATGATAGTGGAATTCCCCCATAGCTGCTCTGTAGCACAAGAGGTTATACAAAAATGTAAAACACTGCAGTGTCCCATAAACGCTGTCAGTGATAGGCCTGTACAAGTACTGTAACACATAATTACCAGCAATTTGCTTGTCTTCACTGCAGTGTTAAGTTATAACTCAAGTTTTGTCCACACAAACAACCCCTTAACTCAGCTATTGGTGGTACTTTTAATTCCAGCTGTCTGAACCATCAGATAGGTATCAACTATAGCTTGATTTGTACAACTGATCAGATGCTAATAACAGTCCGGGGCCAGCAGCCTGGAGCCCCTGGACTTTCAAAAGCTAAGCAGATCAAAGCAAGCATATCTATCACAGTGAGGACATTTAAACTTCAAGACTCCTTATAAGAAATGGAAAGGGAGGTGGATATTTTTTTTTCTGTTTTTACAATTAAATTGACAGTATTGTTTTTAAAATTATTATAAAGAACAAGTTTATTTTGTTGTAATATGCACTGTTTGCCTGGACTGCTCAAGACCTGAATGCTTGTATAGGAGGAACTTTTTGAGTTGGCTTGTTAAATACCTTCATGCTGTTTCACATCTGATACTCCTTGACGAAACATACCAGCCTTGTCTGTCTTTTAACAGGTTTATTCAAAGTGATACAAGCTATGAAAGTGAGATCTTCGAAGACTGTTGCTGTTTTCATAATGTAATAAAAATACTGTAATGATAAATAATAATTAATAGTGTGTAATAAGCATGTCATAAAAACAAATTTTATATTTCCAAAATAACTGCTTTTATAATTTATACTCAGGTAAAGGAGAAAATCCCTGGAAATATTCATTTTTAGGAGGGGGTTCACAAGACTTGACATTTTAGTAAAAGGGGTTCACAGGTTGTTAACATTTGGGAACCACTGCTTTAGTGCCCTCAATGCTCCCCCTGCTGGACCTCAGGCAACCTAGTGGAAAAGAAAGAAGCCTAACTGGAATGCAGATGCAGGGAGGAACCAGCCCCTGTGTGGTACAGAGTGTGGGTGACTAGGGTTGAAAAGCTCGGGTGGGGTGGGATGTAGAAATGAAGGTGGGACTGAACAAAAGAGAGGCTTTTTTGCTTCTAACTAACTCTGTAACTCTGCTGTTTAGCCATGGTGATATTTTTTCATCCTCTTACTGCTTTTTTATTTGGGGGATATATTTAGTTTGAGCTTCTTAAGTTTCCATGCAGCTTGCTGGCATATCACTCTTCTGACTTTTCCTTCTAATTTCCATTTAACCAGCTTGCACATTTTTTTGCATAGTTCCTCTTTTTGAAGTTAAATGCTACTGTTGTGGGTTTCTTTAGTACCTCCCCCCCCCCAATAAGGATGTTGAATTTATTTACATTATGGTCGCTATTACAGAGCGGTTCAGCTATTGTCACCTCTTGGACTAGATTCTCTGCTGCACTTGGGATTAAATCAAGAATTGCCTCTCCTGTTGTGGGTTCCAGGACTAGCTGCTCCAAGAAACATTCATTAATGGAGTCAAGAAACTTTATCTCTGCATCCCATCCTCAGGTGACATGTATCCAGTCAACGCTAGGTTTTGTTTTTGTAGGCTCTCTAATCTCCCTGAGCATTCCACAGTCACCGTCGCTATCCTAGTCAGGTGACTGGTATATTTCTACTGTGTCACATATATTATCCAAGAATGGAATTTGTCTATAGAGATTCTGTGGTATTTTGATTCATTTAAGATGTTTAATATATTTCACTCTATAGTGCCACTCCCCCACCACCATGATCTATTCTGTCTTTCCTGTGCATTTTGTATCCTAGTATTACTGCATTTCATTGAGAATCACTGTTCCATCAAGTTTCTGTGATGCCTATTATCATGTATGTGGATGAAGAAATTTTGAAAATAATTAAGGGAAAAACAACTTGCACTGGGCCTGAAGATCAATTTGGGAGGTTGTATTCTGGCAAGAACTACCAGAGCAGATATTAATAAAGGTGAACACAATGAGAAATGCTTTAAATACTTGAGTAGCAAGCAATCAGGCCATCAAGGAAGCAGTAGGGCCATTAAACAAGGCTGAACGTTTAGTGACGAGTTAGTTTGATACTCTTTGTACTGAATGAATGTTTTGGCCTATTACTCCTGAGAGAAACTGGAGGTCAAATTTTCAAGACTGGGCTAAATTGTCCTGGGTAGACAGTGAAATGATAAAAAAAGTTTTATCATTCTGATGGGGCAAAGGAACTCAATTCATGAGGAACTGACAAAGCACCAGTCTCTCACAAATTATAGCTCAAAATTATAATACTTGTAAAGAGCTTTCCCAGGATTACATTCAGGTAGGATCCATTGATGAAGAGTGAGAAAGGGGCCCACAAAATTTGTACCCAAAGCTCCTGTGGAGGCCTCACCAATAGAGTCTGACTCCTTTGCAGGAAGAAGCATTTGCAGGGTGGGAGGCCAAATATATTTGACCTCTGTTTTGGGGGAGTCTGCAATGCCTCCTAGATGATCCCATAAGAGAGGTAGGAAAATATTTACTTTGGGCCACAGGGAACCAGTCCCCTCCATATAGGACAAACCCATTTGACTTGTCTCTTGGAAAAACTCCTCATTCTCTCTCCCCACCATAGTGACTCTGTGAGTTTTATTTCCATCAGAACAGCTCTTTCTTTAGAAAAGTGACAGAAGGACATATCTGGAAAGAATTGGCTGAGTGAATGCATTTATTCAGCAGCTGCATGGAATGTTGTATGAGCTGATGGTGACACTCTTCTTTATTCATGAATATCTTTAGCTAATAATTCTTTGTCTGCATCTGGCTCACAGACAGTTTGTATATATTCACTATTTGTAATTCACATTATGTGGATTAGTTACATAAATCATTTGGTATTGGGTATATGATCTGATGGAATGCTTTAGATGCCAAGAAGGCATTTTAATTTTAATTCTTGTATCCACTTGTAAAATTCATAGCTTGCATTTTTGGTGCCTAAATTATTTCATCTTGAAATGTCGATACCATTGGTTAGTAGATGGAATACAAAAGCTCAGTAGATTAGCTCGAGTCATTTACTTTCACTGTCGGCTCATGTTGGGGTAATTCATTGGCGTTCTGGGTATGTTTGGCAGAGCACTGCCACCTCTGGACTAGAGACGGACAAATTCTGTACCGAGCCAGGTTTTCTCTCTAAGATTCTGCCACTGCACTAAGAGGTGTGGAGATGGAGTGCTGCCCTGCCAGGAACCCAACTTGATGTCAATCAGGCTCGATGCAACTTCCTGGATTCACCTGTATGATTTTTCTTTAAGGAGCCGAGTATTAAAGTGGCCTGCAAAGAACATTTGGTTAGCAAGCACAGTGGTCTGCCTGTAGAGCCTGGGCACTATAAATAGCTATTAGCACAAAATAAATCCTCTATTACACTAAATATAAAAATCATTGAGCATATTCAGCCCTGAAACCTATTCCCCTTTCCCCAGGGGGTCATGTGTTTGAGAACCCTGATCTAGACCATCCCTGACAGGTGTTTGTCCAATCTGCTCTTAAAAATCCCCAATGATGGAGATTCCACAACCTCTCAAGGCAATTTATTCCAGTGCTTAACCACCCTGAGTGTTAGGACATTTTTCCTAATGTCCAACCTCAACTGCCCTTACTGCAATTTAAGCCCATTGCATCTTGTCCTATTCTCACAAGTTAAGAACAATATTTCTCCCTCCTCCTTGTAATAACCTTTTATGTCACTTGAAGTGACAAAGGAGGAAAGAAAGGGCACAACAGTCTAGCCAACAACTATGTCTCCTCCAAGATTACACCTGTCACTTCTGTGGGGAAATCTATAGGGCAAGAATTGGGCTCCTCAGCCAATTAAAAACTCAGGCATCATCCTCATATCAAGGTATAGCTGAAGATTCATGAACTACACAGAACAGGGCATTGTGTTGTTTGTTTGAAGTCTTTAGGTTTTGGGACTGTAGTGGAGCAGCTGCCCCACTCCTGAAGAAGAGAGGGAATATAAGCAGCCCTGGAGAGGGCTAAGACTGATTGCCCTTGAGGACTCCCCTTCCACTCTCCTGTTTGACAGAGTCCTTGTAACCCTGACAAGGCTGGGCCCAGGATTCCTGGGTAGGGCTTGACCCCCCAACCCTTCTGTGGTCAGGGCAGTTCACTCTGTTCCTTGTAGGTCCCAGGCTTCCTTCTCAGACTCTAGCTGTGCTGCAGGAATGCTGTGAGTTAGACACCTGCTCTGGCTACACACTCTCGGGCTCTAGGTGGGAGGACCCTTCTTTCCAGTGTCGCCCCTGCTCTGTTGGGGTTACCAATCCCCCTCCAAGTCTGGCCCACAGAGTCTCTTGGCTGAGGCGTCTTCCTGTGCTAGGCCCACTGCCCAGGGTCCCCCCTCATTCTCTCCAGCTGCTCACTACATCTGGCTCCAAACCGCTTCAGTCCCAGCTCCAGCTCCACTCTGCCTCAGCACTGTTGCTGCTCTGCCTCCAGCTCCCTGGGCTGCTTCTCTGGCCCCTCTGGCTTTGGTTACTAGAGGTCTGCTCTCTCTGGGCTGTGCTCTGGCTTTGGGGCTGCAGTTCTGCTACCAGCACAGGGTCTGCTCTCTCTCTCTGGGCTGCTTTTCTGGCCCCTCTGTATCTGGCACAGCTCTGTTCCCGAGCTCAGCTTGGGGCCCTGCTTTCTCTTTAGTTCAACCCCTCTCTGTCTGACCCAGGTAATTCTAGCTCACATGGAGGAAGTCGAGGCCTACCCTGGCTTCCTGACTCCTTGATTAGCCTGTCTGCCCTGTCAATCAGGCTGACCTGAAGCATTGGCCTCTCCCCATTGTTCCTGGGGATTGTCAGTCTCAGGGTCCTGATTTCTCATGGATCCTTCCCTTTTCGGTACTGGGAGCTAACATCCAAAACACCCCCACTAAATGTCAGTAAGGGGACAACAGCCTCCTTCCATAAGGTGCCTGAAGCAGAGCACTGCTGAGGAAAAGGGCAAAGGGAACTGGGGAGCTCCAGCCTGGTAAACCCTCAAGCTGCAGGTCTTGCTTAAGGCCAAAAGGTACTGGGACTGCAGAGGTACAGCCTGAGAATAGGCAAAGGCAGCAGGTCCTAGCCCCTCGCCAATGATGAGTGGCCATTACAGAGTGCAGTCTGCCCCCAATGAGCAGGGACTAGATGATGACTGGCAGCAGCCACTGAGGCAAGGTGGGGTTTGACGGTTTGGGGTTTCCCTGGGAGGAGAGACCCAGAGTGTGGGGGTACTGCTGGGGCAGCACCCCAAGGTTCAAGGGCACTGGGAGGGACATGGGGGGGGCAGTGGCAGGTGAGACACCAACCAGAAGGAGGAGCTCCAGAGCTGGAAACGAGCTAATTCTGAAATGACCAGCAGGAGGCGCTGTGTCAGTAAGTCTTCACATTGCTACTGTCTTAAGATACTGGGGCATAATATTATACAAAATACACGAGCCTAAATTCTAATTTCCACATTTTAGGAAAAATCTTCAAGCACGATACTCTATAACAGCTCGGGATCTAGATTGTGTAATGCAATTCTTTCCAGCTCTACTTTCTCTGATACATGTCAGCTTTTCATAAATATCTTATTTACATGGGAGATAATCTTTAGTCATACTGTTCTGGTAAGTACATTAGAGCTTCCAGCCCCAAAAGAATGTGTTAAATGATACAGTTGTTCTGTGGTCTGATGTTTCATTTGTGCTGCATTCCTCTTGTTCACTGTGCATGTGGTGTATATCTTCCCAAGGGTCCATCCTAGAACAGGGAGTTCAGCTTTTGGGAATAGGATAAAGTTTTTGTTTTTTCTAATAAAAATAAATTTACTGCAGAGTATGAACATTAGGAGAACTTAGGGCATTTGCCTTTTTTCTCAGCCTAAGGTTCTCTTTGATAGATGACTGTACTTGTCATTTATTGTACGAATATTCTTAGCATTGGTCTGCAACAGTGCACTGATTGCTTGTCTGATAGTTCTATTTGCTATTTATAGATTTTAGCAGTTTAATAGTATGATTTAAAACATTGTGTGTTATCTGGGTCATGTAGCCAGGGTACACAAAGCTTCCCCTTCTTCCTTTCCCCCAGTCCATGCAAACAAAGTAGCTTAGCTTTCTGAATACACAGAGAATTGAGTCCATTGTTGTTGAAGAGTTAACTTCCTATGAGAGGGTAATGAGAGAGCTTCCTTTACATTAGCAACTATTTGGTATTGCCTCAAGAAACAATCTTCTGAGGATGACCATCTATCCAGTGATCTCCTATCCCTGACCTTCCTCTGTGGCTGAGCAGCTGTGATGAGATTGAGAGTCCTGAGTTCCTTTTCTAATTTCACCTCCCTGATTTGTCTGGATGTAGAGCAAAGACACGACTAGTCTTGTAGGATGATGATCCAGTGATAGACAAAGAATAAGTGTCCAACTCTTATGGGTTAGAGTAGCAGCTTTGTTAGTCTGTACCTGCAAAAAGAACGAGGAGTACTTGGTGCACTTTAGAGACTAACTTCTTAGTCTCTAAGATGCTCAAATAAAATTTTAGTCTCTAAGGCGCCACAAGTACTCCTCATTCTTTCACCTGTTATATATCCGTCATTAGTCTCTAAAATATGGGGGTCTCAAAGTCCTGGCCTGCAGGCCATCCGAGAACCTCCCCACTGTGGCCCGCAGAGGAGAGATGCATGCAGCCATGCTGCTGGCTCTGTCTGCTGCAGGCACTACCCCCACCTCTCCCATTGGTGGGAGAGAGGGACAGAGATATCATCACTAGTTGCCGGGCAGACACAGACATAGAGGCAGTATCACTTTTTTCCATAATGAATATAAACAAGTCAAAATACTGAACACAACTATCTGATACACACCTTGCAGCAATTCTGAAGATTTCAACAACTCTGTCACTGAAGCCAAACATCAAAAAACTGACAGAACTGAAGTGTTGCCAGGTGTCTGGCAAACACTAAAAACTTTCTGGCAGGTGAAGAATTGTATAACGTTGTTTGGCAGTTTTATTATTTCTAAGAAATTCGATATACCATATAAACATTTTCTTTTCACAACACCATTTTCAGTAACATTTTTGGCCCGCTGGGAGGATTTGAAGACTGGCACTGGCCCGAAGGTAAATAGAGCAGGGGTCTCAAACTGAAATATCTTTTAACTATGAGGTTTTCACTTGTCTATGGACCCTTGAAGAAATGGCAGCGGTCACTTTTCAGTGGATTCTTTCTTTCTTCTGCGATCCCAGTGTGTTGTATAGGTGACTGCTCATGTGTTATGCAGTGTGTCTGTCTCAGAATTCTTCAAAGCTCCAGAGTTACCCATCTTGCTCAGTATTTTTGAGACTTCAGGGGGATAACTCATTGCAATTTAGAGCTACTCCACTTCCAATGTGAATTAACTAATGCAGAATGAGAAACCAGATTATCTGGAAAAAAAACTTGTGGGGATAAAGGCAGTTTATTCTGAACTCACTAAAGTTAATAAACAAAAGCCTCTCCTATGTATCCAACTCTGTATGTGGACACTGAAATATTGAAAATGTATGAAAACCAGAGTCACTATAATAATGTAACAATCAGTGTAAAGTAAGAAATATGTCTTTAATGTGTGTTCCCATAAACTTTCCAAGAGCTGCCTTCATGTTATAAGAAGGTGTTTTGTGATACATGGGAAAATGAGATCTGCATTACCCTTTGAAATGTTGTCACTACTTGCGATCTTTCCTTCTATTTGGGCACTTTGACCTATTTTCATGAAACAATCTATAACCTATGAATAAATTTTCCAGGAAAAGGACAGCCTGGAGTATGTAGTAGGTTAAAGAAATGGGGAATCTTTCCGACCTCCCTGAGCACTCTACTTACTACCCTGGGAAGGTGAGGACTTCCTTTCCTACCTGTGTTTTTTGTTTGTTAGTGTTGGAGAGGGGAAAATTAATAATAGTTCTGTTGACAATAAAGCCACTCTTTGATTTTTTTTTTATTTAAATAATCACTCATTGAGCCCAGGCGTGTATATTATGAAAACAAAGATGACGCAAGAGTTTATCTAGTGCCAGATTTATGCTTATTAAAAAGTGCTTAGTAGAGTCAAACAAATACATTTTAAAGGTCATCTGACTAAAATACATACAGTATAATGTCACCATTGTCAAGAAACTTAACTGAACAATCGTGTTTAAATGAAAAGACCAAATACCATTCTATTGCAACACACAAAGAGGGTCCAGTATTCAGCTCATAAAATAGCCAGAAGCATAGAAAATAAATGAACAATTAGAGACTTATTTTATTTTATTTTAAAGGAATATAGGGCTTACCATTCCACATCTGACTGTTGGTGTATTTTGTCTGGTATTGTTTCACAATCCGTGGACAGTAAAGGATGTTTAGAGGAATTCCCAAGGTGGACCATTATATAATAATATACTTATAGGAAGGAACCGAAGGTAGCATACTGTCCTAAACATGAAAGCTGAAATCCTATGTACATTTCTCTTCTAGCTACAGGGTAGTATAACTGAATAATATTCCCAATATAAACATCTAATTCTCTGACATTGAGTTTTCCTTCTGTAAATACTTGGTAGCAGTGAGTTTCAAAGGTTAATTGTGCTGTAACTTTTTAAAAACTGTGTTTCCTTTTTGTCAACTTAAAATGTTGCCTTTTTAATTTCATTGGGCATCCCAGTATTCTTGGAAGAAGTACAGAGAAGGGCAACAAAAATGATTGAGAATGGAACAACTCCCATATGAGGAGAAATATTAAAAAGGTTGGGGACTATTCAGCCTGGAAAAGAGATGACCATGGGGGATATGAATTGTGTGGAGAAAGTCTAACTCTCTATGGTTTGGCCCAGTATGGCCCTTCTGATGATGTCCCAGTTCTACTTTTTAAGAAGCGTGGTTGAGTGGCTGCACTTCCAACATGTTATTTTGATCAATCAGGAAAACAGAAACAACACCATGGTTAGCCTGGTTAGCAGAAACTATTTTGGCTTTTCTCTGGAGCTTCAGCGGTTTGAGGGAGGAGAAGTTTCTTTATCTCCCCTCCTTTTAAACACACATGTATAAGCACAAACTACCCAGAATTTTAAGGAAAAATGAGCGTATCAGTCCCCTGAAGACACTGAAGATGCTAAGTGGGATGCAACAAAACAAATAGCCAGTAGGATTTAAGTGGTATTGAGGAGTTAAAGGTCACATGGTCTGGTGGGATCTTCTAGAAGTTCTGATCTCTTGGACAAGTATCCAGACTGTGAACCTTTTGAATTTCCCCCTCTGAAAATTTTTTGAGATTTGGTCAAGGTGAGGTAACAGGGGGTCACACATTTATTATTCTGCCCCTTGCATTCGCAGTGTTCAGTGTCCAATAGAATCAATGATGTTGTGAGTTGTTTGGGTTTTTTTTTTAAACACAGTAGGGTCATGGTGGAAGACAGATTGACTGTATCTATTGCCATGTTATTGCTGTCATCAGCACTACTACGTCCACCATCTTGTACTTGGCTCATTTAATTTTGTGGTCCCAAATTCTGATGTAAATTCTCAATTGCTTGACTGGTTGATGCAGAAAACAATAGATCCTGTGAATTTCTTGAGGCTGAACTGAAGTGTTGGTCTCTGGCCCCTTCCATCCAGAGTTGACCAGTTTGTATGTCTCTCTAAATAATATCTCAAATTTGTGTTACTTTGGGTGGTGGTCTACCCCATTTTATCTTTTCTTTAAAAGCCATAATTGCCAAAGATGGTTGTCACTATAACTGTTCAGAATCTCAAATGTGCAAAGTTGTGAAATTTCAAACAAGAATTTTTGTAAACTGATCTGTGAAAATTTTAAATTATGCAGAAAAACAATTTTTGAGGACTGCAAAATGGTGAGTATTAGTTTCTAATTCAGCAATATTGCAGACCCTAAGCATTCAAGAATCATGAGACAGAACCCCCAAAATCATGGAAATGGCATGGATTTAAAAAAAAACAACAACCTTTTTTACCTTCCGGTTTCTGAGCTTGTTAGGATGAACTTAGGTCACACTTTCAAGCTTTTCTCCACAACTGTGGAGATAAACAAGGGCTAGAAACAGGTTTTTAATGAAAGCTGAGGTTTTCATGTACATGATTCAAGAGCTGGGGCTATAAGAGAATGGAGAATCCATCATCAGCAGAGACATATGTCCTTTGGAATGGTGGCTGAAGCATGACGAGACATATGAATCTTTAGTGCAGGTGTAGGCAAACTTTTTTTGACCCGAGGGCCACATCAAGGTTAAAAATTGTCTGGAGGGCAGGGTAGGGAAACCTATCTGACCCCCTTCCACTTCCCACCCGCCTCAGGACCCTCAGCCCATCCAACCTCCCTTGTTCCTTGTCCCCTGACCACTCCCTCCAGGACCCCTAGCCCCTAACCACCCCTGGGACACCCCCTCCCCATCTAAGTCCCCCTGCTCCTTGTCCCTGACCACCCCCTCCTGAGACCCTCAGGACTCCCTGCCCCTTATCCAAGGCCCGACCCTCTTACTATGCCGCTCAGGCCCGCTGGAGTGAGACACGCTGCCTCGCAAGAGCTCGCAGCCCTGCCCCCTTACCATGGGGTTACAGTTTCTATAGGAATGGTGTATGATTTTTTTTCCAAAAGCAGATTGAGGCTTTTTTCCTATTAGAACAGTTTCTACTACATGAGCAATCAGAACAACTGTCTGAGTTGCTGTTTGTCAAGTACTGTATTCAAACAAACTGATGCTATATATGAAATATTTTTTTGGCTGGACCAGCCTGAAAACATCAGATATTGCTCATTTTTATAATCTGATTTTAATATATAATTTTTTATGCCAACTCCCAAAAGTCCCTCACTGATGATTCAGGAGCTGGTCACTACTAACCTAAGTGAAGTGACAAAAGGCTAAAAGAACTGCTCAGGCAAAGAAAAAAGAAGCCAAAGCACATTTGAAATGACAATTACAGAATATCTCCCAGCTGGGCTTTCGAGCTATGGTGGGTTTTTTGTCTTTTAATGACTATACGTGTGTACTCCTGTCTCACTGAAGCCAAGAATTCTGTCTTTTGCTAATTACTTTCTTTGTAGCCTGAGTTTCTCTGATGGAGCCTTTGTAAAACTGGTAAAATACGTGCAGTGAAACTGGAGGTTTTCAGAAATGAGAGGATCTGTGCAACTTTGGTTTCTAAATTGTTTTGATTTCTAAAGCTTGTATTAATGGAACATAGAATTTGGCAGTCAAATCTACTGTCATTTATGTTGGAGTTTAGCCTTGTTATTTCTGCATCAGTGCTGACATGCTAGAATTTGAAAGCTTGTACTCCTGTACAGCAAGGGGAATAAATAATACTTCAAATGTGTATACCTTAATGGAAAAGTATTGGAATGTTGATCAGAAAATACAAGGTGAAGAGAAATTTCTCAGAATTGGAGATAATGCTATGAAATTTAATGTTTGACTTTTAATCAGAAAACTTTGTGAAGGCCTCAATTTTAAAAAAAATATTTTTGAGCTTCTTATTGCACATATAAATTAAGATTTTCAGTAATTTGTATTGTTGAAGAAATTGGGTTAAAAGGTACTATTATATAAACAGTGAGATAGGTTCTAGTGATCAGAATGAATTGGCAGAAAATTTTGCTTTCAAGCATATCGATATATTTTAGCTATCCAGGATTGTTAATATTTAATTCTGTATGGCTGAAGGGTTTGCAGCAACTTGTATGATTCAGTAGTTTTAAATGGCCTGCTAATTCATGTCTTAATGAAACATACAACTTATTAAAGTCTTCTGTAGGGGATGTGACAAAGCTCCAAGTCTGTACTTGTGGGTCCTGCGCTTCCTGGCAGATTTAGGGGACTCAGAAACTCATCTAGGCCGCAGAGTGACCTCCCTTTCTCAGTATAATTGGCAAGAGTCACCACCTAGTGAGTTACCTTCATCACAGGCCAGTATGGAAGATGGAAAAGGGGGGAGCCCGGGCCCGCCCTCTACTCCAGACTCCAGCCCAGGGACCCTAATAGTATCAGCTAAGATGGCTGACCTTTAGGCACAAAACACAATACAATTCCCTGGGCTACTTCCCCACAGCAGTCCCCGCTTCTTCAAACTCCACTTCACCCTTACCTCAGGGCCTCCTTCCTTCAGTATGATATGTTGTCCAACACTCAGTCTCACCAACAGCATAACTTCCTTCCACAGCTCCTGACACCCACAGCCCACCTGACTAACTGGGAGGTTTTTATCTGGTTTCAGCCAGTCCTTGATTGGCTTCAGGTGTCCCAATTAGGCTAGCTGTTTCTGCTCCTTTCTAGAAGGTTCTTAATTGGCCCCAGGTGTCTTGATTGGCCTGGAGTAGCCTTTGTTTGGCTATCCAGGGAACAAGGACCTGTACATCCTGAGGCTGATATACCTGCCTTCCAGCACTCTCCTATATCCTTCTGGTCTGACTCCATCACAGGGAGCATGTAAACTCTTTTTTGTTTTCTTTTGCCAGTGTACTCTCTCAAACTCTTTTCTGTTAAACTTTTAATAGCTGAAGTTTTATTTAGATTGATACTGTAGTTAACAGTTCTACTTTATTAATATTCATAATATTATTACAATATATATTATATACGAATATTATATTCATACAGTGCCATAGTGTGCATGCTGTCTTATAGACAAATAAAAATGGTGTGTGCAAGGATTATTAAATAGTCTCTATTTGGCTATAACACAATGAGTAAGGATGAGTCTTGACCTAGGGGTTAGAGAAAAGGCAGATCAGGATACCAGCAACAACAAAATCATCAGTCTGCTTGGCTTGGTGTGCAGATATCTTGATGAAGCATTGCCTGAGTCAGCTCCCAAGTGCCTGAAAGCCCCCTCATGTAGGCTGGAAGATCAAAAATAGCTGAAATGTTAGATCCATGACCTGGTGGATGTCTCACATTGCTTACCTTAATATCTACATATGATTACTGAAAAGCATTGTGGTACCACACTGGACACTGAGTATTTTGTTTGGGTCTGAAGTTTTTATATTCAACATGCTGTCGTGGCCAGTTGTATTATCAATAAAATATTAATTGGTGCCATCTTGCCCAGGATGTAGTGAGTGGGCAGAGACCAATGTACTACTTCAAGAGGATAAAAATTAATAGTTGATGTTAGGTTAGAGTGAAATAGGACAATTAAGATTTCTTCACTTTCTCCATTTGCAACAGTGTGAATGCACTGAGTAAACATAGGCATGTGAAAAGCCCTAATATATGGCTTTCATTCAAGGGGACATAATATATATGTTTGTTAAAAATATAATTTAAAAGTTACATTCTAGTCCATTCTCAGCAATTAAACTTATCAAATAATATTTTATAGGTGAAAAGTGCAGAAAGTGTATGTCAATAAAACACAAAAACAAAACAGCTGCAAAAAAGCCCAAGAAGCCTTGTATTCCCTACACAAGCTTTTTGTTATGGCTCAGCCTGTAAGACTATTCTCGTATCCTTACAGCTCACAGTCCAGCAATTCAGAATACTTAAAATCTCCAGTAATAAAAGCATGGGTCAGATTAAACACTGAGACTGGTATTTTAGGCTACCTGAACACTATGCAGTTTTTAGCAACATGCCGCTAAAAGGCGCGCAGTATAGCCGCTGTGTGTCGGCTCTCCTGCCGACGACAAACTTCCACCCCAGCAAGTGGGGTTAGCTTTGTTGGCAGGATAGCTCTTCTGCCAGCAAAGCACTATTCACAACGGCACTTGTCAGCAAAACTTTTGTCTCTTGGGGTGTGTGTGTGTTTTTAACACCCCTGAAAGACGAAACTTTTGTCGTTCAGTTTCTCATGTAGACAATGGCAAGCAATGCCATTCTCCTGTTGCAAAATGTGTGTGTGTGTATATAATTTATTTATTTCTCTTTAATCATGTGTCTGTGACTGCATGTAGCCTAACTTTACAAGACAATATCTTCCCAATATCTGAGACATTTTTAAGGCCTAGTGTAATTCCTACGTTCCTATGTTACTTTCCTCTTCTATTCAGGGCTGCCTTTCAAGGCATCAATAGCAGGCTGAAAGCTTTCTCTGGTTCTGTAATATTCAAACAGTTGGAGCCACCATTCCCCTTTTGCAGCAACTTGTATGATTCAGTAGCTTTAAATGGCCTGCTAATTCATGTCTTAATGAAACATACAACTTATTAAAGTCTTCTGTAGGGAAGCCTTCTACTGACATGAAGTCAGGTTATGGAAAACGAGAAGAAACATTTTTCAAATGTATTGGGGTTCAATGTTTTCTTAGCTGCAGTGGGCCAATGTCTAGTAACAAATCCATCCATTCAATATGCATCCCAAGTCTTCAGCTTGCATACACAATGTATGGGAATGGAGATATTACACATCCCACTCCCCTTCCACTTGAACAAAGGGAACTTAGACTCTTCACCTAGAAGTAGTCAGCATGACTGCTATAGCTCTGCGTAAGGCAGCATGTATTAGATTGTGTATGGGAAACCTTCAATATTCTTCACTGGATAATCTTTGCCTAACACCAATATTACAGTACCAGATGTGGAGGTCTGTGTGTTTCTCCTGTACTGAGCCGATATAGAAAAACTGCTTATGATGACAGTGTATAGCCCCAAAATATATGATGTTAAACTTGGTTCTCTTTTCTCCCTCCACTCCCAAACCTTTCCCCCCCGCCTCATTCCAACCCTGATTTATTGAGCTGAAGGCCTCACACTAAACGTAGATGCAGCAGAAATGGAATTCATATTGTTCACTCTTTCTAGAAATGATTTATTCTTAAAATTCCAGCAATGGAGTCTGATCTAGTTATTTCACAATTCATTCTGCCCCACAAAAAGTCATATTAGGTGCTGCCTATTCTGACAAACACCTCCCAACCTCATTTCATGTCTAAATGCATCAAGTGAATAGCATCAGGGTTAGGCAATTTATTGTCTTACTATTAAAATCTGAATTTTTGTTAAGAGCTTAATTGCTTAGCTGTCCAGAAGAAGAACCCCCATCACTTGACATGTTGAATGCAAAGGCGAAGACCCATGGGTATGTTAATAAAGCAAAAAAATAGTCATTACTCCCTAAAAATAAATAGGATTAATAAATTCTGAATTCTAAGTGTGGTTCAGAGAAGACTAGAACACTTTCTGTTCATCACATTTTAGCAAGCTCCCTTTCTCTGAAAATAAATAACTCATTGTTTTGGAACTATGATGATAACCTTAGACTGTATTGTACCAAATCAGGGAGTAGTTCTGCTGGAAAATGGATAGTACAATATGGGCTACTGTTAAAAAGAACACACAATTCTTCTAGCCTTCCAAAGTAAACAATTCCGATTGCTGCACAACAGAAAATAGTTAATAACCCCATTTCAAAATCAGACTCAGCCAAAACATGAAAAAATGATATAACATTTAAAGAGACTGTGTGCCAAATAACTACAATCTAAACAAGGAAACAAACTGAGTAATTAAAAGTGACCTTCTATTGGATTAATATAGTCCTTCTACATTTTAAGACCCATGCATTTCTCCTCTCCCCCTCGCCATGTGAATCAGAGGCCTCTTATTGACTGTACTGTGAAGTAACAAGAGCTTGTGCTATAATCTCATAGTCACCCCTATAGTAAGGTTGTTTAACGCTTTCCATTACAAAGGATTACAAATAGGTCACCAGACCTATTTTTCTTGAAGCTCTCATCCCCAAGGTCACAGCCAATCTGAGCTGGGGATGAAATTTCTTCCCAGCCCCATAAATGCCCATCAGTTAGACCTTGAGCATGTGACCAAGAGCCATCCAGCCAAGCATTTGAGAGAGAGAATGCTTGGTGCCACCTCAGAGCCCTGGCCCACCCCACCCAATGTACCATCTCCAGCTTTGGCCATCATAGATTCTTCAGAGGCAGGAAATTTTTTTAAAATACCCAGGGGCAGGAACAGGGAATCCCTTCCTGACCTCAGCAGGTGGCTGGGCGAAATCCTGAAGCATGTCTTATGTTTCCTAAAAGCTGAAAGTGAGCCTCAGGACTGTGTGCCCTGCCCTAAACATCACACGCAACCCCCTTCATACAACTGCACTCATAAATTTGTCCAGCTAGTTAAGCTGTTTGCCCCCACAACTCCTATTAGGAGGCTATTCTAGAACCTCAACCTTCAGAGTTAGAAACCTTCTTCTAATTTCTAGCCTGGATTTGTTTATAATCAGTTTATCTCTGTTCTTGTGCCATATAGCTCTTCCCCTTCCCCTGATATTTACCTTGACACATTTGGAGAGTAATCATATCCCCTCTAAGCCTTATTTTAGCTAGACTAACCAAACCAAACTCTTCCAGTCTCCTCTCATAAGGCAAGCCCTCCATTCCTCTGATCATTCTAGTAGTTCTTCTCTGCATCTGTTCCAGCTTACGTTCATGTCTTGAACATGGGTGACAGTATTGCACACAGTATGCCAAATTAGGTAATTGTTTAAGGATATTAATGCTCTTCTTTTGCTACTGGGAATGTTTTGCCTGATGCTATCCTAGGATTACATTTGCCTTTTTCACAGCCATGTCACATTAGTGATTTATAGGCATCCTGTGATCAACCCACACACCCATGTCTCTCACCTCCTCTGTCACTTCCAATGGATAAGTCACACTCCGACTTTTCGTGCCTATCTTATTAATTAATGAGTCTGCTACAGCCTTAACTAAAGACCACGCATGCATGTAGAAGCTCAGGCATTTATCTCCAGAGGCCCCAGGTTTGATGCCGATGACCAGGGTCTCTCAGTGTTACATTATCATCAGACAAACATGAACTGAAAAATTTGCAAGGTTTAGGCTCTGATTTTGCAAAGACTTATTCACATGCTTAGCTTTACGCACTACATATAGTTGCAGTAAAGTCAATGGGACTAATCACAGTGTGTGATGTTAAGCACATGAATATGCCTTTGCAGAATCAGGGCCTTAATGAGTAATTTGTGGGTATATGACTTCAATCTTTCTGAATGTATTAGTTTGCACACTGTTCAAAGACTCCCTTCACAAAACAGAAATATTGAAAATATGTATGATCTGTGAACACTTTAGCTGTGTTAAAAATTGCAAATTTTTCAATTAATCTCTAAGTGATCTCGGTGCCACTAATGGGACAGAGAACCACACCCAGGAGGTTTGTGGGTTACAATAAATCTAAGTATTGACTTGCAAGGTATATCAGCCTTTAAAATAACAGAATAAGGAAGAAAAACAACAAGCAATATATATTGCTCTTGTTAAACAAAAAGTTTTTCAGCCTGGTCTAGTCTGCTTCAGAAACACAGCCTAACTGCACATGCTTTTATTTTGAATGAACAGGCATATTTCCCACTTAAAAACATAATTGCTGGTAGGGCCGGCTCCAGGCACCAGTGGAGCAAGTTTGTACCTGGGCAGCCCTTGGTAAAGGGTGGCATTCGTCCATTGTTGGAGCGACACAGTCCAGGCAGCAGCAGGTTTTTTCGTTTGTTTTTTGTTCAGACAGTCTGGGTGGCAGCAGTCTGAGAGTGTTTTGTTTGTTTTGTTTTGCTTGGGGCGGCAAATATGGTAGAGCTGCCCCTGATTGTTCTGTAGGGCAGCCATGCAAAGGGAAAGAAAGAGGTCACTAATGTGACTAGAACAGGCATCCCTTGCTCTACAGAAGAGTGTGCTATCAACTGGCCTAAAGAATGAAATCTTTTTCTCTATGAGGGAAGAGGTTTTCACATATGAAAATTGTGGCTAGTTTCCAGGCTGAAATTGTTGATGATGGAGGTACTTGGTGTGTCTTCCTGTGCAAGTTCTATGGCTGTTGGTGTGTTAAAGAGCTTAATCCAGCAGAGGTACTTTAAAACATTACCCATAAATCATTGTTCTCTTTCAAACTATTAAAAGAAAGATGTAAGTGGGATGGT
This sequence comes from Dermatemys mawii, assembly GCA_007922305.1. Classification (NCBI taxonomy): domain Eukaryota; kingdom Metazoa; phylum Chordata; order Testudines; family Dermatemydidae; genus Dermatemys; species Dermatemys mawii. Next base: position 18,445,791 of record ML677342.1, read on the forward strand.
GGAATCACAGGTATTGTTAGCATCACTGATAAGACTAGCTGACTCCAAAAACTTGATTATCAAAAAATTCCAAAAGGCAGACTTGGGATAAGAATACATGCACTCACACTCACTCTAACTTGACAAAAATACATGTGTAAGAATAGACCACTATTTGATTTGAGTAGCAACCACGAGGCAGTATTGTGGGTCGTCATTCCCCTTGTTTTCTGTACATGTCCTAATCACTCAACTCAGACTCTCTTAATTGAGGATGTTATGCTTAGTGTTAAATGAGGATTGTGGTAAATTATCTGGCTGTAAACTTAACCTTGTAGTCAGGTCAGGCTATGCCTGCTACCATAATGAGAGTAGATGGTACTATCTGCGGCTCGTCAAACCCACTGCCTTGTGGGTAGCTGGGAGGGCATAAGGCTAAGGGATTAATCCCTGACAGAAAAGCCCCACTGCCTTGTGGGTGAATTCAGGATAATGTAAGGCTTTGAGAGTAAACTCAGACAGAAAATCTGGAGTTGAGCCCCTAAGGCAGTCAGGTACTAACATATTAGTATCTTTCCTGCAATGCCTGCAGTGGATCAGGTACCAGATGTATTGGTTCTTTTTCTCTTCTGGATTTTACCAGTGACACCGAGGGGCGGGTCCTTATGCCTGGGCAGCTTGGCCTCCGCATCATCTATCCAGGCTTGTGCGTGGAGAAACCCTTCGACTTCACCCTGAGTGACTTCTTTACCTTTCAGGGGCAAGGTATTCATGGTGTCTCGAGACTGAAGGATGCCTCCTACTCTTCCTCCTCCTCCTATCCTAAATTTAACCTTAGTAAACTGAAGCCCTTTTGTATTTCAAAGTTATGCAGGGAAGATGGACTGATAGGTGGATTTCGTCTGGGAACCAAAGCATCCTCATTTGATCAAAGCTCATGTATATGCCCCATGCCTAGTTGAACTTGGAAGGGTTAACCCTCTTTACTGGTCTGAAAATTAAAATGATTTGTCAAAGACTGCCAATCATGGAGGGAGGAGCTAACAATAGTGGCTCATTTGGGTGTTAGAAGAGGGAGCTGGCAGCTGTACCTGCTAATTGGGGAACCATAAAAAGAAGCAGAGGCTTTCAGAGGTGAATGAGTGGTGCTTTTTTCTTCTTTTCTAATCTAGCAACCTGTCGAATCAAGCTCAGGACTGGCAATAGGGTAAAATTAAATTCTTGGAGCACACAGAAGAACTGTTTGTTCCCAAAAGACTACAGCTATAGTAGGGACTGTTTTCTTGGGATCTCACTTGACCTAGGCTGAAAGAACTTCTGTTGTGGTGTTTGTGTTTGTTTTCATTGGTACCTTTGGTCAATGGAAACAGCCGTCGGTGGTGGCTTTTCCTTGGGTTAGGTGGAAGGAAGCCAACTGGTGATTGCTGGTTTGAGGAAAATGAAAATGTAACATATTTATTTTTTTTCTCTTGGGATCAGGCTTCAGAAGGTGGTGACCTCCAAACTCCTGGGGTGGGTAGTAATCCCATTACACTTCCCTTTTTATTCAAGCAACTTTTAAAAGTAACTTGGGCTCATGGGTAAGAGTGCTAGTAGATATAATGGTTAAAATTGTCCTAACAAAACTGATTATATTTCCACACTTACACTCTATCTGTAAATATACCCCAACCTCCTACAAACTTGTCCCAAGTTCCCCTTAAGATACTATGAATGCATACCTTTAAGGGAAGTCTTATATCTTCTTAACCTCAGGGCATACTTCTGGGCCTTGCAAGTTGAGTATTTGGTAGAATGAACTGTAGGGTATATATTGCAGCATTTTATCACAGAAAAAGCAATATGGTAGGGACATTCAGATAATTTACTGCATGTTCATATGTACTAGATATCTTTTCAAAGTGGTATTGCCCTCATTTATGTACAGCTGTAACTTCTGTTGAGTAGGCTTAAGAGAAGGCATAAAATCCTGTCATATTGTTTGTCTTTTCTATTAGAAAAACACCTGTTAATTTAGTTCTGGTTCAAGAAAGGAATACATCATTGTAAAGACCTACTCTAGTTAAAAACTGTACCCTTTTCTCCACTGAAACACAAAATCTATTCTGAATAACCACATCTTTCATTACATGACTCCTAAAATGAATGATACAGGCAAAAGGACGACAGCTGTACACTCATTAATGAAATTGTCATTAAATAGGGGTGAAATGTTTGGGGCTTTGATTTTTCATTAGATCTCAAGCCATAATCTTAAAGATATACATAGGAACGGTAATATCCTAGGAAAAAGAGTTCTGCACATTAAAAATTCGTTATAACTTTATGGTAGTCAGGGACTTGAGAGGGGCACAGATGGGTACAGATTTTAGGTGTCTTATTTCTCCAAACTTTTATAATAATGAGTAGGAAATATTTTCCAGAACTAGTAAGAAATGTAGCCAACTACCCTCTTTTTACAACTCTATACAGTATTGTCCCCAGACCCACAGTTTCGGTCCAAATATCTGTGGAGAACAGAATAATGTATTTGGTTCTTATCCCCTTGAACTCCAAGCTATCTCTGTCAGCTGCCTTGACCAATAAAATTGCCATCCTAATATTCAAATATTGAATTCTGATGCATTTTCTAACTCAAGAAGAGTGGATTCAATTAAAGACTGTTTACTGTTGGCACAGACTGTGGGATGCTGCAATCTTTGAAGATGAATGGCTTCTACTTTGGCTCTAGTTTAGAGAAAATGAAATACAGTGTCAGTTACCATATGATCTAAAGCATTATTTATTTTCTAACAGACTGAAATTGGACACCTGGAAATCTGGACTATCCAATGTAGATTATTACTTTGTATCTTTACAGTGCATTATTGGTACTTTATTTGATAATGTGCCTTGTCTTTTTGGCATCAGCATCCAATAAAAAGTGATATAAATTATGCCAGACTATGGCTAGTAGTGAGACTGGAAAGCAGGGAATCTAAAAAGGGATTTTGTAAGTTTTATATAAGTTTTTGTTTCCAAAGACTGAAACCAAACATTTCTATAAATCAAATAATGGTGTCCAGCGGGACAAGATAGTCCATATGCAGCTATACACAGACCCAAAGCTGTAAAATATGTAGCTAAACTGGTGTGTATGGGCAGGGCCAGTGCAGGGATATTTTGTGCCCTAGGTGAAACTTCAACTTGGCGCCCCTCTTTCCCCCTGGAGCATCACTTATTATAAAGTTTTTTAAAAATGAATACTGCATAATGTGACATTGTTCATTAGAATTAATACACATTCAGCTTGAACATTTATTAATTTTGTTATTTAGTCTACATATGACAAATGAATAATCTGACAGGGTGTGGGGCTCGCTGCCTTTGGGCAGGGGTTGCAGCAGGGGTTGGCTGGAGGCAGGGCAGGGGGTGTGGGGTTGGCTGCTAGCAGGGTAGGGGGTGCGGGGCTGACTGGAGACGGGCTGGCTGTGGGCAGGGTGGCGGGTACTTACAGGGAGGGCAGCTCAGGGCAGCAGCGCACAGAGCAGCCTGAGCAGCAGAACGCAGCCAAGGTCCAGAGCAGCCGGTGACCTGCCAGGCAGCAGCGGGAGTCCAGGGTCAGGGAAGCAGCAGCAGCAAGAAGGCCCATGCCCAGGGCCAGGTGGCAGACCACATGACTCCCGCAGCGCCCCCGGTGGCCAAAGGAGGAATGACATCACTTCTGCGCAGTCCAGAGCCCATCAAAGCCGCAGTGCCTCCTCGCACAGTGGCAGGAAGAGCATCCCAGACATTTTGGCACCGCTTTTTGGTGCCCTCAAATCTTGGCGCCCTAGGCGGCCGCCTAGTTTGCCTAGTGCTTGCACCAGCCCTGTGTATGGGTGTCATGATTGCAAAAGATGGAGGGGGATAAATAGCATATACCACATCAGAGAAATTTCTGCAATGATTAAAACACGAGTGACAATGGAAGAAATGGCAGCAGGAAGGAAGGAATATTATAAAAACCCAATCAATATTTTAATGCTAAAATAGAAGTCTATGTGCACATCCTAAAAAAAGTGTGTGAAATAACATATCTATGTTTTTATGAAAAATTACCAGGATTATATGCACAAATTGGGTGACTGCTCACTCTAAGAGCCATTTAACCATCCTTTTTCTCTTCTTTCTGACTATATGCAAAATGTAGCTAACGGTTGAAAATGGTTGAAAATTTGTGAACACAATTTATTTTCCATCAGAAAATGCTGATATTTGCTAAAATTAAAACAATAGGATCAAATTTCTGTTTCAACCATATTGGAAATATTTTTTGGTTTGTTTTTGTTGTTTAATTGAATTGATTTGATATAATTAAAAAAATTCAAAATCAAATCAATGTTCCAGTTGATGCAAACTGATTGTCAATTCATTTGGAAGGAAATTCCAAAATTCATTCATTTGTTTCTAAATTAGGATGAAATAACACATTTTCCATTAAATGAGAATTCCGGTTCCCACACAGGTACAGCCTCTAACACTTATCTGTCGTTAACTGTTCTGAAGTGGTGGTGTTTTTTTTTTTGTGGGGTGTGGGTGGGGTTAGTTATAATCTGGGTGCCTAAAAATAATAAAACTCACTCCTGATCCTCCTCTTTTTCCCTATGGAAAATCATGGCCTTTTAAACCTTAAATCTTATTTCTTTACATTAGGATTGTGCGACTCCTGCTTGCTCATTATTGCGTTTTGATAAGCTGAATGGCCACCTACAGTCTAAACAAAAACTTGCTCTAAATAGATTAGGAAAGGTCAAACTGCATTAAATAGCAGTACTGTCTTTTAAGTTACCAGCAAGAGAGCAATGAAGCAATAATTGATTATTACTGGGAAGGATGGTTCTGTTTGCGCTTACAGTATTCCAAAGGAAATGGATGTTATGATTCTTACAGCCCAGGCATGCTTGTGTACATCCTGTGTGATCTAAAAATAATAAGAGATCTGTCTCGAGGTATCTTGTTAGGTTGGTACAAGTCACCTGTTCTTCTGTTTAAACAATGAAGCTGTGATTTTCTCTTTTTATTTTTCTCCCTCTCTGATAGAAAGCAATCCCATATAAGCAGATTAATGTGTGGGATGGCTCATCTTTATTGTTCTGTTGCAGCACTTTTTCTTTTCCAGAGCCAGTTAGACGTGTTATGAGGCTCTAACTGATTGGCTAGTTCTTGAGCTCAGTTCATAAATTATAGTCCAGCGTGTATGAGCATGATTGCTACAGTTGCAGTAATCCAGAGGCCTGTCAGTTCCTGACTTTATGCATATTTGCTACTATATGCGTTGTTATATTGCCTTGGAATTTCCTGTCTTAAATAGTTTGCTATTGCATCTTCAGGAGTCTGTGAGTAATTTTGAATTTTCAAGTTAATTACATACTATAAACAAGAATGCTTGTAATTAGGAAGCATTGTACTGGCTACTGATTAACATTTGAGATATTGTACTGTATGAGACTGAACACAATTCACTGTGGGGCTATCAACCTGTCCGGGTTAATACAGCATCATGCTGTAAATTCCTGTCAGCTATGTGTCAAATGAATTTTTTTCAGAAATATGCCATGCATTGACCCTCCATATTCTGTGTGTTTCACTGTAAAAGGGTGAGGATGCTGTATTTGTGGGTTATTCATGCTGACGTTGCACCTCATTAGTGTCAAATCAAAGACATATGATATATTTGCTTTAGGAAAAACCTCTTCATGTGGGTTGTACATAGTATGCTAGCTGTGGATGATAAATGATTAGGAGGAATGCACAGACGTGCCAGCATATAGTTTTCTTAAGAAAAAGAGAACCCAGCTGCTGTTCTCACAGTTTTAAAAAATACTGTAAAGTTTACAGTAACTCCGAATTATTTTTACATTCTGTTTTACTTGAATAATCTACGATTGTCTTGTTTATAGCAAGCTAGATGCCAGCACATTAGAGTTTAAGTATTAAAAAGAAAACCAGTTTACTCAACATTGAATTAAAAACCCAGTGGGAAATGCTGTTTGGGATTTGCAGTTTAATCAGATGAAGTTATCAAAGTGACTCCCTGATTGGTTTCCTGAGATTGTTGAATGTTACTTCTGTTGCAGTTGAGGTTTAAAACAATACACCAGCAGACTGAGATCAGAAACTAGAAAACCCCTGAACTGATGTTCTTCTACTTTATAGCAAATGCAGAGTGGTCACATTTATTGCTACAAATGCATCAGTTAATGAAAGGAGTTTTCTAAGTAAACTTTCCTCAGTGCTTGCTTTTTGGAAACATCATTTTATAGTGTGTAATAAAGTTAACATTTGTGGGTAAATTGCTTGTGTTAGTACGTGCATTACAATATTTCTGTTAACCCATCTTAAGCCTTTGCTGTTTCTTGTTAACTTTCGTTCTGTAGCTGTACCTTCTCTGACAGATTAATGTAAGTAAGCAATAATTTTTCAATAGCATATTTTCTTCAGACAGCTGACTTGTACTATACATTTGAAAGGTACAAAGCTTTTTAGGCTGTGCTGAACATAGTTGTCTAAATACCTATGAAGTTTGTCTTGATGTCAAAGTTCTGTTAATTATTTTTGTTAGGAAATGTTCTGTACCTTTTTTTTTTAAAGTAGCCTTCACTTATGACATAAAAATAGCACTACAGTTGAAATATGTTGCTATATATGTCACAAGAAAAATTTGCTCTGCCAAAGTTTTTATGGTTAAATCTCCTCCTTTTTAAAATGCATTTTTAGCTCTGTTACATGATCAGTATAGAAGTAAGAAGTGAAATGTTTCTTCTATGTTAGTGGCCTTATATTTACTGGATATTTTTTATAATACATACAGAAAGTACTCCATTTCCTCAAATGGCTAATTCAACATTTACTATACTATATCCTGGTATAAAGTGTCCATACTGTTTCTGTAACACATTTTATAATGTGTGACACATTGTAAGCAAACATAAGATGCAAGGAGACACTATAAAATGGAATTTAATGCTGCTGTGATTTTGTAAAGTGTATTTCTGTTACACAGGGGTCATCGTATTACTGTTAGGAAACAAACTTAATACCACTAGAAGTTTCATGATACTAGACATAAAAAGCTTTTATTTAGTCAAGGTAAATTTTGAATGAACCACCTACAACCACTCCATCTTAAATGGTCATTTATAGTAAGCAGACTTACCAATAGGTGTTGTATTACTATTGTTCATTGTGCAAATTGTGCATATACATAATTGTCTGGGACTATTCACATTTAGTCCTTGCAGGAGAAATGTAGTATAAATGGTTACCTTACTGAAAAATATTTGTATAAAGAATCATAGTTAGCTTTCCATTGGATGAAGAAGAAAAGTCTAGAATCAATGAGTGTAGTTTCCATATATTGTGTGTGAGGTTTAGGAATAATTTTGGTTGATATTTCATCATCTAGACTACAGCCTATTGCTGTTCAGTGCTTCTCACAAGCTATGTATCACCAGTCATGCTTTTCTGTCATTTGTCATAGTTTTTTTGTTATCCAATCTGGATATTAATATTAAACTTGGAAGGCTAAAACTTGCTTGTGTTTAACACAAAAGTAAAAAAAATCAATCTTTTGAAAAGCTGGCATTTTTCTTAAATGTATCATTTGAGGAAGTACTGTAGACCAGAATCTTAAGGGGAATAATGTGAAGTGAGGTCTTATTGTAGCTGAGTAGATACATCCCTACAATGCTTTCAGTTCCATATTAAGAACTGAAAATTGATTGACTGAACATACTGTTGGTGAAACTTGGTACATAACAAGGTTACTCCAGTAGTGCCTACAGACTGTAACCCACATCAGGACCCCATTGTGCTGGACACTGTAAGAGATGGTCTCTGCCCTGAAGCAATTGCAATATAAACAAAGATAGACAAACGGTTGGAGAGAAAACAGAATATCCTAGAAAGTGAAATGCAGCCTTGGGCAAGTCACAGCAGGTCAGCAACCCAGCTAGAAGTGGAATTTCTATCTTCTAGGTCATGTTACATTCCCTCTGAGGAAACTTTTTTGACAGTAGTATGTTCCAATAAGTATAAGATACTGGAATAATCATTCAGAAAGCCTAGGCTGGACCTTGCAGAACTCTTCAAAAACAAAACCAGTATTTTAAATGCTGTGAGCAGTGTAGGTACTTAAACTAGCACCCTAATTGTAATTTAAAAATAATGGGGGTGGTGGCAGGGGATTTTTTGTTAAGGATCCATGATTCTGGAGGCTTATCTTCGCAGTAGAGTTAACTGGCGTTATAATTCGGGTAATACCCTTAACTCACTTGCTGTCTGCCCACACACAACAACCTCAATTTGAGTTCCCTGGCCTGTGGGGGTTTAGACTAAAGTTTGAGTTAGCTCATCTCGTCAGAGACTAACATGACCACTTTGAAACGTGGATACAGGCTACCTTCACTTGAATGTATCTAGAACCCTGGAAAAGTAGGGCTGGAAGAACCCTGAGAGTCCATTTTGTCCATTTCCCCTCCCTCCCCCGCTCTGAAGCAGGATTTAGTGTACTCTCCTAGACCATCCAGGACAGGTGTTTTTCTAATGTGTTCTTAAAAACCTCCAGGGAAGAGTATTCTACAGTCACCCTAGGTAGCCTGTTCCAGTGCTTAACTATTCTTGATTATTAGAAAACTTGTCATACTATCCAACCTAAATCTCCCTTGCTGCAAACTAAGCCAATTACCTCTTGTCTTACTCTCAGTTGATATGGAGAACAATTGATCACAGTTCTCTTTCTAATCTTTTACATATTTGAAGACCTTTTATTAGGTCCGCCCTCGTCTCAAGACTGAACATGCCCAGTTATTTTAACCTTTCCTCATAGGTCAGGTTTTCTAAACCTTGTATCATTTTTGCTGCTCTCCTCTGGACTCTCTCCAGTTTGTCCACATCTTTCCTAAAGTGTGGCACCCAGAACTGGACAGAGTAGTTCCGCTGAGGCTGAGTAGAGCAGGACAATTATTTCTTGTGTCTTGCATATGACTGTTACTACATAACAGGAATACATTTGCCTTTTTGCAGCTTTGTTGACTGATATTCTGTTTGTGATCTGCTATAACCCCCAGATTCTTTTGAGCTAGGGTCATCATCTGTCTGTATTTCCCCGGACATGTCTGGCTTTTTCATCTTTAAATAGCCATCCAGGAGGAATTGGTAATAAGATTGCAAGGAGGTGGGGGAATCCCAGACCTTTTAGAGTGTTATTGGGTGGCTGGGGCTGACTTAGTTACTCCAATTGGTTTCCAGCAGCCAGAGCTCTTCCCCCTCCCATTGTCTCACACTCTGTGGGGGAGGGGCTGTGCCAGCAGTGTGTGTTACCTCCAAGTGGAGCCAGTGTCTGACTGAGCGGCATGGGCATGGTAAGGGGAGTCCCAGGGGGCAGTCAGGGATCAGGGGGAGTGTTGGATGAGTCAGGAGTTCTGGTAGGGGGCTGTTGGGGCGGGGGTGTGGAGAGGGATCAGAGCAGTCAGGGGACAGGGAGCAGGGGGGTTGGATGGGTTGGGAGTTCTGGGGAGACCAGCAGGGGCGGGTGTGTGGATAAGGGTTGGGGCAGTCAGGGAAAAGGTAGGGGGTAGTGTCCTGGGGGGCAGTTAGGAGGGGAAGTCAGGGCACAAGGAGCAGGGAGGCTTAGGTAGGGGATAGGGTCCTGAGTACCAGTTAGGGGCAGAGGTCCCAGGAGAGGGGAGTCAGGGGACAAGGAGCAGGGGGAGGCTGAGGGTTCTGAGGGGGGCAGTCAGGGAGTGGGAAGGAGTGGATGGGGCAGGGCAGGGGCTGGGCTAGGGTGGGGCTCTCCCCCCCATGTCCTCTTTTTTGATTGATGAAATATGGTAACCCTACTTCAGCAGTACTGCTACCTAGCCAGTTATTACCCAGTCCTCAAATGCTAATATGAATTGCTAGTCCTCCAGTGCATTCCCAATATTCCCCCCATGTGTCCAGAAAGGGCAGACAAGTTCTCCTACAATTCATCTGGACAGAATTTGTTGAGTGGCTCAGCTTATTGAACTGCAAAGAACAATGGGATGTGCTACAGATGAGCTAGTGCAGTGCCAGTATGGACAGAACAGCTCAAGTGTTACTTGACAGTGTAGCCGCTCTCATTCCAACCAGCTTGACAGAGGTAACTTAGATAAATTTGTGTGAAGACATGCCCTAGAGCTCATCTCTTTGACCCAACATGAAAAGATGAGGGTTGCCATACCAACTGTGACAGGGCTTGCGTATCCCGCACTGGCCCAGGCAGTGTCAGGCCTGTGGTATTGACAGCGGAAGTCCCGCCTCCCCAGGACAATGCATGCTCCAAATACTCTGGTAGTATAAAGAGAGGGAGCTCAGCTCATTCTGTGCTGGTGGCCATGGGGGAAGGATGTGCCTGGGAAGCTCCTGCAGAGGACTAGCCACAGCCCCTGACAGTGCCAGGAACCGGAGCCCCCAAGGCCTGCTTGAAACCCAGCAATTGGAGGAGCCAGAGGAGGTGACCGGCCTGACTATCCATTGAGATCCCAACTCACATACTGGTAGGAAGTGACCCAGGGAGGGTGGAGGAGTGATATCTCCCACTCGGGAAGCCTTAGCATGTTTCAGTAGGACCTCCCGCGCTGAGTCAGTGACAAGGCACTACGCCACTGTTAGGGCTCTGTGTCCGGGCCCAGTGGAGTTGGGTGGGCCTGGGCCCCCTACCGGGGTTGCCCCACGTCTTTGAGGGCGCTTCCGCTTCATAGACTCTGGCCATAAGGCCTCACTGCCCTGTACCGCGGACTGCACTATAGACTCTGGCCATAAGGCCTTTCTGCTCTGCACCTAACGGCAACTTCATGGACTCTGGCCCTTAGGCTGAGCTGCCCTGCGTGTAAGGGTCGCTTCATGGACTCTGGCCCTTAGGCCGCGCTGCCCTGGCCACAGGGGTGTAAATCCTCACACCAACTCTATGAGACTAATCAATTAAGGTGAACTATTATCAGCAGGAGAAAAATACTTTTTGTAGTGATAATCAGGATGGCCCATTTCTAACAGTTGACAAGAAGGTGTGGTAACAGTAGGGGAAAATTAACATGGGCAAATAGATTTCAATGTGTGTAATGACCCAGCCACTCTCAGTCTCTATTCAAGCCTAATTAATAGTATCCAGTTTGCAAATTAATTCCAGTTCAGCAAGTTTCTTTTTGGAGTCTCTTTTTGAAGTTTTTTTTGTTGAATTGCCACTTCTAGATTATTGAGTTACCCAAGAAGCTGAAGTGTTCTACTGTTTTTTGAATGTTGTGATTCCTGTGTCAGATGTGTGTCTATTTATTCTTTTGCGCAGAGACTGTCCGATGTGGCCAATGTACATGGCAGAGGGGCATTGCTGGCACAGGGTGGCATATATCACATTGGTAGATATGCAGGTGAACGAGCCCCTGATGGTGTGGCTGATGTGATTAGGTCCTATGATGGTGTCACTTGAATAGATATGTGGACAGAGTGGACACGAGGCTTTGTTGCAAGGATAGGATCCTGGGTTAGTGTTTTTGTTGTGTAGCTGCTGGTGAGTATTTGCTTCAGGGTGTGGGGGCTGTCTGTAAGCGAGGACTGGCCTATCTCCCAAGGTCTGTGAGAGCGGGGGATCATCCTTCAGGATAAGTTGTAGATCTTTGATGATGTGCGGGAGAGGTTTTATTTGGGGGCTGAAGGTGATGGCTAGTTGTGTTCTGTTACTTTCTTTGTTGGGCCTGTCCTACAGTAGGTGACTTCTGGGTTGTTTTCTGGCTCTGTAACTCTGTTTCTTCACTTCAGCAGGTGGGTACTGTTGTTTTAAGAATGCTTGATAGAGATCTTGTAGGTGTTTGTCTCTGTCTGAGGGATTGGAGCAGATGCGGTTGTATCTTAGAGTTTGGCAGTAGACAATGGATTGTGTGATGCATCCTGGATGGAAGTTGGGGGCATGTAGGTAAGTATAGCTGTCAGTAGGTTTCTGGTATAGGGTGGTGTTTAAGTGACCATCACTTATTAACACTGTAGTGTCCAGGAAGTGGATCATTTATGTGGATTGGTCCAGGCTGAGGTTGATGCTGGGATGGAAATTGTTGAAATCATGGTGGAATTCCTCAAGGGCTTATTTAACACGGGTCCAGATAATGAAGATGTCATCAATGCAGTGCAAGTAGAGTAGGCATGTTAGGGGACGAGAGCTAAGGAAGTGTTGTTCTAAGTCAGCCATAAAAATGTTGGCATACTGTGGGGCCATGCAGGTACCCAAGCAGTGCCGCTGACTTGAAGGTTTATATTGTCCCCAAATATGAAATAGTTGTGGGAAGGACAAAGTCGCAAAGTTCAGCCAGCAGGTTTGCTGTGACATTATCGGGGATACTGTTCCTTATGGCTTGTAGTCTATCTTTGTTTGGAATGTTGGTATTGAGGGATTCTACATCCACAGTGGCCAGGATGGTGTTTTCTGGAAGATCACCAATGGATTATGGTTTGCTCAGGAAGTCAGTGGTGTCTCGAAGATAGCTGGGAGTGCTGGGAGTGTAGGTCCTGAGGAGAGAGTCTGCATAGCCAGACAATCTTGCTGTTAGGGTGCAAGTGCCTGAGATGATGGGGTGTCCAGGATTTCCAGGTTTATGGATCTTAGATAGAATACCCCTGGTCGGTGTTCTAGGATGTGTCTGTGCAGATTTGTTCCTGTGCTTTTTCAGGGAGTTTCTTGAGCAGATGGTATAGTTTCTTTTGGTAATCCTCGGTGGGATCAGAGGGTAATGGCCTATAGAATGTGGTATCAGAGAGCTGCCTAGCAGCCTCTTGTTCATATTCTCACCTATTCGTGATGATGACAGCACCTCCTTTGACATCCTAATCAAAAAGGCTGACAGAATTGTTCCTGAGGCTGTGGATAAAGTTGTGTTCTGCATGACTGACGTTCTGGGGCAAGTGATGCTGCTTCTCCACAATTTCAGGCCATGCATGTCAACAGAAGCACTCTACATAGAAGTCCAGTCTGCTGTTTCGACCTTCAGGAGGAGTCCACGCAGAATCCTTCTTTTTTGTAGTGTTGGTAGGGAGGTTTGTGTGGGTTAGCGTGCTGTTCAGAGGTGTGTATTGAGTGAATCATAACCTTTTCAATGATAGCTTACATGACCTCTCTTGCATACAATACATCATAGTTATGCCATAATCATATCATATAATGTTACTGTGAAGAATATGGGCATAATGCCACAGCTGGTCTGGATGGACAAGTTGTATAAATAGGTAAATCTCTTTTAAATACAGTATTGACATGTGAGTAAAGCTTTAGGTATTTACTTAAATTAAAAAAAACGGACACAAATTGCTCTCCCTTGAATGAAACTTTAGGGACTGACACTATGCTAGTAATTACCAGTGTGAGCTGGACTGTCCGTTCTAGCAAGAGAATTTATATCAGCACTATGCAACATGTTTTGGAGAGTTTTAATAAATATGTTTGATCACAGATAGCTCTATTTTTACATCTTACAATACTCTAGAATATTGGCTACAGCTGTGTCCTGCTTTTATCTGTTACAATCTTCTCATGGGCAGCTAAAGTAAGACTTGTGCTGGCAATAGAAATACCTCTCTGTGTGTGTGTGTGTGTGTGTGAGAGAGAGAGAGAGAGAGAGAGAGAGTGCCAATTTTGTTGTTCACCCCACAAATGTAGAAGTCCGGAAATAAGGTTTGTTTGTCTTTTGTGAAGTACACCCACCTCATTCACTGCACACGGCTTCCTTACATATGTATCTTTTGGAAGGTCCTTAGTGCAGACAGCTGACAGAGAAACACGCTTACAAAATCGCTGAAAGGCACACAATATCTGCTTAGTAATGCATTTATTACATGTATTTGCTTCTGCTAGCAATTCATATAAACTTTGGGAATTAAATACATAGCGAGTAGAGGATTTGACAGCATCTTGTGTTGCTGTTACCATGGAATATTATTTTAATGTTGATAGTAAGGGACTGTAAAATAACATCCTCTGGCACTGCATCATTTATCATACTGTGTAAACATGCTCTGGTGAGACAAGTACCTAGCAATATGACCAACTTATTATGTCATCTTGTATCTATGAAAGATTGCAATATCCAAAAAAAGTTTAATAGTTGATAATAGGTACCCTATTACTCTAAAGTTCAAAAAGAAAAGTGGAATTTCACTAAGTCTAAAATGTACTGTACTTCCTTTGTTTTTCTTTCTAATTTGTTCTCTATTTACACATGAAAATTATCCACTGACAATATAACATATGTCCCAGGGCTTGAGAACTGGATAAACAAGTCAAGGTCAGTCAGAAATCCTTTCTCTTACTTGTTTTTTTTTAATGGGAGGAGTTTTGCCTTAGCTATAAGCTTCTTAAAATAAAGCCGCAACATTGACTTAGGGGAAAAATATGACAGACTGCATACTTACACGCACATTTTGATACTGTAAGTCATTGACTCTTCATGTGACTGTCAGTAAAGGGTGTTTCACAAGCTATTAAGTTTCATCTGTGAGTTCCATAAATGTTTGGAATCTGCAGTAAATTGAGTACATCTTCTCTTTCAGGGATAGTATTAACAGAATACATAAGTCAAGAAAAGACTGGGAGAGGGAGAAGTTGGTTTGTCTAATCGCAGGATAATTGGGGTATCAGAATACAGATGCAAAAACACTTTTCGAAATAACTAAAATGATTCTTTTACATATTTTTTTTAAAAAGTGCATTGCAGAGCAGGTTGCCCCATACCTTGCCTCGCACTGGCAATTCTGTCCCTTAGGCATTGGGACCTGGTGCACGGGATCACAGTGTTGCTCAACATCTGAGTGGCACTGCAGCCCTGTGCACCAGGTTGCAATGCCACTTAGTCAAATTCCATGGGTTTGAGGGACCTCTCAAACTGCCCCTCTGCCCTCTCCCGGGGTAGGGTGGGGTTCTGTTTGTGTGTGCTGGGTGTTTAGGGGCCACCTCAAGATAAGCTGGATATTTGGAATGGGGAAGGAGGCAGTTCTATGGCCTATTGTGGGAAGGTATGTGGATAGAATAAGTCTTGCAGGGTTTGTTGTGTCTAAAAACCAGCCAAGACAGATGACTAGCCAGCCTCCTTTTGAAAACCTCCAGTGAAGGAGCTTCCAAAACCTCCCGAGGCAGCCTGTTCCATTGTCCTACTGTTCTTATGCTTTAGATTAAACCTCAGGAAAAACATCCTAATATGCTGTGATGTAGTTTGAACCCACTGCCTCTTGTCCTGCCCTCTGTGGCAAGAGAGAACAATTTTTCTCCATCTTTTTTTATGGCAGTCTTTCAAGTATTTGAAAACCACTCTCATGTCCCCACTTAATCTCCTCTTTTCCAAATTAAACATACCCAGTTCCTTCAGCCTTTGCTCCCATGACTTGCACTCCATCCATTTGATCATATTTATTGCTTGCCTCTGGATCCCTTCCAGTTTCTCTACATCCTTTCTATACATTGGTCACCAAAATTGGACACCGTTCTCCAGCTGAGGCCTAATTAGAGCCACATAGAGTGGGGTACTATCACCTCCTTTGAGTTGCATTCTTATGCCTCTGATAATGCTGCCTAAAATTGCATTTGCTTCTTTTAAGTTACATTTTATTTTTTTTGCAACAGCATCACATTGCTGATTCATGTCAAGGTTGTGACCCACCAGAACTCCCAAATCCTTTTCAGCAGTGCTGCTGCCAAAACAGTCATTCCCCATTCTGTATTTGTGCATTTGATTTTTCTTCCCTAAGGGTAGCACCTGACATTGGTCTTTGTTGAATTTCATTTTGTTGTCTATGGCCCAGTTCTCCAATTCATCAAGATCACTCTGAATTTTAGCTCTATCCTCCAAGGTATTGGCAGACCCCCTAGCTTTGTGTCACCCACAAATCTGGTCAGTATGTCCTCTCTTCCTACAGCCAGGTCATAAATAAAGATATTAAATAACACTGGACCCAGAAAAGATTCTTATGGAACCCCACTTGAGATCTCGCTCCAGTCTGACATCACTGCATTAATAGTTGCCCTTTGTTTAACCATTCTGTATCCACTTAATGGTAGTTCTGCCGAGTCTGCATTTCTCCAGCTTCATTATAAGAATGTCACCTGGGACTATGTTAAAAGTTTTGCTGAAGTCCAGGTATATTATGTCCACTGCATTTCCCCCCATCTACCAAACCAGTTACCAGTCAAAGAATGAAATCAAGGTGGTTTGGCATGATTTGTTCTTAGTAAATCTGCGCTGGCTGCTAGCGATCACCTCCCTTCATCCTCCAAGTATTCACAAATTGAATGTTTTATACGTTGCTTTAGTAGCTTCCCAGGCATCAGTCAGGTGACTGGTCTCTAGCTCCCTGACTCCTCCTTTCCTCTGTTTTTAAAGATGCACACTAGATTAGCCCTTCTCCAGTCTTCCGGGACTCTTCTGTTGTCCAGGAGTTGGCACATATTATTGCCAGTAGCTTCAAAATTTCTTCAGCTAATTCCTTCAGTACCCGCAGGTGACTAGCATCAGGCCTGGTGATAGGAATTCCTTCAAATTGAGCAGAAGATCTCTGACATGTTCTGAATTTATCCTGTCATTTAAGCCGGAAAGAGCTTTTAGGTAAATTATCTATTTCAGCTCTTTATATTACGGTATGAGTGAGTGCTCCTAAATTATTCCTAATTGATGATGGCTGATTCCACATTCCCTGATGGTGGTTTTTCTTTGTACTAGGCTGCTGTTATATTTACACCAAACAGTTCTGCTACAGTTTAAGCTCTTTGTACTGGTCATTGCTTAAAATAATCAATATTCAACAGTAAATAGAGGTGATATCTGAGATCAGTTATTTTCTATTAATAACACAGGGATGTCATTATCATTATGCCCTCCACCCCTCTCAGGGTATGGGCCGCCAACAATAGATTGCCAGATGATTCTGTCCTGGGCCATTCCTTCAAGTTGACTCCAGGTGTACCCCGTCTTTGTGATGTGTGCCTCAAGGTCACGTCGCCAGGTGTTTCTTGGACGGCCTTTCTTCCGCTTGCCTTGGGGGTTCCACCTCAGAGCCTGTCTGGTGATGTTAGTTGGTGATTTCCGCAAGGTGTGTCCTATCCAGCTCCATCTTCTCTTCCGGATTTCTTTTTCTGCAGGAAGTTGGCTGGATCTCTCCCAGAGGTTGGCATTGCTGATGGTATCTGGCCAGCATATCTGGAGAATCCTTCTGAGGCAGCTGTTGATGAATGTCTGGATTCTTTTGATGGTAGTTTGTGTCATTCTCCAGGTTTTGACCCCATACAGCAGTAATGACTTTACATTGGAGTTGAACAGCCGAATCTTTGTTTTCAAGGCCAGCTCTCTAGAGCCCCAAATGTTTTTGAGCTGTAGAAAGGCCACTCCTTGCTTTGCCAATCCTTGCCTTGACGTCCGCGTCTGTACCTCCCATCTGCTCTATGATGCTGCCCAAGTAGGTGAAGGACTGCACTTCTTCGATGGAATGTCCATCCAGGATGACTGGTTTGTTACTGCTGGTGCTAATCTTCAGGATCTTGGTCTTGTCTCTGTGGATGTTGAGTCCAACCTGCCATGATGTGGCTGCCACAACATTTGTTTTCTCCTGTATCTGCTGGTGACTATGGGAGAGAAGTGCAAGGTCATCGGCAAAATCCAGATCGTCAAGCTGGCTCCACAAAATCCACTGGATTCCGTTCCTGCGTTCACTGGTGGACCTCTTCATGATCCAGTCAATGACGAGAAGGAAGAGAAATGGTGACAACAAGCATCCTTGTCTGACTCCTGTCTTCACCTGAAAGCTGTTGGTGAGCTGCCCTCCATGGATGACTCTACACGTCATTCCCTCATACAAATTCTTGATCAAGTTGACCAACTTGGCTGGGATGCCATAGTGTTGAAGGAGGTTCCAGAGGGTCTGGCGATCAACGCTGTCGAATGCCTTTTCATAGTCGATGAAGTTGATGTACAACGATGAGTTCCACTCCAAGGACTGTTCGACTATAATGCGGAGGGTTGCAATCTGATATATGCAAGATCTGTTCTTCCGGAAGCCCACTTGTTCGTCTCGAAGCTGTGGGTCTACAGCATCCCTCATTCTTTCTAAGAGGATTTGATTG
The DNA here is from genome assembly GCA_007922305.1 of Dermatemys mawii. Classification (NCBI taxonomy): domain Eukaryota; kingdom Metazoa; phylum Chordata; order Testudines; family Dermatemydidae; genus Dermatemys; species Dermatemys mawii. The sequence continues at coordinate 18,463,897 of ML677342.1, forward strand.
AAGACCTTGCCTGGCACTGACAGGAGTGTGATGCCTCTGTAGTTGTTGCAGTTGCTGAGGTCACCTTTCCTGGGAAGCTTGATAAGGTAGCCCTCCTTCCAGTCGTTTGGTATCACTTCCTCCTCCCAGATCTTCGCAAAAAGGGGGTACAGCATCTCGACTGAGGCATCCAGGTCTGTTTTCAGGTACAGCTGCCTTCCCGTTCTTCATCAGGGTGATGGCCTTCCTGATCTCTTCTCTAGTAGGCTTGCTGCTGTTAATCGGGAGGTCCACAATGGCTGGTGCGATGTCCAGAGGATTTGGTGGTGCTGGTCTGTTCAAGAGTTCTTCAAAATGCTCAACCCATCGGTTCATCTGTTGTTCTATTCCTGGGATTTTCTTTCCTTCTTTATCTTTAATGGGTCATTCTGGGTTGCTGTACTTTCCAGACAGTTTCTTGATTGTGTCATACAGTTGTTTCATGTTGCCACTGTACGCTGCCTGCTCAGCTTGAGCTGCCAGTCCATTCACGTATTCTTTCTTGTCCTTCCTAATGTTCTTCTTCACTGCTCTGTGTGCTTCAGCATATTCTTCTTGGGCCTTGGCTTTTGCCGCTCTAGTCCTGCTGTTGTTAACTGTTGCTTTCTTCTGCTTCCTCTCCTCCATCTTGACCAAGGTCTCAGCTGTGATCCACTCTTTGTGATGTTGTTTCTTTTCTCTGACCACTTCCTGGCAGGTTGCTCTCAGTGTCTCTTTAACTATCTGTCATTTGTACTGTACAGTGTCTTCCTCTTCATTGTGCAGCTGTTGTAGTACCTCAAACCTGTTCTTCAACTGAAGTCCAAAGTCTTCCCTAATATTGGAGACCTTCAGGCGGCTGACATCGTACTTCATTCTTCTACGTGATCCTTCCATCCAGGTTTTCTTCAGCTTCAGTTTCATACTAGCAACTACTAGGTGGTGGTTGGATGCCACATATGCTCCTCTTCTAACTCTAACATCTAGAAGGGAACTTCTGAACTTCTTACTAATGCAGATGTGGTCAATCTGGTTTTCTGTCACGTTGTCCGGCGATACTCAGGTATTCTTGTGAATCCACTTATGAGGGAAGATACTGCCTCCGATGACCAGATTATTCAGTGCACAGAGGTCTGCAAATCTCTCGCCATTCTCGTTCATCTCTCCTAGTCCGTGAGTCCCCATGACATGCTCGAATCCTGTGTTGTTGAATCCAGTTTTGGCGTTAAGGTCCCCCATAAGGATGACGATGTCTCTGTTTGAGTATGTCTCCACGATCTTCTGCAGTCTGCTGTAAAACTGGTCCTTCGCTGCATCTTCGCTATCGTTGGTGGGGACGTAGCATTGAATGACGTTCATCTTGATCCTCTTCTGTTTAGTTCTGAAGGATGCTGTGATGATCCTGGGGCCGTGCGCCTCCCACCCAATCAGTGCCCTCTGTGCCAGCTTGGACAGCATGAAGCCTACTCCCTGGGTGTGGGGGGTGTCGCTGTCTTCATGTCCGGAGTACAGCAACAGTTCTCCTGACATCAGTTGCCTCTGTCCGGCTTGTGTCTATCTGGTCTCACTGATTCCCAGAATTGTCAGGTTGTTGTTCCTCATTTCAGCAGCTACCTGCGCCGTCTTGCCTGTCTCATACATGGTCCTGACATTCCATGTACCAATGGTGATTCTCCTGGTTGAGAAAAGAGTAGTCGGCCAAGTGGCTTCCTTGCGGCTTTCACCACCTAGCATCATGCGTCTTTGGGTAAACGAAGATCCTTCATATTCCAGGAAGTTGGTCTCTGAATTGTCTATTGCTTGCGTTTCTGTAGTGGGTAAATTTTTATGGGATGGGGTTGCTAGCCCCACGCCCAACCCTCCTCCTTTTTCATCCGGGCTTGGGACTGGCATTGGCGGAGTTAACAACACAGGGATGTGCTGCTGTAATAAGTGGTGACAAATTTTGATTTTTTAATAGTGACAATAGCTAGGATTTGTTTGGTTCTCACTAACTGATAGTAATTTCCATTTAGTAGTTCCACTCCCGAATATGATCACTTTGGTTAATCTTTCCTCATATATATTTTTCACATCTTGCTCATTTTTCCTGTCTTTTCTGAAAAATGTGGGCCAAAACTTAGTGCAGTACTCCAAATGGGCACAACACAGTACTGTGTAGACTACAATCACTAATAGTGGTTTCTGTTGTCTTGCATGTGGTACTTCTATTGATATCCCCCAAAATAGTATCTCACCATGGAAGTAAAGGAAACATTTTGGAGATGCATGTAAAATTGTTTTTAATAAGGCTTCTTTGTTCTCTTGATAGGAAAATCTGCCTTTTAAATAGCTTTAACAGTTAGCTGCCTCTTGAGTGCTCCATCATAGCTCTGCTGCGCCCTGCCTCAGTTTCTCTTTTTGGGATCTTCAAAGACTGACAAGGGATGGTCACACGTCCAGTAAAAACAGTCTTTTCTGGAGTCTGGTTTATTAACGTGGTTCAAAATAAACACACAGAAGTATCCTCCCCACCCACCCCAGTCTTAAGCATAGGCATGCACACAGGGTGTGCCCAGGCATACCCTAATGTCTCAAAAAAAAAAAGTGGCTTTCAATGCAGAGTGTGGTGCCTTTAAAATAAATAAATAAATACGATTCCATGCACACCCTAATGAAATGTGCTGCGCACGCCAATGGTCTTAAGGTCAGCTAAGCTCCTGCTCCCTGAGATAATGGTTGTTTCTGCTCTCTGAACAAATGGAGAGGATGCAAAACCCGACCTGCCTTTTCTGCCTTCTTCCCAAAAGGAGAACAAAACTTACAGCTAGGGCTTTCTAGCTAGCCATTAGTCCCTGGGCTTCCCATGTGGAGACTTCTTTATTCGGGGACTACTGCAGGAGACTTTCTCTTCCTTGGGTCTTCTCTCTGCAGTCCCCCAGCAGACCCAGGGTTCTGCACCTTGACTATCCACAAGCCTCTGATTTTCTGTCTGTCCCGTCCTCCCTCAGTTGAATCATATGATAGTCTGTCAGGGAACTTAATTCATTCTCTGCACCTGGGGAGGCAAATCTGCTGTCACAGGTAGGCCAAAACCTATTTCCCTTTAGGATCAGCCACCCTATGACAATATCTAGAAAAGAGGGGAAGGCATAACTTTGACCACCTATTTTATGTCTTTTATAATACAAGGAGGGAGCTGATCTTAAATCCATGTGAGATCTGGTTACTAATTTGAAATATAGCCTGTCTATAAAGCTAAAATGGATCTCATGTAGTAACGTCCTCACTAATTTCCTGCCAGCTGGTATGCATTTTTCCTCTTTAGGTTAGTGCATCAAGTTTTATAGAGGAGAAAAATCAATTTCTTAAATGCATTCATATTCCTGTTTTCCATGCATCCTCCTGCTGAGCAGCCCAACATACAATTACTGCAGTGAAAAGTATCTAGAGCATATGTGCTGGCCATCACACAGAAGAGCTTCACAATACAAATCATGTGCTTTAAACCTCTTATTAAAATTTAAAGTAAAGGTTAGATTTTTTAATTCTTTTCACCTTTCACAGTTCAAATACTGTACACAGCATGAAAACCCAACTCTCACTGAGGTCTGAACATCTGTGACATCCATTTTAACAGCTGGCTAAGTCTGTGATGTTCCAGACAGTCACAGCACAATGTAGTGTTTAGCACATTCGTATGTTGTGCATCTACCTATCTTTGACCACTTAAAAAGATTGTCCCTGCTCCATCTTTTTGGTGTATGAAATTCCTCATTGTGTGCTGTCCCTGGGGCTTGAGGTATACAGGCTCTTTTATGTGCCACTGTTATTTTCATATTGAGATTAATTATGGTAGGCAGTGGAAGTTGCAAATTATTGCTTCAGTTGTTTGAGTGACATATAAAATGATATATCAAGGTATAAAAAATAGTGTGTGTGTATTTAATACTAAACAAGACAATGATTAGTTGAGAGTTGAAAAATAGATCTCAAGATTCTGTGTATATTAACTAGAATAAATGGGTACATGACACTTACCTACATGAACCCCTCATTAATTTTGGGATATTTTATATAAATCCAGCAAATTGTTTGAAAAAACAATTCCACCTATCCATCTATTCACTAAGTTCATTTTGGATTAAGACAGCCTTGCATGACAGCACAACAGAGCATGAGAACATTCAATCTAGAGGTAAGTCACTTCCTAAAGTCCTCTCACAGAACATAACAGTAAGATCCTTCTTGAGCACATTCAAAATCATGGGCCCTGGAGTGTGACTGGCTGTGGGAATACTGATGTATAGTACAACACACTGGAGGACAGGCATAGTTCCAAAATACCAAAAAAGATACAACTTAGACAAACAAGAAAACTATTCTTAGAAGAATTTTTCAATATAGGGGGAGTACTTGAAATAAGGCATTTAAAAACAGAACAATAATTACTCCTAGGAAATAAATACGTCAAAGCAATGGATTTCAAGAGCCTTTTCATCTCCAAGTAAGCATACTTTTAAATCTGGTTTAAGTCAATAGTGAACAAATGTTATCGTATCAAAGCAACTGGAAGAATTGGTGGTCTTGGTTCATTTCCTAATAGGCAGTTACCTGGAGCTGTTGACATAGAAGATTGCCCATATCCTCAAACTACCATCATAATTATTCTGAAATACTCTTTGGCTGGAACTCTGATAAACCACTAATGAATAGACATGAATATTACGTCCTCACTTTGAAATGGCATGCAGGAACTTAAAGTGGCGTTCTGTGGATAGGGGGTTTCATTCTCTGGAGTTCTTGTTCGTGCTCATGGACGGAACTAGAAACTCTTGCTCAGCCCCTGCAGTCTTGGTAGGAAGCATGCTTGCTTGCTCTATGGAGATGATGCATGCGCATGTAGAAGCTGAGAGGGAATGGCACATGCTCCATGCATATGGAATTTTCAGAGAAGTTAACTGCCAAACCCTAGCAAGTTGCTACAAGTCCCTTACACCAGGGTAACCCTCCCTACCAAATAAGTCCCTGCTACAAAGCATGCAGGCACTAAAACTTTACAACAATTTTGTTGAGAACTTATTTTTAATATGAACAAATTTGATTCTCAGGAATGGATGAATTGTGTTAGCTGGAATGTCCCAGAACAATTTGGCATGAGGCAAACCCCTGACATGGGAAGTTTCAGCCCAAACCGTTAGTATGGCACAGTTATAAGCAATGGAAAACATGATCTTATGACAGAAAGTGTTGCTCAACCTCACCTAATCGGCATAGCTGGTAATTGTGCATAAATTTCTGGTTGACCATGTCCAAGTCAGATTTGGTGCCATTTTATCTCATTTACAACTTTTTAAGATTGTGGTTCTTGAAAATGAATACATTTATTTTCAACATTGATTTTAACTGACCGAACTAAACAAACCACCACTCTTCTCAGTGGTGACAATGGATTTTGCTATTCAGTTTTCACTTTTTAATTGATAGAGCTAGGACTGACATATGGCACATATTGTGTAGCCTGATTATTATGGAAACCAGGTTTAATATTATGTGCTCTGGTCCCTTGTCATTATACGTCCAGTAGAGATCTGGTAAATAATCCCAAGTAAACATGAGAATTTACATCCCTGAATTAAGATGTAATTTTGCTGATTCTATCCTCTGAAATGTTATATGGACAAAAAAAAAAAGAAAAAGAAAATAATTGATTCAAAATGAAACATTGTTTTCACAGGAAACAGATTATTGTGGGGAAAATGCAAATTGACACAAGTGAGGATCAACTAATTTGAAGGAACACAGCAGAAAAATTCAAAGTTCACTTCCAAAATTTAATATTTTGTGACCTCATGATTTTTCAACCACAGTTGGACTTTGCTAATGACAGCTGAATATACAATGTGTTCAAAAGTGTTGCTGAAATGATAATGCTGAGAAAGGAAAATATGTGTTGTAAAGTTTTACACTGCCACTCATTACTGCAGTGTCTGAAGGTCTTCCATGTAAACCAGATAGCAATAGCAAGCCTTGTAGTGGACTTCATTATCAGAGGGGTAGCTCTGTTAGTCTGTATCCGCAAAAGCAACAAGGAGTCTGGTGGCACCTTAAAGACTAACTGATTTATTTGGGCATAAGCTTTTGTGGGTAAAAAACACTTCTTCAGATGCATGGAGTGAAAAATATAGATACAGGCATAAATATATTGGCACATGAAGAGAAGGGAGTTACCTTACAAGTGGAGAACCAGTGTGGACAAGGCCAATTCAGTCAGAGTGGATGTGGTCTACTCCCAATAATTGATGAGGAGGTGTCAATACCAAGAGAGGGAAAATTGTTTTTGGAGTGAGCCAGCCCAGCCACTCCCAGTTCCTATTCACATCCATATTAATGGTGTTAAGTTTGCAAATGAATTTTAGTGTTGCAGTGTCTCTTTGAAGTCTGTTTTTAAAGTTTTTGTTGTTGTTGTTGAAGGATGGCTACTTTTAAATCTGTTGTTGAATGTCCAGGGAGATTGAAGTGTTCACCTACTGGCTTTTGTATATTACCATTCCTGATTTGTGTCCATTTATTCTTTTATGTAGAGACTGTCTGGTTTGGCCAATGGCAGAGGGGCATTGCTGTCACATGATGGCATATATAACATTAGTAGATGTGCAGGTGAATGAGCCCCTGATGATGTGGCTGATGTGGTTGGCTCCTCTGATGGTGTCGCTAGAGTAGATATGGGGATAGAGTAGGCAACGGGTTTGTTACGGGGATTGGTTCCTGTGTTAGTGTTTCTGTGGTGTGGAGTTGCTGGTGAGTATTTGCTTAAGGTTGGGGGGCTGTCTGTAAGCGAGGACTGGCCTGCCTCCTAAGGTCTAGGAGAGTGAGGGATTGTTTTCCATGATAGGTTGTAGCTCATTGATGATGTGCTGGAGAGGTTTTAAACTGTGAACAAATAGCATCACTTGCCCCTTAACCTAAGCTGTACGGAATGTAGTGCCATCTACAGCCTCAGAAACAACTCTGATACTACAATCAAAAGGGCTGACAAAAGAGGTGCTGTAGTCATCATGAACAAGTTGGATTATAAGCAGGAGGCTGCCAGGCAACTCTCCAGCACCACATCCTATAGGTCACTATCCTCTGATCCCACTGAGATGGATTACAAGGTGTCAGGAACAGTATCCCTGGTGGCTGAGCTTTGTGACCTTTTGTCCTCACCCACAACTATTTCAGATTTGGGGACAACTTATATCTTCAAGTCAGCAGCACTGCTATGGGTACCCTCATGGCCCCACAGTATGCCAACATTTTTATGGTAGACTTAGAGCAATGCTTCCTCACTCTCGTCCCCTAGTAATCCTCCTCTACTTGCGCTACATTGATGACATCTTCATGATATGGACCCACAGAAAAGAGGCTCTTGAACAATTCCACCTGGATTTCAACAATTTCCACCCACCATCAACTTTCAGCGTGGGCCAGTCTACAGAAGAGATCTACTTCCTGGACACTACAGTACAAATAAGTGATGGTCACATAAACACCACCCAATACCCAGGGTTGAAAGTAAAGCTGAAGACATACTGGTATGAGGGCCAGCTCTGGCCCTCAGAAGTGGCAGGGTTTGGGAGGTCAGTGTTCACCAGACAGCCTTTCCACGCTGCCTGGCCTGTGCTGTCCAGGGCTCTGGTGGCAATTTAAAGGGCCTGTCAGTAGCAGCAGCAGTGTCCGGAGCCCCGGGCCCTTTTAAATCACCAGCCCTGGGGCAGCTGCTCCTTTTACCGCCCCCCATTGATGGTCAGGGGGGCAAAAGGGGAAACAAAAGGGCAGTGCTTTAAGCAGGGTCCTTTGCTGCGGCAGCACTTTAACACTACCATCCCTTTTGTGCCCCTGATCAGCGGCCCTGCCGGGTCGTCACTGCCCATTTTGGCCCTCCCCAGAAGGGACCCAGCAGACCGGAGAGGTGTGTGCAAAAGGGACAGCAATATTAAAGGGCTGCCGCTTTAAAGTCAGCTGGGCATGGGCCAATATAGGCAGGTATAGGTCAGTATGGCATCCACTTTTTACTAGTATGCCATACCGGCCCACTTTCACCCTGCCTATACCGGAAATCTACTGATTGCTATACTTACATGCCTCCAGCTTCCATCCAGGACACATCACATGATCCATTGTCTACAACCAAGCCCTAAGATACAACCGCATTTGCTCCAATCCCTCAGACAGAGACAAACATCTATCAGATCTTTATCAAGCATTTTAAAAACTTCAATACCCACCTGGGGAAATGAGGAAACAGACTGACAGACCAAGATGGGTACTCAGAAACCACCTATTATAGGATAGGCCCAACAAGGAAAATAACAGTATATCACTGGCCATCATGTACAGCCCCCAGCTAAAACCTCTCTGGCACATAATCAACGATCTACATCCTATCCTGGAAAATAATCCCTCACTCTCACAGACCTTGGGTGGTAGGCCAGTCCTCGCTTACAGACAGCCCCCATCCTGAAGCAAATACTCACCAGCAACTACATACCACATCACAATCTGTTAGTTTTTAAGATGTCGCCAGACTCCTTGTTGTTTTAGTGGACTTCATTGAGTCTCTACCATTTTTTGTGTTTCAGGATTTAAAATGTTGCTTGGGGTAGTAATTCTGGTTTTTAATTTTATTAATTTACTTTTACAGTATGGCCATTAAGGTTGATTTGTAATTTGTTTGGGTTTTTTTCCCCTTTTGATTAGAAGAGGTCTTAAATGATTGTCTTATTCTTATGGTGGAAAGATTTTTTCCACGATGGTTCCCTCATCTAGGCCATTTGTCAAGCCAGTGCAGTATTCCTTCTTACTGCTTTTTCTCCAGTGATTTGTTCAGTACAGTGTGTGTGTGTGTGTGTAAAAGCATGTCAGTTTGTGGCAAGGGGTAACTTTATTGCTTTATGATAACAGAACTAAAATTTAATTAAGCAGTCACTGACCATTTGAAAAGAAAATGATGTATTGATAATTTGAGCAAAGTTAATTAATTTTTTTAAAAAAAGTAATGAGCATCCATTTGAAATCTCATGAGAATGTTACCCTGGTGTGTCTTGGGTCCGGACAATTTGTGGGTGATGGGGAAGTACTTTTGGTTTCTGCCAAGTAAAATTTTTAGTGAGCAGATAAATGGGTTTTTCTTTTAAAAATGTTTAAAACAATATCTTCAAGCTTCTTTAGGGAGACTCAAATGAAAAGTGGGTCTTCACCTCTTTAACCCCGGATTAATGACAGCATTTTAAAAGGATTTATTCAGGATTGTCAGAGCATTGGAAATTTTAATTTCAGGCTTAGAGAATTAGGCTCTCAAATCAATATAATTTTTTTAAAGGCATTAGGAGCAAAATGTTGTGTAAAGGGTGCAGTCTGTTGCATCTGGGTATGCTTGAATTGTTTTTGTAAAAACATCTGCTAAGAAAGTGCCTGAGATTATATGACATTCCTTCCCATTTACTGCTATTAAATATCAGACTTTGTATTAATGGTGGTGGCTAATTATATAGATTTCTTAGTCAGATTATGCCAGTTTTACAGAAATAACTCCCTAAAGCAACCTCTTCTTTCAAAATGTAAATCAAAAATTAATCTTTCTAGTAAAAGCCATGCACCACTATGGTGCTGTACAAATATACCCTCTTCCCCTTCTCCCCCAGGAATGGGTGGAGTTAAAGCTTTTTCTTGTGGGAAATATCAAAATATGTACAATATTTTTTATAAAATATCATTTGTATGAATACAATAATATAAATATGTACTGTCAGGGCCATTGGTCAGAGTGGCAACAAAATGATCTGTTGCCAAACCTTCTTTATTGTTTTTAAAATACCCTGGATGGTTCCCACAATGTCCCTGAATATTTCAGTCTGTTTTGGTTTGTTCTATTGTGTGAGATGTTGTTTTTCAATTCAAATTATTTTTCATCATAACCTTCATTATTTGCATAGCATGGACTTCCCGTGGTGGAAACATATTTATTTGATTCTCCCTTGGAAAATATGGGTTCCATTTATTGGGGTGGGGGAGGAGGAAGACAAATGACTGTTTCAACACGAATACTACAAGTTTGCACACAATTTTTAAAATGAGCCTTTCAAAAACTTGAATGCCTCCGGGTTCACCCATCCATTACAAGCACCAAGTTCTGGGATGAGTACTTTGTCTATAAAATAAACAAGGCAACATATAACAAAAAATAAAAAGGAGTCTTGAAGCTGGCCAGCAAAAGAGTAGAGCAAACAATAAAAAAAATTGTTTTTAATATGTACCTGAGTTTCATATGTATATTTTATTAACAGTTTCTGTTAATAAAATATACATATGCTTTTAGCACAGAAGGCCAGGAAAGGTTATTTCATTAAGCCAAGTACCTGCTGAGAGATGGAGCTTACTATTTGTTGACTGAGGGACATGATTTCTGCAGTTTTCTATGTCTTGGGTATATATTTGAACAGTTTAAGCACACATTATCATCTTAAGAAAAACACATTGGCAAATACTTCAATAGTCTTACTCCACCATGGATAAACAACTTATGTCCTGATTTGTGCCCTAGTTTAATTGCCCTTCTTTTATTAAATGTTTGTTCATGACACAGCTATAGCATTTCTAACTTTAAATTATCCTTTTTACTCTTTGGATAAATTTGCACAAAACAGAGAGCTGATCTTGAAAGAAAGAATTTGTTGGGAAATTACTTCTAGGTTGGTAGCAAATATATTGTTTTTTAGTATTTAATAACTATTATATTAGGTATATTAGTATAGTAAAATAAGTAGTCTTAAGGAAGTGGTATGGAGCAAGGCAGAAAACCAAACAAGCAACTCTTGTGACAAAGCAGTGTACGCTGTCTTTTCAAGCCTATTGAGTCTTATGCCGACATCTCAGTTCTCAGAAATAGCAATTTCCTCCTGAAATCCCATAGATAAAAATGCACAGACGTAGTCTCTACAGAAGACTAGGAATTCTATTCTCACTTGGCCTGTGGGTTCTAGCTCATGAAAGCTTATGTCCAAATAAATGTATTAGTCTCTAAGGTTCCACAAGGATTCCTTGTTGTTTTTGCTGATACAGACTAACACACTACTCTGAAACTTGATAAATGTTGCCAAACTCCTTGGTCAAATTGTGTTTCATTTATACGAGACACCCACTTTACTCCCTTTCAAGGTGCCCCTAAAGATTTCTATAGCGTTGAATACAGTGTCATCAAAATATTTATAAGATTCTTCTTAGGACTTCCTGGCTGTGAGCCAGTTCTATGGCTAAATTAACTGCAGCTACCAGAATACTCCAGTGCCAGATGAAAGCTGAGGAGATCCATGGTAGTTTAACTTTCTGCTGAAGAAAACGTGCTTTTTAGAAAAAAAGGTTCAGATTTATCCCAGTTCAGATTAATTTTCATTATTATTGGCACTGATTTACCCACTACATCATCACTCAGTTCTGGGTCAGACCTTAAAATTTGCCATCATTCTCTAAAAATAAGATTGAGTGTTGAGAGGGGAAAGAAATGGGAAGACTGTTTTTTGTGGAAAAGAAGCTTTCTGCAGAGTGAATACAGTAGCTGTTTAGAAGAGAGGAAGTTAATGACTCATGTTGATCGCAATTCTGCAGTGCTGAGTCAATCACTGATTTTTCTCTTCTTCCTCCCTCCTTCCCAACCCCCTTTACTCTTGAGAGATCCTCCTCAGGTCTGTGTTGAAGGTCTCTGTTATTCCCAGAGACAGCCAGCACATTAAATAAATAAAGGCTATAGCAAGGGGTAGGACACTCATGTGTAGAATAGAAAAGGGAACAATGCAGTATTGTACTGAAGGATCTAAGAGATGTACTCTCAAAGGTTACTGTGAAGGCAGCACTTTGAAGTATGAAACTGTCCCTATAGGTATTTATTTAATGTCAAGTGCATTAGGATGCTTTTGCAATGAAACACATATTTTGCTGATCTGTGAGTACAATAGCACTTTTCTTAGTGAAGCACACATCAGAGATTCTACTTTAAGATTTTTATATGGAAGGTGCCTTTGTGGTTTCATTTATTTCTATTTCTTTATGGAAATGAGTATCCCACAGACTCTGGCTAAATGTAAAAGGACTATTGAGGCCTGGATCCATTTTTTAGTTAATCTCTGCTCAGCTGCCATGAAAAGGGAAGTCAGGCACTGTTTTTCCCCCCTCTCTAAAGGCTCTGGAGAGGACACTGAATAAATCATGGACTTGTGTTTGTGGAGGAAGAATTATGATGCCTCCTGCCCATCTTCCAGCCTGATAGAGCACCTCTGGAAAAGGTACCACAGCCTGGGGCTGCATAATCTTTGCAATGGAGAAACTTCACCTTCAGTGAAGGTCTCAGAGGCAACTATGGCCAGGGGAAATATTTGGTAATGAAGCAAAAATGGATCTGTGTAAGTAGGAACCCAGGAGAGCTGCTAGAAGGGAAGAGCCTGTGTGGAGCATAGGGCTTCTGTACAAATGGCTCTGGCTTAACATAAATCCTTTGAGACCTGCAAGGTTTGAAAACAGGCCCCAGAGCCTTTACTAGGGGAAAAGTCAAACCCAGCCTGCAGGAAAGACATGGCAGAGATTCTTTGCAAAAAGGTTCTGTAGACTTTCTCCTTCAAAGCCACCACCTTTGGGTTTTATTGTTGGCAGTTGATCCAGACCTTACGGAGTGCACTGAATTTATCTGTTATACCATTGTATATAGCCAAGAATTCTGGAAACCTTGAAATTCTACTTATTTCTTAATCTGTAAACAGGTTCCTTATTTGGCACACTGAAGTATCTGAAATCCATTCTTGTCCTGTCAGGACCAATTCTGTTTTCTATTGCTGTGTCTTACTTAAAAAAATGCATAGGGAAAAAGGAAATGCAGAAACTTCTGTTAGAATCAACCTTAATTTCTTCTACTCTTCAAAGGCTGTCTAAATGTTTACACGTGCATTCAGAGCACAGTCAAAATGTACTTCCCTGTTTGATATAACCTGTCCATCTCCTGTGCATACACAAGGCCATTCAGCCTTCCAGCTTCAATAGGTGCTGAAAAACAGGGTGAAAGGTGGGCATAGAATATGATACTGACACACCAGTGAGCAGCTGACACTATGAGACTGTTGAAAATAATGGAAACATTGTAATACTTTCTTTTATGGAGTTAACTTTATTATCTTTAATTACGGTGTTAGCCAAATGAGAGTTGCACAATCCAGACAATCTGTGGTAAAATCCAGAGGGCTGGAAGTCCTACATGGCATGTGAAGATTCAGGCAGGAAGAAAGACTAACTGACAGCATATGATAGGAGTGGGAACACAAAAAAACTATTTTTTTTTGTTGAGTAAGAGCTGGATATAGACTTCATGTTCTTATAAATCTTATTGCAGTGTTAATGGATGACTATATCCAAAGTGCAGCCCAAGAAAATACTAACATGAATGGAGTTGTAATGGATTGCTTTAATTTTTTAAAAAATGCTTATTTTTAAATATACTTAACATTTATTGGTATCTTTTGAAGCTGCTTTTGAAAGGTTCACAAATTAGTGCAGTTAGTCTGCTTCTGGTGCATGAAGACCAGGGAAGAGGTTACCAGGAGCACACACAATCAATCCCTAAGGTCTACCAGGGATCATGTTGGCTTGCCTGTAAACACTATTGTGTGTATAGATAAGACTAGTGGACCATAAGCAAAAGTATACGGTATAAAAAAACCACAAAAGTTTGAGATGAAAGGCAGTGTCTAGTTGGGGTGTACAAGGATATGTTGGGTTTAGTAAAATTAAATATCTTCTGTAAGATATTTGAATAAGGGCAACCAGAGCACCTTAATGCAACTCATTCAAACTGGGAGGTGATGTGAACATTAGGAAGTATAGAGGAATTAGCACAGAGAAATCGAGGCAGATGAGAAACCAAAGCAGAAAATAACATGCTCAGAACCTGCAAAGCACAAATGTACACAGTGAGCGGGCTGTAAATTGGACATTGCAAACTAACATATAGATATGTCATTAACAGTGTCAATGGAGACACTAAACTGCATACCTAGAGATATGGTGTCATTGGCCAGGGAGTTAATAGTTGCTCTCAAGACAGCTCTGGTGCAACCACCCCTAGAATACTCTTCAACTCTGAGCACTTCATTATGAGAAAGTTAGGGAAAGTTGAGAGGAGAGAAAAAATACATTTTTTTAAAAAATGGGCCTGGGGTTAATTCCCAGCTAGGATTTAGAGAGTGTTCAAGGAGTGACTATGAGCTGGGAGCTAAGCTTTTTTTAGTCTTAGCATTTGGAAAGACGGGGTGTTACTCACACACTTACCACCTATATTTATGGGATGAGCCAGGATAGGGAGCTTTGTGGTTATTCTGTATGGTTTGTATTTTCTGACCTGGCATTTTTAAGTTCACACTTTGTAAAACTGCCTAGAAGGAATGTAGCTCCTGCCAAGTCGCTGTCAATTAGGGTTAAACCAGAACCCTTGTTATATAAAGCTACCCAGAGAAGAGGATTTTTTTGTTCACTAGCGGTTCAGGGTTCAACTCTCTCTCTCTTATTCACATTGACATTGGTTCTGATACAGTGCCTAAATATGGTCTTCAGTGTCCCAGCTTTGAAAATAATGGCTTAAAAGCCCGAAGTGCATAACCATACAGGCTAGCTGCATTCACTGGAACAGAGCATTGTAGAAATTATAGGTGAAAAAGAATCTGTTAAATCATCTTGAACATCCTACATCTGCAGGAGAGGGACCCGATAGTATGTCTCCCACAGAAAAACTCAGAAAATTCTAATAGTGTATTTCAACATACATGCTCAGCTCACATCAGGCACTGCATCTTGGATATTACTGATCTGAGTAGGGTACATTTATTTCTACCTGGCAATCTGCAGGAAAAACTTTTAAATCATCATTAATTTTTATGAACAGTACTGTAACCTTCCTCTTAACATTAAGTAACCTTATTCTAAAACAGTGACAAAGTAATTTCTTATGTGCGGCTGGGGAATTAATTTTACTTTTCTGCGGTTGCCTCTTGGTGATTTGAAATCATGATGTTGTAGAAGGAAGGTGTTTTACATAATGATTAGATGCATTTAAATGAGAAGGGTTGAGTGACCCATTCCAGCTCTATGTGGGGCCTGGGCTTCAAATAACATTCAGATTCCCAGTGGCAAGTAAGACATATGGGTGGTGAGACAGCTGGGAGACTAAGGAAGTTAGCTAGCTAAATTCACCAGCAGAGGAAGGTGTACATAGAGTTTTCTTTTAATCTTTAACTTGTGGGTACTCTACAAGTAAGAAATTGCAATGGGGGAAGATGGTACATTGCTAACACCATAGCTAGGCCCTCACTTTACAGGCATCCAGACCCTGGAAAGTGATACCCAGGTCCTGGTCTTGACTTGCTGGGAATGTGGCCTGCATGTTCCTGCCAGCAAAGGTCCAGTAAGGGGAATCAGTCGGTCTGAGCTGTTGGTGAAATTCTTCAGGAAGCAGATGAAAAAAGCTGCAGGAGGAACTGGTGCCTTAGATCATGAGGACTACATGGATAGGACACAAACATCAGGATGGTGGATACTAGCAGACTTCAGATGACTACAGTGGTCCCAGAGGAGGAAGGAGAACCAGCTGCTCTGTGAAAAGGATACTGCTGGTCACCTTAGGCAGTAGACAGTATTCCACTTCCTCGCTTGCCCCAGGTCCGACATCCATGACATTGAAGAACCTGTACACTGTACAACAGGATAAGAGAAGTAGACCTCAATGGCTGAGGAGGAGGATCCACCTGCCTCTAAGGATAGGTAAGCAGCAAAGCCCAGTGGCCACCACACTGAAGAGGAGGAGACATAGGGTGTTTGGTGGTTGAGAACTCCCTTCTGCAAGGGTTGGAGGCAACCATCTGCTGGCCTGACATGAAATCCTGGGAGATGTGCTGCCTACCTGGAGCCCACATCCGGATGTCACAGAAAGTCCCATCCAGTTTTATGACCACTGTCCCATGTTGCTTATCTACATGGGCATTAATGATACTGCCAGGTTTGATTCTGAACAGCAGTGAGTATAGGGCTCTGGAAGCGAGGATGAAGAAATCAAGGGCGCAGGTTGAGTTCTTGTCCATCTTCTTAGTTGAGGGCAAGGGCTTAGGAAGGGACACTAGTATCCTGCACCTTTTGGACCAGATCCTGCACCTGTTGGACCAGCTCCCGTGCTTCACTTAGGACTAAATCAAAAATTACCTCTCCCTTTGTGGTTCCAGGACTAACTTTTTTCCAAAAAGCAATTTTTTATGGTGTCTAGAAATTTTATCTCTGCATCCCATCCTGAGGTGACATGTACCCAGTCAGTATTGGGATAGTTGAAATCTCCCATTATTATTGGATTTTTGGTTTTTGTAGCCTCTCTAATCATCCTGAGCATTTCACAATCCATATCATGAGCCTGGTCAGGTGGTTGGTAGTATATTGTTACTGCTATACTCTTAGAAATTCCAAACTTGAATAATATCCAATACAGAATCTATGGTACAGTTTAATTAATATAAGAGTTGGACTCTGCTTTCCTTCACATGTAGTCACTCCCCCATTACTGAAGCCTACTGTATCATACCTATCTATTTTGTACCCTGATATTACCAGTGTCCCATTGATCGTCATTCCACCAAGTTTCTGCAATGCTTATTTCATCATTTAATACCAGGCTCTCAAATTCACTCATCTTAGTATGTAAACTTATATCCTTTATTTACAAACACTTACTTACAAAATTTGTCAGTATTTAGTTGTCTGCTTTTATGTGATGTAATTGAATGGTGCTCTTTTAAATATGACTACTTCTCTTCAGTTTCTGCTGTGGCAGGGCACTTAGTTTGCCTCATTTGTCCCGGAGTGGGGAACAGAGGGAGAAGCAGGGGGAGCTGGAGTAAGTCAGTTCTAGTCTGGAGGTTTTTAATTCTTTCCTTTGGTTTATTTTTTCCATATTTACAAGGTAGCCCTCAGGGCAGACCTGAGTAGTTCTTACGCAAAAAAAGAAAATCCACAACACAAAAGAAATACAGTTCTTTTCCTCCTCCTGGGCATTGCCTTATTATTCTGGTTTCTGGTTACCAGCCCTTCCCCAAACAGAAATAAACCTGATTGTTTCCCCTGTAGGGATGAGCACAGTCTTTCGCCTAGGAGAAGCCTTTTCTCTCTGCTACCCCAACCCTGCAGCCAAGGCTGGCTCCAGGCACCAGCGTAGGAAGCACGTGCCTGGGGTGGCACTTTGCTGCCCTTTCTGACCCCCACCCCCCACTCCGGCTGCAGCACCCCCTGCCTTTCCCCACTCCTCCAGCAGTGCTCCCCCACTTTTTTTGGCTTGAGGCAGCAAAAAAATTAGAGCCTGCCCTGCCTGCAGCAGCTTATTTCTTCTCTCTCCTATCTCTCTCTCACCAAAAGTGAGTTTCTGAAAGATCGCTGACAGTGCTTAATTGGATTCAGGTATCTCTAATTAACCTGAGGTAATGTCCCTTCAGCTCATGGGGAAAAGGGCCTTCATGGTTCTAGGACTGATAAACTTGCCACCCACCACATTCTTAGCTGTCAGGTCTGACTTTGTCACACTACCTGTACTTCATCAACTTCTATCCTCTCCTCTTTAATTGGATACAGAATATACAAAACTAGTTTTGTCAAATTTAGAATGGAATCTAATAGGGATAAACCTTCTATATTGAGCCAGGGAGCCCAAGCTTACTTATTTTAATACGGGGTTCTTTTCAGATCAATATTTGACTTGGACAGTATTTCTCAGATCAGGACACTTGCTTATTATTAACCATTCAACAATTTCTTATTCACCCAGAAACATATTTGAATACAATCAGCAGATCACCACTCAAGTGTGTAAACACAACCAATGTTCTAGGCCTGTACTAGGTACACAATTCAGTCTTACAAACAATCATCAGAAATTAGAGCTAAGGTTCAGCAGTTATACCAACGAATAATGCAAAGTACCAAGATTTCTTATTGTATTTACTCATGCTCAATTATTCTCAATTCTTTGGTGCCTAACACACTTACATGCTTCCAAAGATGTACTTGTCTTTAAAGCTGTGGTTACTAATTTTTTAATGAATAGGTCTGAAAGGGACAAGTTTGGAATATCAAAAGCAATTGCTTAAAGTTATTGTTTCAAACTCCTTGACAAAGTTGTTTAGATTTATAAAGGAGCTAATAACAAAAATATGGTTGTGAGGTCTCACTAGAGGGACTTAGGAAGATAATCTACAGTTATCTATATTAAAGAAATAGATGTGAAATCTTTGACAATGAAATCTCACCACTTGTTCCTATCCTCTTAATCCTGGAATGGGGGAGAGTCTTTTCTATATAGCAAGGCCAAGCACTGGTTGCAGTTAGGATTCAGCAGCTTTTTGCTGGGTTCAGTCAACACTTCTGACTGAGCTATGGAGGCCACTGTTTTATATACTCTCATTTCAGAACTCCTTGCAAGGGTCCAGCCTCTGATTCTTATTGGACAAGTTAACCCAAGTGAGTGCTCAGATTTCAGCTCTCCTTTTCTTTGCAGCTTCCATTTGTATCCAGTAGATGGCATTAGTGTATAATACATTTCTTCAGTTCTTTTCTTATTGGAGGCATTTTATGTTTGATTCATTTCAAGGATTGTATTTCATGATTAGCCCCTATCGTCAGTCAGGATCTCCTTGTTAAGCAATTTCCCAAAGTTATACTCTGTTTGTATCTTTTAACATTCCTTCTTCCTTGTGTCAGACAATCCCAATTACTTCTAGAGCATAACAGTTATTTAAAATGAAAACCAACAACATCCCTTCTAAATTTGGAGGACATATTCCATATGTTCTTTGATTGTACATCATAATTTCTTATTATTTAAGACTTACAACAGAACAAGGTACATTATGAACATATACAAGGATGCAGATTTGACTAACAAGGCATACAAAATTATTTCTAATTTGGGGTGATTAAACATGGCATACTTGATTTACAAGAAAAACAATGAATAATTTGGGGAGAAAACATGGCTTGAATTTCTTGGGGTAACAGGTACTTTGCCTAATTTGACCATCAGTCTTACAGCTAGTAATTTCTAGTTTGCTTAGCTTGCAGCTTCCCCACCCATCTCTGGATTCACTTACAATGTGCAATAGGCCACTTTGCATAGGAAAGCAGAGTGTGACCCAGACTTGATAACTTGGAGTTCTTTTTAGCTATATTTGGAGGGAGGAAGAGGTTTTATCTATATGCAATTTGAGAGATTCTTGCCTAGGTGATTAACAATACTCTCATTTAGCCATTTTAGTTTATATTGTTGGGGAGAGGAACTCCCAACTTTGGCTGATCTGTGGGTTCTTAGACAAAATATCTCAGATGATATGAACCATTTTCTTATGGTCTTTATTTCTTAGGAGGATTCTATTCTTGGATAAACAGAAGTGGATAGCATTTTTAATTTTTGAGGGCCAAAAGGAATCAGCAATTATTAATCATTCAAGGCATATCTGTTCTATATATCCCTTACACATTCCAATAGCTTAAGCACACCCTTTCTTGGCACTTCTCTTTGTGTGGGCACTCTGGTTTAAAGTTTCAGCTTTCTGGGACATGTGATAATTGAAGCAAATAAACACAGACTTTACAGAAAGAGTTCTAAAACAAGTCAATCTTTGGACAGTGCAGATCTGGGCAGAACAATTAATATTTGTACATCATTCCCTGCCTCAGTGTCCTCAACACTCTTGAGCATTTTTTGGGATTTGGGTCAGTGTCTTTTCAGGGTTCCAGGTTCCCTCTACAGGGCATCACTACTCCAGTTCATAGTAGGGGACATCAAACACGGAATGATTTTTGTTTCAATTCCATTTGATTTGACTAGAAAAATGTGTTTGAAAATTTTGGGAAAATTCTCATTTTTCAACCAGCCCTAGTTGTAGCCGAATATTTTGTATTGTACTCTTACCTATTAGAATTTAGGATGAATATTTCTGCTTTAAATCCCAGACTGATCTCCAGTTATCTTAGCTTGTAGTACGCTCCTGTAGCTGAGCAGAGGTGTTTGCATTAACTAAGTCGCCTTTTCCCCTAGAGACCAGGTCATCCCTTTGAACCTCAGTCTTTGCTAGGTGAGGTGTGACAGTCCTGAAGTTGCTGCTCATAGCATTGCGCTGGTGTAGGGTTTGTAGTGCTACCAAAACAAGCCATTAATTTGCTCTAGTTCATATTCCGTTATGGAATCTAATCCTTTGTTGTTTGCATCCTTGCAGGGAAATGTAAATTGATGATGCACAGTGCATTCAAATTTACTACATTTGCATTGAGCTGGCCTGGAAAATATGAGATCATTGTTTAATACAAAGAAACATTACTTTGTGCAGGTCTCTGCAATACTATAACCCTCTAATGCCTTTTGCTGCCTGCAATAAAATCTGTGACTGAGATGGAATAGAGTCTTAGGAGCATACAAAGGTAAGTTTTTATTTGTATTTTGAGTAAAGCCAAAACTTTTGATTAAGGGAGGATTAAAGGTCTAATGTGCACAAAAATGACAATGTAAACGCACACAGATAGGCCTTTCCTGGTATCAGCATGGCTTGCAGGCAGAAGTGGATGACAAGACACTGGAGCAGCTCATCACTGAGCATGGGGTAATAAGATAAAAATCAAGGTCAGATATGCAGGAATAAACAGGCTTCAGTTGGAATGTTTAACAAACAACAAAACTGACACCAACTGACTTAGTGCTTGGTTACACTGGCACTTTATAGCGCTATAAAGCCCCCACGAGTGCTATAACTTCCTCCCCATCCACACTGGCAAGGCACGTACAGCGCTATAACCACAGAGTTATAGCGCTCCTGGTAATCCACCTCCGCATGGGGAATAAGGGCTGTAGCGCAGCTGCTGTAGCGCTACAGCAAGAATGTGGACACCCACTGCGCTACAAGTGATCTCTTGAGATGCCTAGAGCCATTTAAGGCAATTGACGTCTCTTCCCTTTCTTTTGAACTTGGCTGAAGGAATGCGGAAGTACCTCTTTAGAGTTTCTCTCTTAACTCGGCAGATAAGCAATGCAAATATTTAAGGAGGGAGCCTGTGTGAAAACAAAGACTTCTGTGAACGGAGGCTCGCTGAAAGGCTTTCAGAAGAACGGAAAAATCACTGGCTCTCTCCCTCCGCATACACACAAGGCATCCCCCTCACCCCCCTCGTTTAAAAAGCACGTTGCACCCAGCTGAATGCTGGGATACCTGTCTAATGCGCTGCTCTTAATGCCGCATTAAGTGCCCCAAATGTGGCCATGCTATACCGCTGGCGCGTCTGAGTGTGGACATACAATAGCGCTATACATATTAGTGTATAAGGGGACCGCTATAACCAATAGTGCTATAATCTTGTAAGTGTAACCATACCCTTAACAACCAAACAATCCCTAGCCACCCCCTCTTAAAATGTAAAAAGACCTTTTCGGGGCAGGGAAGAAGGGTATAAACAATAGTGAGAAATACCTGTAATGTTTGCAACATCTCAAGCTCCTGAAAGTTCACTCATCCGTAGTTACAAATACATTCTTGCTTTTGTATTCATCCAGTCAAACTAGGTATTATTTACAATAGCTTAATCTAAAGATAAGATGTAACTTGTACTGAGTTATGTTTTGGATCTCCGCCCACCTACGTACCATGCAGGACTTGTATCAAATTCTTATGTTGACTCCTTTGATAAATACCAGTGACTTGAGTAAGAACAACACATAGGTTTTAAAGTTGAGTTCCCCACCTGCATGTGTGAGAGAAGGGTGAGTGTCTGTTGTACTTCATATTCCCAGGAGAGGGGTATTTCTGAGGCATCTTGATTTGCGTCAAGGAGGGAACTCTGTTCAGAGTTGCATGTAGAGCTGTGAGAATAACTTGTTTGTTTTGTTCAGTGACTGAAGTGCAAAACCTCCCAAAATATTTGTTTTGAACCTAAATTAATTTATTTTTCTTGGTGAAATGAAAAATATTCTGATTGAATGAACCCTTTTGAATGTTACTTCAAAATGTTTTAAAGTGAAATGATTAAATAAAATTATATTTGGAAATTATTTCCAAATGGTTTAAGATTAGCAGCCGTGTTAGCATGTATCTGTAAATAAGATGAGGAAGACTTTATAGCACCTTAGAGACTAAGCAGTTTATTTCAGCATCAGCTTTCGTGGGCTATAGCCCACTTCATCCAATGCATAGAATGGAACAGAAGTCAGATGCACTTATACACACAGAAAGCAACAAAAAAAAAGTTGTAAATTACCATACCAATTCTAAGAGGCTGTTTAATTTGGATGGACCATTATCAGCAGGAGAAAAAAGTACCTTTTGAAATGGATATCAAGAGATAACTACTGACCATAAATTAACTAGGAAAATGCAATCAATTAGTGTAATGAGCGAACCATTCACAATTTCTATTTAGTCCTTGGTTTATTGTGTCCAATTTGAAAATTAATTCCAGTTCCTCAGTTTCTCGTTGGAGTCTGTTTTGGAAGTTTTTCTGTTTCAGAACTGACACCATCAAGTCTTTAATGGAATGGCCAGGAAGATTGAAGTGTTCTCCTACGGGTTTTTGAATGTTATGATTCCTGATGTCAGATTTGTGTCCATTTATTCTTTTGGGTAGAGACTGGCCAGTTTGGCCAATGTACATAGCAGAGGGGCATTGCTGGCACATGATGGCATATATCACATTGGTCGATGTGCAGGTGAATGAGCCTCCGATGGTGTGGCTGATGTGATTAGGTCCTATGATGGTGTCAGTTGAATGGATATGAAGACAGAGTTGGCATCGGGCTTTGTTACAAGGATAGGTACCTGGGTTAGTGTGTTTATTGTGTGGTTGCTGGTCAGTGTTTGTTTCAGGTTGGGGGGCTGACTGTAAGCAAGGACTGGTGTGTCTCCCAAGATCTGTGAGAGTGAGGGATCATCTTTCAGGATAGGTTGTAGGTCTCTGATGATGTGTTGGAGAGGTTTAAGTTGGGGGCTGAAGGTGACGGCTAATTGTGTTCTGTTTTTGTCTTTGTTGGGCCTGTCCTGTAGTAGGTGTGCCACAGGGTCCGGGCAGCCCTGTGTTCCTCTATTTCTCAATAAAAGTCTTAACATCAAGCTTCAGTGTTTCCCAAGTGTCCTTTATTTACAGTGCTCCCTCGTGGTTTCCAAGTGACAAAACAGTGCTCCCCCAATCCCCAGACAGTTACCTCAGTGCCTTAGTTCACAGGCCTCGAGGTGCCTTGCACACAGCCAGAAGACAGAGCTACTGCCTCCTCTTCCCTGCCTGGCCCTCCTCAACTGCCTCTGAGTCAGGGCTTTTGTAGCCAGGTCAGCCTCCTGCCCCAGCTGCAGTCACTCAGCCCTGGCTAAACCTACAAGCCTAGGCTCATTAGGGCTGACAGCTGGGCTCCCCTGCCAGATACCAGTGGCTCCTGCTCTTGCCAGGAAGCAGGGTTTAAACTGCAGAGGCAAGGGATTTCAGGGGGTTTTACCCCTGCCCTGCCACAAGGTGGCTTCTGGGTACTCTTCTGGCTCTGTCAATCTGTTGTTATCTCCTGATATCCATTTCAAAAGGTGTATTTTTCTCCTGCTGATAATGGCCCATCCAAATTAAACAGCCTCTTAGAATTGTTATGGTAATGTACAACTTTTTTTTTTTTGCTTTCTGTGTATATAAATGCATCTGACTTCTGTTCCATTCTATGCATCCGATGAAGTGGGCTATAGCCCACAAAAGCTTACGCTGAAATAAAGTGGTTAGTCTCTAAGGTGCTACAAAGTCTTCCTCGTCTTATTTATTTCCAAATGGTTCATTTAGACTTTTTAATCCCCCACCCCTTATTTTTAAATTCAGCCAAAACTATAAGCCAAATTCACAATAGTTTTGGTTACTCCAAAACTGCCTTTTTGGCTGAAAAAGTTCTCCTAGTTCTAGTAATTCATATGCTACAACCTGATTAGAGTTCCTGAGTTTGTGAAGCATTACTTGTTTAAATTAGGTCTTAAATGGGTGGATAAATAGAGGCCTTCAGATTCCAGGGTTTTTAATCTAGTAGGTTTGTCAAACACTGAATTAACTTGGTAAAAATCAAAATGTATAAGTGAAGAAATGACTCTTTCCTGGACCTGTTACTCCTTCCCAGAAAACCAATGCCTATGTACTACTTCAGTTTACCTTGAGAGGCCAATCAGCATCATTTTCACTTGTCTTTTACGAGTTTTCAGCATAAATGCAGAAATACGAACCATTTATGAGCACAGGTAATTATGGTGGTTTATGCTTGTCCAACAGGGCAACCAGCTTTTGTTGGAAATAGCTTGAACATTGTGATTCATAACTAAGGAGCTGCAATTCCAGCTATTTCTTCTGATCTGTCATGCTTGTTGTTTTTCTATATAACCACACGGCAGAGCTATTGTCACACTGGTCTCAAATTGGGATCTTTCTGTTAAATACTCCTGAAAATTCTGTCTTTGAATGTGAGACTAGTTTTATTCATCTCTGGGCATCTTATTAAGAAATATTTAATTGCATGCATGTTATTAAATTGTGCCATTTTCATTACACATTTTCTAGCTATGGAATTATTATTGATTCATCCAGAGAACTTGTGTGCAAGGGATGCATTAACCAGATGATGTGTGGAAGGCCGACTTGTGTATTTTCTGCAAAAGAGAACAAATTATAAACTGCTAGAGGAAATAAGCCTTTTTAAACCCTAAAGTGACAACACACATTTCATTAAATATTTGAGTAGCTAAAATGCAGACATTTGTTGGATTCAAAGACAGAGAAAACAGAGTCTAGGAGGACAAGTTGGCTCAGACTGGTTGTCTGCAACTGAACAACACAACAGAGCTAAAGACAACGTCAGAGTCATCCGCATAACACTCAGAGTTTAGTAGGTGGCTAAACTTTTTGCTGAAAGAATATTTTGTGCCCTTTGACATGTGGGCACCCTCATACTTGCTAGCCAAAATGGAAGGGTGCCAAAATATGTTGGAATGAATGGAACTCAGCATACCAACATATTAAGGTATTTGTGTGATGTGAGTATAGCTGAACTGTGTTTTAAATAGATACATAAAAAGCAGCTAAAAATAACAAGGCTGCTGTGTGAATACTCAGGCTTTTTCCTGATGTTTGTTTAATGATTTTTGTTTCTCTATTAAAGAGCAGTTGGCAAGTCATAGAAAACTGAAAAGCATTCTGTTCAGAACCGGTGGTTTGTCCCCCCACCCCTCTTTTTTAAAAAAATGTTTCCATGCAAAAGGAACTTTTTTAAAAAAGATAATCTGCTTGTTCTGTGTATTCTGTACCTAAAGGCACAATCCTGTTTTGATGTCCTAATAGTCTAAAACAAAGTAGTGTTACTTCAGCATGGGCAGATGAATTCCAAAGGAACAAGGTTATATGAGCATCCAAATAACCCTAATAATATTTTTTTTTAAAAAAAAGGATGAAGAAAAACCAATGCATATGTAAGGTAAGAAACTGAATCTGAATACTTTCCAAGCCGTCAGACATTGCTTAGGGCACGAAGAAGGCTCTGTCATTCCTATCTATCATGCTGTTTGCTGGAATGGCTACCTTGTTCTGTTTCTGTAACTTATCCTCCTTTAAAAAGAAAGTTATGATGTTAGCCTGTCACTCAGCCCCCAACCAAGAGGGCCAGTGGACTGCTTTTTATCTGGTCCCTACACTTAAACTCAGGCCCAAGCAGGAGTTAAAACGCCCACTAGTATACAGTTCAGTCACTGGATCATCGGGTGCAGTTTCAAGTAAAAGATAAGATACTGTGCAAGAATTATTGTCTTTCAAATTATTTGCAAAGTTTTCTGTAAGGTGTCAGTGGCTATGTTAAACAGTGCAGATAAAAACGGAGGCTTTGTCCTGAAGTGAATGTCATTGGGGAATAATTCATATTAGCAGACATAATGGGGTAGGATAAAAGGATGCTTTTGTTTTAATTATGTTACACATTACAGTACAGCAAAGGAGAAGTGAAAAAATCAACTACTTCCAGACACTTTGCACCATTATGGGGAAAAGATTTCTGTGCTGACAGATAGCTTTTTGTTCCTTCTGTTTAAATATTTAGATATTGTTTGACCTCCTTTTAAATGGTTCTTTGCTCTTTACATAGATTTGGTAATTGGGCTGTTCTGTTTGATAGTCTTATGGATTAGTAGGGAGCTAGCAGAGAAAACAATTTCATGTCATTTAGGGTATTTCATTTCACTATTACAGATATGTAATGCCACTGAAGAAAAGACAATTGCTGGATAGTGAAGGTGAATTCAGAAAGCCCACCTGTTCAGTCCTAGTCTATGATAAAGATGGTGTAAGCTAGTTTGTAATAGGAATGAATTAACTCTTTTGTATAAAATTGAAGCTAATTGGAACCTTAGCATCAAACTTCAAAACTGAACCATTTGAGAGTTGATCTGTTTAACAATATTGCTAATTTGTAAACTTGGTGGGAGGAATGAAGTGATGAGTGAATGAAACAGAACACCACTTTCAGCTATAGTAATGACTGTGAGTATTGCTTATGTATGTGTTCTCAGTTGGAGCCCAGTACACCACTATACCATTAAGGATATATGTATATAGAAGAACTCGCATTATGCCAGATGCTTTCTAGAGATGAGTTTGTGAAGTCCATTAGAGACTCCAGACAGAATAATCAATACTTTTTTAGTCACTGTTTCCTTTTTATATTCCTTTATCCTGTTTGTGTTTTTCTCTTTTCTCTTAAATCAATGGTGTTAACTGTTGGTATAATGACACCGTTGCAAATCAAACTAGTAGCTTCAATTCCAAATGCCTTCCCCTGAATGTTTTGGATTAACTTGCAGACTGGGTGTCCAAAAAGAAGGATCAACAGCTTATTTTTTCCCCTAAATATAAAGGTGGAAGCATACATATTCCATCTGCCCCGCTCCCAATAGTTCCACCCTATATAAATACAGATGTATCATTATACTTTGCAGGCAGTGTAAGGAGAGTCCCTTAAATGTCTTGAACAGCCATTCCCTTTACTGAACTACAGTTTAACTGATTAATTTGAGGACACACTAGTTTCTACATAGCAATCATTGGAAAGTTATTTAGCACAGGTGTTTGTTAATTTGTCTCATGGAGAACTATTAAATAAAGAGAAACTGCAGCTCAGTGGGCTATAAACCCACTCTTGCACCTGTGTGCTATACTTGACTAGAGACGGTGTAGCAGACTGCATAATTAACCCAGAGGTGTTTAATGCTCGATCAAAATATGACAGATAAATTTCTTAGTAATTGCTTAATAAAAAAATAAGTTATAAGAATTTCTGTGGTAATTCTTATATTATTATCAGAGTGTACACTGCTTGCAGTTTCTGCAACCATAGTTAATACGTTCAAACCTGTTAAGAAATTATATATTTTTAATTTTAAATAAATGCATATATATGTGAGATAAAAATATGTAAAAGAAGTGAGAGGGGTTCTGGGCTGACAGCTATAGAAACTAAAATGGAGAACAGAACAAAGGTAGTTGCTGAGTCAAGAGCCTTGACACAGCTACATTTTACTGCCTCATGTCTCTTCTAGATGGAATATGAGAGACCCTTTTTAACCTGTGGTTTGAAACTGTTAACAAAGCAGGTACATGTAGGTAGAAGGAAGGTACCATGTAGGTACATTCAAATTGCTATATTGGAAAAAGGTCAGCAGCCCATCTTGTTTAACATCCTATCTAGTGGCCAGTACCAAATACGCAAGGAGAAGGTGCAAGAATACTTCTAATGTATACCTATAGGGGAAGTTTCTTTCTTATCCCTCTGTTGGGTTCAAGTATGTCTTTTATTTTATGTGATATAATTGAATATGTTTTCATTATTGAAATAAATATTTAATCCTTCTAAGAGAGGCAAAGGTCAGAAAGGTAATAGTTCCTTTCAGACCATCTTGTCCAGTAGAAGATGTTGCCTCCCACACCTTGACTCTGTCATATCCTGGGACCAACACAACTACATCATCACTTCAAATAATAATTCTTCTAAGCTGCTGGTCTCTGTCTTATGGCAGAGAGTTCCACCAGTCAGTTATGCATTGTGATAAAAGGATTTCTTTGTCAGTTTTAAATGTTGCTTTACATGTTAATATGGGTGTTTGCTAAATGACTTTTAATTATAAATCCAACCATTCTAGGTGATACTGAAGTAAGGCTCAGTAGTGTACTTATCAGGATCACTCCTTGTGCCATTTTTTTAAGGATAAGTGCAACATTTGCTGCCCTCCAGTCATTTGGGAAAGTAGTAGATTTTTAATGAGTTTATTATTTTTTTGTTAGGAGTTCAGTCATTTCATTTCTTCAGAATTGTCAGATGAAAACCCTCCGGTCCTTAGCAACCAGTCACAATCTGTGGTGATGTAGTACTTGAGTATGAAGAATTGAACTAAGATGTTTGACACACTTAATATGTGCCACCAAAAATGCTATTGAGTGACATTCAGGATCAGATCCTAAAACTGGTGAAGTAGAACTCAAAGACTTTATATCACCTGGACAAATCCCTTAGCCTTGCAATCCCCCAGCTGTCCAAATTAGCATTTAAAAAAATGAATGAGTTTCAAGTGGCTAATGACAATGCAGTTACACAAAAACCAGTTATTTTTTAAAACAATTTATGGGAGTACATACATTTTGACTTACTAATGATTAGTATAGATTTGCTGCTTGTTGTTTAAATAAGAAAGCATACACATGTAAAGGGATAGCTATTGTGGACTCAGTCATGTGATGGGGTGTGCTCCCCACATTAGCCTTGAAAGAGCTGAGTTAGGCCAGGTGGCCCCACTCAGCTAATTAGGTTGCAAACCAGGGAGCTTTAGGCCTGGTGGCAGCTAATTAGAGAGAAGCTCCCCTGCAAGGATCAGGCAGTGCTTCTTCAAAAGCCAGGAGGTTGGCAACAGAAGGGGCAGTAGGGAGGAGTCTGCAGTTACTCCCTGTGAGAAGGGAGGAGTTGCCTGAAGTTACCTGCTGGGTGGAGGGAGTGAAAAAACTCTCAGATCCAGAGGAGTAGGGAAGCCCAAGAGGTATAGAAGTGACTGAGGGAAAGGCAGAACGATGCAGGGAACAAATCTTGGCTACTGTGTAGAGGGCCCCTGACCAGGAACCTGGCGTAGAGGGTGGATGAGAATGAGACACGTTTTCTGGGCCAGATATAGCCTCTGTTCCAGTTCATTGCTGACTGGCATGGTGAGTTTTGTCTGCTGTCAGAAAGTGGTTCAGTTCAGGGCCTGGCAATAATAGTACAGGAGCTGTCAGGGAAATGCCTTCTGTGAGGTATTGAGTGTGTCTGACCAGCAATCATACTTTATGTCAGAACTCACCCTAACCACTCAAATAGCGTAAAGCAGGCCTGCACAACTGAGAAAGCAGTGAGGACCATATTACTGCAAAAAAACCTGGCTGTGGGCTGAAAAGCCCTGCCCTCACCCCGCCCCCATCCACTTCCCCCCACCACACCGCTTGCCTTACCCCACCTCTACTCACCCTCTGCGAGCCGCACAGTGAGCCCGTGTGGGCTGCATATAGTCCCTGGGCCACATGTTGTGCAGGCCTGGCGTAAAGTAAATTTTAAAACCGTATTCTGTCATATTGGCTAAACCTGTATGGATGTTAAAAGCTCCAGAACCAACGATCTGTAGAAACCTAAAACAAAAGAAATCCAGGTTTATTAATATACAGCCTAAGGATTACAAGTAGGAGTGTTATATGCTCATTTTGTTGAAGGTATCTGTCTAGTTTTTATAGACTTTGGGGAAAAGATTTCAATGCTTGTGAAAGATGCCATGCTGACTGCACTGGAAACCAATTCCTTTAGTTAACCACAGAACTAGGTCAGCAGGGGCAGGAACAGTGCTTGTGTCACCTTGTCGACCTGTCTCAAGCATGCTTTGGAGAGGCCACCTCTGGACATAAACATGTAGATTGATTTCACTGTGATTCTTTGGTATGGGCTAGTGTTGCCAATTTCAGCTGGTTTTGTGCTGTGAACACTTATATAGAAGGAACTGATATTGAGACCGCCAAATCATTGTGCATAAGTAGAGGTAAAATACTAAGAATTCCTATTCTGTATAAGTCAAGCAGTTTATCTGCACTGAGTGTTCATATCGTATTTATAGAAGAGGAAGTAGTACTTTGTCCCTGCATAATTTTCTGCTTTCATGCTGGGTCAATGACCTTTACTTTCAAGAGTTTTATTGATTTCTTTTTTCTTTTTAAATTAACGTTAAGACAAATGACTAGTAAATGCCTAAAGACACTTTATAAACTGCACATAGTAGTGTTTGCCTCACGAAGTCGGATTTCCCCAGGTTCTCTGTCCATGTGTTCCTTTTGCAAATGATCTGTAAGAGAGTATAGATTACAGATTAGACAATATTCAAGGACTAATTGCTGTTGGACTTTATAAAGTGGAATATGGACTCAAAGAAATTAGTCACAAGAGTTTCCTGGAAGGCAGCGAAGTTGAATATCAATTATGCAATAATATGCTGGCAAAATGCATGTACATGTGCATGAACCCGTGTGCCATTGCTTCATGCTGGATGGAATCAGCAGTGCTCAGCTGTTTCTGATAGTCTTTAGCTGAAATGATAAGAGTTTTTGGAACAGAAGTTCTGAGTGCTCTTGTGACTGTTGCCCTTTCATTCTTAGTACCATGGTGTGCTGCATACAGTAGCCTGCTGTGCACCTTATCACAATAGGTTGCATGGAACTTAAACTACGCAGCAACACAAAAGACATTTTGCACATGAAGAAGTGGTGAAGCAATTATAAATATAAATGAAGAGCTGAAATACTTGCTAGTGATAATTGAAGATCAGGTCACAGCCCCCACTACTCCCAAAGTCTGACTTAATCTGCCTAGGAGTCCTCTTTGTGGCAGCCAAGTTGTCCTTGGTAATTTCAGATAGCGTATATGAATAAAATTTTTACTGTTTATGCATAAGGGATCAATATAGCGTGTTATGAGGATTTTGTACATCTGTAGTTGTGTAAATAAAATATGTGCAAATCTCTGTGAATTTAGCTTATAACAAAATAACTCATTTTTGCATACTATATTCTGCAGATCTTGAGTGCCTGGGGATGTCTGTGGTTGTCTTAACATCACTGAAGTGACTTTAACACTTTTTAAAAATCCCTTCTCTGTCCCTTTTTCTTTCTTTTTTTTCTTTCTGTTTTGTTCACTGTTTGTTTTGGTCCCCTCCCCCATGCTTAAGTCTGTTTTTGCTAGCCTATTGACTGCAGGCCTTGTTCACTTGCTCAGTGCCTGCAGTAGTGCAGTGTTTGTGTCAGACAGATCAAGGTTATAAAACATTTCACATGCATACTGATTTATGGTACGCTGATTGGAAGTATGCAATGTCAAGTGCCCCCTTGACTTTTAACTAAATCTGCAGTACAGTTATTGAGTATTGACCATGATGAACCTGCCAGTCGTTTTAATGTGACCTTGTGCTTATGCCTTTGGTTAAACTAGATGCTTTGCAATGTCTAAAAATATTCTTTATAAATTATATATGTCATCACAAAGGACTGATTTCCAAAGGATGTGGACACTGCATATGAAATATGTGTTGTGGTAAGAGGAGTTCGCAGCCCCTCTGCCGCCCCCCTCCCCATGAAACTTTGAGCCCTTCCCTCACTGTGTTCATCTTGGCTTTAGTTATTTCTGAATGTTATGATTGTAGAGCTCTGCAAATTTGTGAATAGCTGCTTTGTATCTGTGGACCATGTTTGCAAATCGCAGAGGGATGCGAATCCAAATTTTGTATCTAGAGCCTCGCAAATATGCGGCTACCTGCAGACCATGTTTGTGGATACAAATTTTGTATCCATGCAGGGCTCTCATAATTTGATATTAAGTTTGGAGAGGATCCATTTTTTTTAAAGTAGTTTATCATAAAAAGGATTATCTGGAAGACCCAATCTGATTTTTCCATTGGACATACTGTACTCATTCAAAGCTATTCCTTCCCACAGTTGGGAAAACCAGAATTTACCAATGTACATTGCCAAAGAGTCATAGTAATACATCAGCAGCCCCCCATAAGCTCCCTCCCAGCACCTCTGAGCCACCAGCTGCCCCACCAATCAACACCTCCCCTTTCCTCCCTATCAGCTGTTTCCTGGTGCTCAGGAGGCTTTGGGGGGTGGGAGGAATGAGGGCATGGCAGGCTCAGGGGAGGGGGCAGGCAGGAGTGGAATGGGGACAGGGCCTGTGGCAGTACCAGGGTTTGAGCAATGAGAACCCTCCCTCCCCCAGCACATTGAAAAATTAGCACCTGTAACTCCAGCCCCAGAGTTGGTACCTATACAAGGAGCCGCATATTAACTTCTGAAGAGCCTCATGGGCTCCGGCGCCACAGATTGGCCACCCCTGCTATGATAAGTAGCTGCTTTGTGGAAATTGACAGCTAACAATGAAGGATCTTTGGCTTCACTTTGTAATTGTCATGACTGGACACTGCTGGATGCCTTGGAAATGGCTGTGTTGACTTCAGCAGAAAATAGATCTATCTGAAGCTAACTGTTTAAAAATAATCCACCCAAAATAGCTTGTGAGATTCAAAGGCAGCCAGCACTCATGCTGTAAGAAGTGATAAAGCCACTGCAGGATGAACCACTGGCTTTGTAAAAGCAGCTATAGACCCCACAAATGAGACTTTAGAAGATAATCTGTAGTAGTTCAGTTCTTTACATAAATTGGGCTGGTTGGTAAGGTGATATGAAGTGTTCATTTCTTGATCATTGGTTCAAATGTATCTCTGACTAGTGAAGACTAAAAATGAGAGTATCTGATGGATATTAAAAGGTAATTCATTATAACTACTCGCCTTATTTTCTCTTAGTAAATTTCCAAGGGAAAATAGACAGGAGCTTTGTCTATGAGATACTATGGATATTAGTGGAAGAGATCATCATTATTCTCCAAAAAATCATTTTTGATATAAACATAATACTCAAAATTTATTTTTTTTAAAAAAAGTGAGCTCACTTTTTTCAAAGTAGGATGTAAAGGAGGCAGTAAATTAGATTTAGGTTAACATCTCCAGCCAGGACATTTACCATGCAAAGTATGGTAATAGGCTATAATAAAGGGCAAGGAGGGCCTTTGGAATAGGGGTATTTATTTGGAGATAAGATGTGAAAGTAGATTGGGACACCATTGTTTGATGTGAATGTGCACACCTCCAAGAGTGCTTGGTTACTACAGAGATGAGTAGTATCCAGTGCATTATAAGAATCTCTCTAGAATAGAATAGAACAAACCTGTTTTAAAGTTGTAAAACTGACACAGGGAAAAAGAAGAACTGAAACCATTCATCCACAGCAATAAATGCAATTTTGTGTGGATTTGGAACATAATCTTATTAGGTCAAAATATCACAAATGGATGTGCCCATCCTCTTACTATTTTATTGTTGTAATAAATTATATACAATTTCACTTGATGCTAGTGATGAAATCTGTGTCGTTTAGTAAATTATGGAGGCATAGATTTAGGGTAAACAATTAACTGCCAATATTGGATACCTCATCAGCGCTAACTAACATAAAGTGTGTTCATAGCAGTATATCATGGGTTCTCAACCTGTAGGTCATGAGAACTGTCCCTTTTCTATCTCTATTTACCTTTTCAATCTAACTATTTTCTAATCACTGTGGCTGCGGAAAGAACCTTGGAAATAGGAAGGAATCTTACATTGAAGCAGTGATGCAAACCTGAATCTGTAGATGGCCTGAAACAACATCTCTAAGTGGTGTGAACTTTGTGCTGTGAACTGCTCTCTTCATCTCAATCAAAGCCATATGGACTCTGCAATTCTTATTCTCGGTATGTCATAAAATTCAGCTTTTTTGCCTTGTAATTCACAGCCAGGTACCTAATATCTTATTTGTCTCCTTATCCTTCAGGTAACCTACCTGCAGCTGCCTCTTACTTTCCAGCTTTCCCTTCAAGGGGAATTTTAATTGGATTACAGTGCATGGTCCTTGCTCGGTGCCATGGAGCTAGGCACTAGGATGGTCACGAAAGCTCTTTCTTCCTTCATCTATAGATTCACTGTTTGTAGTCTGACTTCCCTTTCTGGCAGACTCAGAGTAAAGCATGCACTTGAATGCTTGTAAGCTGCTGTGATATATTTCAAAAGAGTTGTCGTAATAGGAGTCTGGGTGTGCATACAATCATTTAGAAAAGAAAGGAGCACAGGCTTTACAAAAGGAGAAGATGGCTTTATTCCATGACCCTATGAACATGGATGCTCCCCGAGCATCCTATTGGGTGTTACTGTGAATAGTAAAATCTGTCAAGCTAGAGCTGGTGGAAATATTTTATTTCAAATTTCTTGAAACAAAAAAATGGACTAATTTAAAAAAATGTGTTTTTTTAATTTTTGTGACTTTTTTGATGGGGGGAGCGGGTAAGGGAAATGAAAACCTGAACATTTGCCAGTTTTTGGAACTGAAAACCATTTTTTTCTTTCCACTTCTCCTCTGCTCCCCAATTTACCAGTTGCAAAACAGAAAAAGGGGAAAAGTGGGGGAAAAAGAATGGAGAGAGGAAAAATAAATGTGGTGGGGGAAGAAAACCAAAAATGGGGAAGTGGTGGGGAAGAGAACTGAAATTTTTAGGTTTGGAGTTTCAAAAACCCAAACAAAAGGAAGCTGAAGGAAAACAATTGAGGAATCTGTTACACATCATAATATTGATTGGGCTCTGTGTTACAGATATCATTGATACTACTTTGGGATCAGTTGCTGCCAGTCCTGACAATACAGTTCCCTTCTCAGATGACAAGTCAGCTCAAGAACTCATGATATAGCTGAAGGTGTTTGGGGACCAGAGTTCAGGGGAGCCTGTACTTATCAATAAAAATGGATGAAATTACATGTGTGTTGTCTTCTGCCAAACTCTTAATATATGTCCAGGATGTGTCAGAAGGACCCAAATGAGAACTTCCTGCTTTTTTGTTCTCTGACAAGATTTTCTATCGGGGGAATAATTTCCTTGAAGCTCTCTAAGAATCATTTCTTGCAGCTGGGTTGGATTGGCATTTCTGTACTGGTATTTGTACTGATGGTGCCCAAGCTATGACTACAAAACACAAAAGCTTTGTACCTAAAATCTTGTCTATCCAGGCACCAAGAAGCTTTTGCAGCAAAGGGGATATCAGTGGAACTGACAAATGTACTTGTTGAGGTGGTAAATGTTGTCTATGTTTTTAAAAGTAAGCTTACCAGTGGACACCTCCTCACTATTTATATGTGAAGAAACAGGCACTCAACATCAGCAGCTCCTCTTCAACACCAAATCTTGCTGGCTTTCATGTACCAACATTTGGCATTGCTAGTTTGAGCTCTCAAAGTTATTTTCCTGGTTGAATAGGGCTCTGCCCTTGCTAAGTACTTTACTGACCAATATTGACTTGCTCTGAATGCTTCTCTCCAGGGGCCAAGAATATGTGTTCTCAACCTAGGTTTTACAGTTTGCAGAGGGATCGCAAATAAATGTCAGGGTTGAGACCATCTTGCCCTTGCATACTGCGACATGGTAGGGACTTTCAGGGATTACCCAGTATAGAAAAGGCTACAGTCATTATGGTATGTCTACTCCGAGCAGCAGTGTGATTCTGATGGAAGGGAGAACTCAGCTGTATGTAACTGCTAAAAAACCTGAATGAATAGAAACAATTGTCTAATTTTGGTCCTGTTCTGGTCTCTGCAGTGTTCTTTTACGTGACATTTATTTTGATGATGATGGTGTGTATTTTAATTTAACTGTCTTGAAGATGGGTCATTCTTCTCGCACTGCATGCTTCCTAGAAATGTCTACTAATGAAATAGACTGACCCTCTTGCTCTGTACCTATAAGCGGTTCTCCACATTGATGAAGGTTTTGTCTGTAGGCAGCCTAAATGGTAGATTGATGAATCAAAGTAATTGCTTATTTATAAATGTCTGGGTTTGTTAGTCTTCACTCAACAAGGGAAAATGAACCGGAGCTTATAGTTCATGTATTAAATATACCATTCTGACCTGTGATTTATTTCTTACACCTGTGATTTTTCTTATTCATTTTTTCTTCTTGAGCTCTGTGGCTGCTTCTGCTTTGTGTTACTCTAAGATGCACAAGTATATTTTATTTAGTAATAAATCTATTGATGTGTAGGGATTATGAACTATATCACTGTATAAAGGACCCTTAACAAAATTCTTAATTAAAAAAAACAACTGTTTACTTAATGATTGCCATGATGTCAAAGTTCAAGTAAAATAAAATTTTTGCTGTTCAAACAATTCTATTGTTTGTCCTGAAGGGGAGTAAGTAATAGAAAATGAGGCATGAAAGCATGGAATGTGTATTAACCTGGAAAACCGAATTAT
This sequence comes from Dermatemys mawii, assembly GCA_007922305.1. Taxonomy (NCBI): domain Eukaryota; kingdom Metazoa; phylum Chordata; order Testudines; family Dermatemydidae; genus Dermatemys; species Dermatemys mawii. The sequence continues at coordinate 18,500,401 of ML677342.1, forward strand.
GCTGCCATTTTTTTTAATGTGACTGCTCAGTCCCAAAATAGGCATAGCAGGTATTTGGTTCCTGATATTCCCTCCTCCTTCACCTCAACTCTTCTGACTTACATGGATTTTTCAGGCAATGTAAACATTTTCATATCTTTAATGCACAGAGTGTATGCTAAAATGTATTAAAAACACTACTGCTTATAGAGGACTATATTATGATATTACTTGGTGCCTACAAACATTTAAATTACAGCGTACCCACTATGAGTTAAAACTGCAAGTATTATGAGACTAAAAATGAAAGAGCATATAGCAAATATATAGATACAGGATGCTCAGGTTTGCTAATACTATTTGGTGTGGCACAAAGTGGCCTTGAAGTATCCAGAGAATATCAGTGGACTATTTATCTGTTTACAGGAATACTCAGCTGCCCATGAGGCTGGTAGAGACAGCAGAGCTGCCTTGCTATACAAGCTCCCTTTCCCACACCTAGACCTATCAGAAAATGAAGGAGAGGACATGTTAGGGTTGAGATGTGGGTGGCAGAGAGGTGTGACAGTGGAGCGCTGCTAGATATGATCCTCCTTAGGAACCTGGTGTAAACTGAGGACTTTGCTGTGCAATGTTAACTTGTGCTGGGGCTTAACTACCCTGAATCAGGGAGTTGTGGCTGCTGGTCACTTACAAATGTTTCTGTGCAGTGCTACTGTGCTTGGGCATAGTGGGAGACTTTTGGTCGTTGCTTTTTATAATGGCCTGTATGGCAAGACCTGCCCTTCAGATGGGTATTCTTAGCTGTATGTGGATTTATTTGTATTAGACATTCTAATTTTTTTATGCTTCAGCTCGTTTTGAACTCATACTATGGTTACACGTCTCCTAAAATATGAATGTCCTGCTGCACTCTCAAATGTACTTCCTGTGTTCGCTTCAAGGCCCTCTTTTACACATGGGCGTTGTCTAGGAAGCTGACCCATTGCTGAAAATGGTGGTCACCTATGGGCCTTCCTGAACTGGTGTTGAGAACTTGTTTAGCTAGTAGCATAGATAAGACATAACATTTTTTGATGTTAGTTCAGAAAGCGTGATTTGGACTTAATGGAACTAAAAGAAATGTTAATAAAAACACATCAGTTTACAAAATACTCCTCTGAGTGAAAGAGCCTGCTTTGTCAGGCAGTTTTTAAAGGGAAATGTCTTGTGTGAATGCTTTACCCACTTAATGATCATGTTCCTTCTGTGGATAGTCCAAGAGTACTTGCAGATGTAATATTCTTACTGGGAATTCAGTACTTAGTACTTAGCCCATGGTGCTTACAAACATTTAAAATACTGGTGAAACAGTGTCTCATTTCATAGTTTCTGTAGGGGTGATGAAAAAATACCCATCTCTGACTGTCACTGTCAGTCCTGGATCAATTTCCTCATGCAAATGGGGTTGCAGAATTGTGCAGCATGTGTTTGTCTGCATGAAGTAACAATCAAAACTTGGATCTGATGAATCCCCAAGGCATCTGCTAAGATGTCTGGTGCAGCTTGTAGACACTTCATGGTTCAGGAATGAAATGATGGTTGCTTTTGTTTTCCAGAATTATTTTATACAGCATTGTTCAAAATAAAAATAAGGGCCATATTCAAACTCTGGTAAACTTACTTTAGGAGTAAATTTGGCCCAGTGGGATTAGCCTGAGGAAACAGTATTGTTTAGTTCTGAATTGTCTGGTTTAGGATGGGGGGAGAAGGTTTAGTTTAACCTTAACTTGAGAAAGAGGGATAAAAAGCAATATAGTCTTTTTTCAGTCATTCTTAGTCAGGAAAAAGCCATTATTTCCCAGGGTGGTGGGAGAAATGAATAGTCACTGTGTCGTGCATCCCTCATATTGCTGCTAGTCATGGCTGAGGGGAGAATGCATTGTAATAGTGCAGCATCTGTGGCTCGTGATAAAATTCTCATTATAAACTCAATATTTCTGTATTCAGATAGAAAAGCTCTTTGCAAAATCTTGAGATGATAGACTGCACTTCTCGTCAAAATGGAATCCTTGGCTTTTCCTGTGCCCAGTTAAAAGATCCTAGCTCTGCCTTCAATTCATAAAAATAAAAAATGTTGAATGCAACATTATATTTGATTTGTGTAATAGCTCCTAGAGTGTATTGTATCCCCTGTTAATGCAAATTATATCAGTGCTATAATTTTGGTAACAGTGGTGATGGACAATAATAATAAAAAAATGTACAAGGATGACTGTCAAACTGCCCAGAACATCCCAGGCTATAGCTAGAATTTACTATCTCACTCAATGTGAATAATAGAACAGCCAGTTTAATTTTGTTCAGCTTCCTTTTACAATCATGTTTTATTGAATGTACCCTCAGGTGAAGGTGACTACGGCAGTGGCAGCGCAGCAGGCTAGTGTATTAGTGTCTGAGGAAGTAGACAGCAGGCATGTTCATCTTGCCACATCTGCTGGATGGTTCTCAGGTCTGGAAAATGGTGCATTGTGCCACTGAAATCTCACTCTATCTCTCACCCTTCCCCCTTGCGAACTGAAAACATCTGGAGCCTCTGTCCACTGAAAAACTGCTACTGAAATGTTTAAGAGCCTTAGAGAAAAGAGGGAGGGGAGGGGAATATTATTTTTAATGTGAGCAGATGGGGCTAGTCCACTTATACACTGTACCTCCTTTCATTTATATTGGTGAGAGGGCCTCATTACTGGCATCAATGGTGTACTACCAACGACTGCTCTGGTACTCAGTCTGGTTTTCAAACTGAGTGTATGTAAGCACATGCTTTGATAACAAAATTCATTCTCAGTCTCTCTGGGCTTCACTCACTGTTATGAAGGGATTGCCAGAGGCTGAGGGATTTTTTTAAAAAACTATTTAATACTGATATGGAATGAAAAGGAATTTCCTCTAAACGGGGATAGAGATTGGGCAATGGCTCATGCCCACCAAAGCGAAGTCTAGAGTAAAGTCTACCTTTGAGAGGGCTGGAGGGTGAGAGTGAGCATGTTGACAATTAGGAAGAGAGCTGAACAGCGGTGAGTGATTAGAAGGAGTATTGGAGATGTGCTTCAAAGCCCTGAGCCCTGATTAGTTAGATTGTCGCTTAATTTCCCACTGCATACAGAGCGCTTTGTGAAAGTTAATATCAGAGCTGTGCTAATTGGAAGTTCTGGCCAGAATAGGTTTGTGTGCACTCTTTTTCTCCCCCCTGGTTTTACTTTTGCTTGCATTTGTGCCCCCTTAGTGTTATTTTGCATTTCAGATTTGAGTAAAACACAAATTCAAAATGGAATTTAGCCACAGTCACAAAGCTTCAATTGCATGTAGTTTCCACTTAAAGTGATGACTTGTCCAAGGCTTACATAAAGCTCATCCCATACTTGCCAGAAGTTTATGAAGCTTGGGGAAAAAATAGTCCATGATTCTAGTTTGTAACACACATCTCCAAAACCACATGATGCATTGTTTTGGGCCTTTGTTGAAAACTTCACACACTTTACTTTTAGTATCAGTTCAAATAGTAGATTAACAGTCATGTAGCAGTTATTCCTTTAAAACTGTTTATGGTAGAGACAGATTTTTTATGGATTACTTAGACTAGATTTAACAGTTCAATGCTTCAACTAAATAGGGTTTATTAGCTAAAATATAAAAATGAATTATTTAGTAGAAAAATTGGTTTCCAGGTGAGTTGAGGAGCACATGTAACCCTGATTTGACTGTTTCAGGGTTGTGACAGAGTGCTGCATCAATCATTAAATCGCTAGAGCTGCCTTTCTTGGTGCCAGGGCACTTCTGACACATTTGTTCCATAGCAGAACTATTGAACTGCAGTAAGCTGAAAAACCTATTTCAAAATCAAAAGAAGCCTCACCAGCAAAATTGTCCCCTTGTTAAATCTGTTTCCTGCTTAAGGACTGGATTTGCCACTGAACTCTATCCTTTCAAAGTTTTCATGCGCAAAGGAATGCCTTGAACCTCACTCACTTGTCACTGCAGTTACATTAAATATTTATATCAAAAAGTGTCCCCTTCCTTTTATGTATTCCATTCTTCTAAATCAAAAGGTTGAATACTGTATAAAAGACATAGTGCGTCACAATGGATCATCCAGTAGTATGCACATCTGATAGCGGAAGGTGGTTCATACTGCATGAACTGCAAACATGTTTAGAGGTACACTGATAAACCAGTTCAATCTACCTTTAATATATAAGTTTCGGGTTACCTCTCCGTATGCACACACAGAATCCATTGACATTGATAGTTGAACAAAAGGTGTAGCATATTAAGGATTTTAGGTAGAACTGGGCAAATAACTTTGTTTTTTAGCATGTCCAGCAAACCAACCAACAAACAAAAATCAGTTACTTGCCCAGCTCCAAGAGGATTTTGGCTTGGATCATATCAAATTTAAAATTTTGAAAAATTTCAGTTTTAACTGAATCAAGTAAGCCCATTTTGAGTCAGATGAAACATGTTCAAAATACTTTGTTTCTGGGCATTTTTAAATGTCTGGGATCACAAAATGGGGGAGATATGGAAGTACCACAGAAGTGGTTCTTTTCTGTGTAATTTGAAGACCAGTGGTTAGAGCATTTACATGGGATGTGGAGACCTGGGCTCATGAGCCTGCCTCTGCCCAATGTGGAGCAGGGATTTGAATTTGGATCTCCTATCTCTCAAGAAAATGCCCTAGTCACTGGGCTATACTGTTTGGGATCTTTTTCTCTCCTCTGTGGAAGCTGTCACGCTTTGTATAAATAATTAAATATTCATTGATGCAGGGACTTGGGTAACTTAAGCCTTCCACATCCCAGCTGAGTGCTCTAAGTTCCCTCGCTAAAAGCTGTAAGGAGGGGCACCACTACTTGTTCTTCCTTTACTGTTGTTTTGTGAATGGTACCTTAATTTTTTGCAGGGGGAGAACTAGCCAAAACTATTATCTGAATTTGAATCAAACTCCCAAATAATTTTGGCTAGATGGAAACTGCATTTTTCGGAGTAAACTATTTGCCCCCATAATTATGCCCAGCTCCATTTTTAGGTTTACTCTACAAAGGTCAGTTTTCGAATTGTCCAGTCAGGACCCAAGGAATATCTGCCGGTCTGCAGACTCATTTGCTGCTACCATTGCTTCATTACTGCCACCTGAAAACTGCAGTTGTGCCCTGAGCCCAACTTGCCTCCATGTCTCTTGTTTGTTCTTCTCAAATTGCTTTCCTTCTTTTGACCACCCAGAAGGCGTCTTTGGTGATTTCTCTTGCAGCTCCCTGCTGTTCCAAGATACTCCAGACTGTTATGTTACAGATATCAGCACAGCGTGGGTGTATAGTGACATGCATGATGATCAGCTGCATGCCGCTCATTCTGTGAGAAGTGCCCTCTGTCTGTAAGAACACGCATCCAGAAGTGTCTTAATCCAATTAGCATCTAGAGCCTATGGTGGGGGCGGGAGGAACAGCTGGGGACATCACTAACAAAGAGTGTAATTTTACTAAAATTGCTTAAATTTTATTTTGGTAGAAGGCTAAGTCTCGTAAGATGTACAGACATCTTTTCTGCTCCAGATCCTTCCCTGTAGCCAGAAACTACAGAGCTAAAATATTGTGTGTGTGTGAATTGGCTTGATAATCACCTTGTGTGTTTCAAGTGTGAAGAGGAGACTTGCTAGCAGGTCATTGGCCAGTTTTCAAACCAGTGATGTACATAATGGTGTGAGCTGCCTCAGAGTGAAATGTGATTAAAATTCTATCCTTATAGCGATTTGTATCAGAGAATGATGGAATGTGATTTTCTGTCTGAAAATCCAAGCATTTTTTTGCTCCTTTATATAAATCAGCTTCCTCCTTTTTGATTTTTCCACAAACACATTCCATGTCCGAACATATCTATCTCAATTAACATATCCTAGCTGTTCTTCACTAAAATGCACTTGTAGAATTGAGGAACTTACTATAAAAGTTGCATGCAGCAAAACTTTTAAACATGTATTAGGGGCTTGGATGGCTCAGGAGACTGGCACAAGGATGTGCAGTCATTCACCACTGCATCACTTGTTTGAATCTATCCCAGGTCAACAGCTATGGAAAGTAATTACTGTGATGCGTCCCAGGGGCTGTGAGGCACCTCACTACCACCTGCCTTTTGGTGTGAGTAATCTTTGCCTGTGCCTGCCAGGGGTCAGCGCTCCCCAACTCCACAGGCAACACAAGCACTCTAGGCCTATGCTGACCCTGCTCTCTTTCTATAGGTTAGAAATAGGTACACTCCAATCTCCAAGCATCTCCCTGGAGTGTCCAGTCCCTCTTCCCCTGAATGTTCAGAGATTAACTGCTTCCAAAGGCACAATGCACCCCAGTTTATCAGTTACACCTTAGATCACTGTTCTATTTAATACACAGATTTTATATATGAATATAGTGAAAACAAATCAAAGTTTATTTAACAAAGGTTCAAGATTCTAGTAATAGCAAGTAGAAGTATTGGAAACAGATGGTTACCTGTAAACTAAAATCGTAACATGCATTCTAGAACCCTGACTTACTTAACTAGATGCTTTTGTTTAATAGAGTAGTGCTTACTCAGGCTTGGTCTACACTAGCAGGAAGGGTTGACCTAAGATATGCAACTTCAGCTACGTTATTCACATAGCTGAAGTCGGCGCATCTTATGCTGACTTACCTGCCGTCCTCACGGCGGCAGCAGGCTCTCTCATCGACTCCAGCTTGCACCTTTTGGCGAGCTGGAGTTCCGGAGTTGATGGGAGTGCCTTGACAAGATGCAATAAATCGATCGCCAATAGATCAATCACTACCCGCTGATCCAGCGGCTAGTGAAGACATACCCTCAAAGTCCTTCCAGCATTTTACAGTCAGTCTTGGCAGTGACCTTCCATTCATCAGACATGTCATGCTGTCAGATTGCCTCCTTCATGAGAGATGCAGTGTGATTTCTTGCATTACCAGATATACTGAGATGAATTCTTTGATCTTTGTTGTAAACAGGACACCACCCTGCCACTTGTTTTTATCTATAGGTTTTCTTGTAAATTTTGCAGTCTTATGCCTGGTAGCAGGTTTGGTCTGCAAATAGGCATCTATTGTAACACATAAAATGCACAATACACATGTGACCAGACTGAGAACCATCTGCTACCTCTTGGTTCTGTGCCTTAACTCCTAAACTTTAAGAACATAATTTTCAATATAGATACATAACATTAAATATTATGTGTAATTACATTTTGTGGTGATGATGATGACCTTGCTCTTATCAGAGACCTTGTATGTCACGCCTTTAGTGAATTAATATGTAAATATCTGAGACTGAGATCCCTGTAAAACTATGCACCTCCTGTGTTCAAGTCCAGTTGGCATCAAGAGGTCCTTGGGTCATAATTGCCATTTGAAACCTGTTTGGTAGTCTTTGTGAAATGAATTAATGTTCTCAGTCCATCTGGTGAACTGGTGTCCACACCACACAAGCCCACCATTGTAATTGACAGCTTTGTTGGCAATCTAATAAGAGACTAAGGACTGATCATGGAAATTGATCTACTCTCTTCTTTCAAGAAATGTTTTAGCACGTTTGGAAAAAGAATGGGAGAGGTGCCGGGCTAGTGTGGATGTATGGCAAAACTGCAGTGGAGTGATACCTAACTGCATGGCTCATGTGATTACACTGCATTGCTGGTGCTTGAACTAGTGAGATAACACCAGTTTAATTGTCTAGTATAGAAAAAAATCTTTCATGTGTGGTTCTTAGGGCTTACCCATTATTCATTCTTTTTTGATTCAGTCACTCAGCTTTTCTATGTGATGACTTCTCCAGCAAACCAAGAAGCAAGAGATTCAGCTTAAGACCCAAACCTGAATGCTGTGAGGCTACTTTCAGAAGGGCAAATATATTTTTGCAAGTCAGTCACGTTAGGCAATAACAAAGAAACCTTAGGAAGTGGGTTTGGATAAGCACCACGTCTGGTTGCTTAGCGAAACTACTTGACCAATTTTGCAGACTCAAGGGTACAGGAAATCTCCCTAGTTCAGGCTTTCTAGTGAGTTCCTAGTTCAGGCTTAGTGAGTTTCTAGTGAGTTTCTTAGTGAGTTTCTAGTTCAGGCTTTCTAGTGAGTTCCTGATTTCTGGTTTCTGGTTCCAGTTGGCCTGAGAGAAAATAGCCTTTCTTGCCACAATTAGCACTTCTACTACTGGACAGGGAGAAACAGCACATAAAAACGAAAAATCAAAGGGAAAAATGGACTACATTTCAATTACATGTGAGTACTAGTTTAGAAAAGCACTTATTTTTATCCTGGCATGTTAGACTGTCTTTAAACATTTCTATATGCTGGAGATTACTCTGCTTAGTTAATATTGGTATTGCACATTTTTTAACTGATTTGAAACATTATCAGGAGGAATAGTCAACCATTTAGAAACCACCTTTTTAAGCAGTAAAAGAAAATACCCTTTGAAATTCACAAGCCAAAAATGTAATGCAGTAAAATGATTTCCTTTGCACAATCTCAGTATGTGTGTAAAACTGTGTGTACAAATTACATGAAGCTACAAACAGCCTGTTTATATCTGACAAATCTGTGCACATAAAGTTCAGAAATATTTTCTCCATTCATCAATGTCTGGGAGCTACAATATAAAAATAATTGGAATAAAAGATTTTTAGAAAACCCAAGAAAAACTAGAGGAGTACAAAAGGTATCTTACTTCAGTCATCTTGTGCAGAACCAGGTATCCCATAACTTGTATTAGATCATCTCAGTTTAGATGATCTCAATAACAGTATTCCCAGAAGAACTGGTTGTTCTGGAAACCAAAGATGTAATTTTCTTCTTTGCATTCTTTTCTAATAGTATATTTGTGAATCTCTCTGTGAGCCTGATTTAAAGTTAATTGGAGGGTAGAGTATCCTGAACTCAGGAGCTACAAATCATGATCTTTTACCAGTGGCATTGTTCAAGGAAATATAACCCCCTCCTGTAGCTTTTCGGTATGAGCTAAATGTGAATCTGTAATCTGATAACGCCACAGATACATGGTGTGACTATATCAAGGCTTTTGGTTTTGCAATTGAAGTCAATGACAGCATTAAAAGCTAAATCCTTTGATCGGATCCATGAGGCAGATATCAGCTGAGTAGTAGAAATGAAGGATTACACTGCTCTACAGCCAAAATGCTTCTGAAATAAATGTAGTCAAACTTTACTAATTCTGGGTCACTGAGAACAAAAATGATGCTTAAAATTGTTGTTTGGCTCTAGTTTTCAAGATATGCTATTGGGTCAGTATATACGACCCTTGACATGGGAATGGTGGAGGATAAGTGAGTTATAAAGGAAAGAGATCTCAATTTAAACCAGAAATGACTAAAATACATCTTTGACTGGATCTATGAATAAATCTATGACTGGGTTTGGACAGTACTTGCTTTTTAGGCAAAACAATGAATGATGCAATCTGAAGCTGGTATTGCGTCATACATGATATGAATTGCATCATGTTATTTCTAGAAGTCACGGATGATGCAATCATAACGAAGCTTACATCACTCTGCTGAACAAATTGCCCTATATCAGCTCTAGAAATCATACAGTGTCGTGCTCTCTTATTTGTCAGTGTTTGATTTTGCAAAGGGACACATTTCTGTTTAGCCAAAGTGAGCAGAGATGCCTCGTACTTGTGTGAACAGTGCAGATAACTTCTGCTATGTTTGTGGTGGAGTGACTTTTGCATCACAAAAGCGCAGTATAACCACTATGGTTAAGAAAGCCTATCACCTTTATTTTGGCTGTAAAATTGGAGATTGGGACAAAAGGTGGGCCCCACACATATGCTGCAACACTTGTGCAACAAATCTTCGCCAGTGGTTGAACAGGAAAAGGAAATCTATGCCTTTTGCAGTGCCAATGATTTGGAGAGAGCCAACAGATCATACCAGCAATTGTTACTTCTGCATGGTGCCTCCAGTTGGGAAAGGTGTGTCAAAGAAGAAAAAGTGGACTGTGCATTATCCAAACATTCCATCAGCTATACGCCCAATACCCCACGGAGAAGGACTGCCGGTTCCCGATGCACCAGAATCATTCTCACTTGAGTCAGACGAGGAAGAGGAAGAGGATGAAACTTCTGGTCCTGAACCATCAATGTCACAGGACCCACATTTTCTCCCATCCTCCTCCTCTGAACCACACCTCATAACACAAGCTGAACTGAATGACCTTGTCAGGGATTTGGAACTACCCAAGAGTAAGGCAGAGCTGTTGGGCTCCAGACTACAGCAGTGGAATCTCCTGGCAGGTGATGTTAGGGTTTCCATGTTCTGTGACCGTCAAAAGGATCTTGTCCCATTCTTCTTCATGGAAGGTGATCTTGTAGCCTGCAACAACATCGATGGTGTGATGGCAGCCCTCAACATCGTTCACGATCCAGATGAGTGGAGACTCTTCATTGATTCATCGAAGATGAGTCTGAAAGCTGTTTTGCTGCATAATGGCAATGTTTTGCCATCAATTCCAGTTGGTCATGCAGTCCATATGAAGGAAACCTATGACAACATGAAACAACTTTTGAGGTGCATAAACTATGACCAACATCAGTGGCAGCTTTGTGGTGATTTGAAGGTTGTTGCTCTCTTGCTTGGTCTGCAGACTGGATACACAAAGTACTGCTGTTTTCTCTGCGAATGGGATAGTCGTGCAAGAGATTCCCACTACATCAAGAAAGACTGGCCACTCCGACAGTCATTGGAGCCTTGGAGGAAAAGTGTTCAGCATCCACCACTTGTTGAATCGAGGAAGATTTTGTTACTACCCTTACACATCAAGCTGGGTCTGATGAAGAACTTTGTCAAGGCCATTGACAAAATACAAGCAGCTTTCAAGTACCTCCGTGGAAAATTTCCAAGGTTAAGTGAAGCTAAGATAAAGGAAGGTGTCTTTGTTGGTCCTCAGATTCGTGAACTTCTTTGAGATGATGCATTTGACCATGCACTGCATGGCAAGGAAAAGACGGCATGGAAAGCCTTCCTGTCAGTGGCAATACATTTTCTCGGAAACAACAAGGCAGACAACTACAGGTTGTTGGTGGAAAACCTCCTCAAGGCATACAAAAGCCTTGGTTGCAACATGTCACTAAAGATACATTTTTTGCACTCTCATCTAGATTTTTTTTCCACCGAACTGTGGAGCAGTGAGCGATGAGCACGGCGAGCGATTTCACCAGGACATTGCAACAATGGAGAAACGCTATCAGGGCAAATGGAGCCCATCAATGCTTGCAGACTATTGCTGGACAGTGACAAGAGATGCTCCATTTAATGAATACAAGAAACAAGCCAAGAAGTGCCGAGTAGACCCTGAATAGGACTAAACTATGTACATAATAGTTTTTTGCCTTTTGTTTCATAATACATTTTATTTATATAACCCTTTTGCTGATTTTTAAAGTGTTACATAAACAGGACAGGTGAAATATTATCATGTAAAGCAACCATAAACACATGAAAAGACTTAGGTTTACAATTTATGATTAAAACGCTACTATCTACACAATATACATAGACATAAAATGTAAAAACTTAAATATCTTAGAAACAGTAGCCAATCAGTTGTTTTAATTGTCATATTTGAATTCAGCACATCAAAATACATAATAATATCACATTTTATCTCTGAAGCAGACGACTTCTGAAAAATTGTAGACCAGTGTTATCTTGTCTGCAGTGCAGAAAGGTTGATGCCATCCACTCTCCTAGATACTTCCACATTACAGTTTTCCACTGTCTCTGTTCCATCTTTTTAGTGGATCAACCACCCACTCCACATCCTTTAGTGTCAAATCATTCTGTAGATCTAGTCCCCATCTCTCCCCCAAAAATCAAACTCTGATTCTCTTGACCTGATACTTTCAAGTGAAAAATATTCTTTTCTATTCTATATAAGTTTTTACTCACTACTGTAGTATCTGATCACCTCCCAGTAGTGCATTAAGGTATGCGACTAACATCTGTCCTGTATTGCTTGTTCCCTTGCCCTCTCCTCAGAAGTGTGTGCATTATGTGTTTTTATATTTTATTTTTAAAAATGGTCTGTTTCCGATGTGTTTTATTAGAAAAGACAAAGTCAAATAAATTTGCCCGAGACTCAGAACAGGAAGTGGTGAGAGATGTGATTGTCCTTACTTTCTGGGGGATTTTATTCTGCAGCATTGAACTACCCCTAGAGAAATTTGTCTCCTACACAGACAAGCTTTATTATTATTGAGTTCCACTGTGCTACAGAAATGTAGTTGTCAGCCATTGTCTTCATCCTGAAACTTCAGTTGATCTTTTAGATCTGGGCCCAAGATATGTGGCGCGCTTTGAAGATAAGGACTGACACCTGAATTAGATTAAAAATTCTATGGGAAGCCAGTGTGGAGAGCAGAGGACAGAGCTGATATGTTCATGGTAACTTGTGTTGCTGAGAAGGCATGTTGTGGTGTTCAGAACTAGTTGAAATTTTCTTTGTGCTGATGGCTCCATGCCCAGATATTGCATTGCTGTAATCCAGACAAGAGGTGATGAAGGCATGAATGAACTGAGGCCAGGTCTTCATCCACTAGGGTGGGACTGAATCTATTTAGCAAGCAGAGATGTTCAAGGATGATGCTGTGTGAGAGCTCAGCATCTGTGAGGAATCGAAAACTACTTACTATTGACTGAATTCACTAATTGTGGATGTGAACATTCAGCCAAAGGAGGCTGCACCATGGCTGCAAGCTTTTCAAAATGCTTTCCTCTGCCCACCAGCATCACCTAGGTCTATCTTGGTTTCTGTTTCAGCTAGCTGTTCTTTATTCTAGAGCTGATCTTATCAAAGGCTGGGCTATCTTGGTGGCAGTGGTGTGGTTATCTGTGATAAAGGATAGGTCAAACACTGAGTCATCTACATATTGCTGACCCTTGAGCACACATCATCTGATCAGTTCTCTTAATGATGTTGAAAAGGACTAGAGAGAGAAGGACTCCACAAGTGTGTGTGTATGTGTGTGTGTGGTTTTGTGATGGAGGTGCAGTTTCTAATTTCTGGTCATTGGGTGTGTCCCTCCAGAAAAGGATTCATAATTTCAGCACATTACCTGGGCTCCTAGAGCCTCTGTCAAGCGAGACAGCAATATCTGATGGTCAGTAGTGGTGACTGCTGTAGGGAGGTCTAGGAGAACAAGAATGGATGTCTGCCTTTCATCCATTGACAGAAGAAGATGATCCATCATTGCTACTAACAGTGGTTTTGGTTCTGTGTCCTGGCCTGAATCCAGACTGTGCCAGGTCCAGAATGTTAGCTTTAGTTAGATGAACTTGTAGCTGAGCTTTTGCTACCTTCTCTGTGAGCTTGCTTAGGCATGAGAGGTTGGACTTTGGTCAGTAGCTGTCTAAAACTGGAATATCCAGAGTGGGTTTCTTCAATGTGCTGGTTGGACTATTGCCTGTTTTGAAGGAGGGAGGGAAAATTCCTTCTGTGAGTGAGGCATTAGCTATTTCTCTCAGAACTGGCTTCAGTGGTTCATGACTTGGGTGACCAGATAACAATAGTGAAAAATCAGTACACACTCTTCTTTTTCGCAGGGGATGGGGCATAGTTGCATATATGACACAGCTCCTAATATCAAGAGTATTTTGATTAAAACAGGATGTCTGGTTGCTCTACTCATGACTCTCTTGCACAAGCCAGAAAAGGCCTGGGTCGGATGCACAAGTCTGAGTCAAGACTCCTTTACAGTGTCCAGAACGTCTTCATGGGTGAATGTACTGAACTGTGGGAATGCAGGTGGGCTGTGGGGAGGTGAGCAGAAGTGGATCCATGCTCTTTGAGAAGCTTCCTGAATGTGTGAGATCATTTCAGAAAAGTAGGATAATAATAGTTCTTTGTGCTTGGCTTTGCAGGTTGTAGGCATTCATAGTTCTTGAAGCATCATGAATAACTTCTTGGAGTGGGATTTAGCAGCCTCAACAGAGCTGGCAGGAAATTCTCTTGACGTGTAATACAGCCTCAGCAGAAGCATTGAGGAAACTTTGTTTCAACCTGCCTGAATCAGCCTGTGGTTTCTACCATTGGCACTCAGATTTCTGCCCCTCTCTGTTATCTGTCCTGGGATGTTGGGAAAACCAAGAACAGTTGTGGGAGTAATGGAGAGGAAGGGACTGTTTTGGGGGTCAGTGGTGGAGGCCAGTGTAGAACAGTAATGATTCACCTCATCCTGTGGATAGGGTGCTGTTGTCCTTCAGCAGTTTTGCAACCTCTTAGATTACATGAGTCTTTGTGATTGATTTACAATTTTTTGTCAGTCTTGTTGACTGAGCATGAGAAGATCTCTGACAACTGCCCTAATGGAAGCACAGCATCTATTCCAGGTGTGGAATCACTTAGGGAGCTATGGATCCTTTATGTATACCAAAGCATCTATTCACTAATGTGCAGATTTCTAGAGGGTAGGAGAGAGGGAGGAGTTTTGACATGGTCCAAAATTCTTTACATCTCAATGATTTCTCATCATCCTCTCCCCCTCTCTCTATCAAGGAAATTTAATAGGCTTTTTTCCCCTCTTTTTACATTTCTTATCCAGTTTTATTTCTTCACCTTTGCTCTTTTCCTCCATTCTCCCTGCTGCTGTTTCTATCCACCAGTCATTATGTGCCTACTGTTAGGCATAAATATGTTAGTACTGTTTAATATGTTCAATTAGTTGTTTTAATAATGTATTTCTGAGGTAATATTAAGTGAACTACGGGCTTTAATAGACACTAACATGGAGTATATGAACTATGGCCCTTGGACTCCATCTTTGTAAGCCGACTTGTTTACAGCTTAGACACTGAAGTTCTCTGGCTCATACTGGACAGCTTTTCCCGCCAGAGCCAGCCCTCAACATTCCATCCCTGCAGAACTTTTCCTGGCAAAAAGGCTATATAAGATCTTGCTCAGCGCCTGCGTGGTGCTGTCTATCTGAGCAGTAGCCTGTCCGTGGAACTGGTCTCATTGTGGTTCCGACCACATGGACGAGAGTAACACCTATCCCCAAGGCACTGGAGAAGACCTTTAACACCTACCTTATCCTGCTGTTCCATCTCCAGAGGGCTTCTCTTCTGTGGAGGTGATCATCTATCCGTTGGACTTCTCAGAGTTCCTCCTTGACGGCTTTCCACTAGCCCGATAGTTGAGGTCCTGAGCACCAACACTGCAAACAATTTCAAACCTAGAATTGAGTAGGGACAATATATATCTTTGTTATAAGGTTTCTGGCCAAGGGTTTATTTGGGTCTGGGATTCATGCCCCGTTGAAGTCACTGTCACTGTTGTTGTTACTGGTTTGTGTTTGTGGTTTTTTCCCTTCCCTATCAATTGTATTCTTATTTCT
The DNA here is from genome assembly GCA_007922305.1 of Dermatemys mawii. Taxonomy (NCBI): domain Eukaryota; kingdom Metazoa; phylum Chordata; order Testudines; family Dermatemydidae; genus Dermatemys; species Dermatemys mawii. The sequence continues at coordinate 18,515,812 of ML677342.1, forward strand.
AATACATATTTCTTTGTTTTCACCTTACTTACCTGCCGCCTATTCATTATACACCATACCTGGGGTATTGGTCGCCTGGGTGATTAGATACCAGAGTTGGTCGTATCTGCACTTTTAAGTAAAAGAGGTATCAATTTTCTTTCCCTCTGCCACACCTGATTTATTTTAAAGGTTACCTTTTTCCCCCTTTGAAGCAACACTACTCTTTCCTTGCTCCAACAGCTACTTTCCACAGGTGACTCTCACAAATAAATTGGATTGCCCTAGCTGCCTGCCTCTTTAAAGGTAGCTGGAAATGCATGACACTTTTCACCGTAATATATTTTTTCAGAGTCAATGCATTTTGTCACATGACTGACTGTGGGCATGAGGTGGGGTTTTTGTTTTGTTTTTGTTGTCCTGGGTTCTGTCCCCTGCTGGGCCCACTCTTCTTGAGAGCTGCTCCCCTCCCTCCAATCCTGGAGGTTCAAAGAAAACTTTCTGCTGCCCAGTGTGTCTAATTTCCCCTCTCTACCTCTTGCTCCCCAGTCTTACCTGCACCACTTGACTAGAGCAAGGGGGAAAAAAGCCGGAAAACCCTTTTAAATTGACTGGGGGAGTGGTGTATGTTGAAGGACTATATCAGTATTCCTTAACTGTTAACTTAGAGACATCCAAAGGTTTGGGAACTGTGAGTTTTATACAAGGTGATGTTTAGGGTTGTTAGATTCCATTGAAACCTCTTTCAACCTTAACTTCCTTTAAGCTAATCATAAGCAAAAGTCTTTGTTAATATCAATAACATTTTATAGAATCATATGAAAGTAGAGCTGAAAGAGACCTGGAGCGGACATGAAGTCTACTGCCCTGCGCTGAGACAGGACCAAGTAAACCTAGACCATTCCCGATGGGGATTCCACATTCTCCCTTGGCAGTCTATTATTCCAAAGCTTAATTACCCTTGTATTTAGTTAGACATTAGAAAAAAAATTCTAATTTGAATCTCTCCATTGCTGCAGATTAAGTCCATTACTACTTGTCCTACCTTCAGTGGATATAGAGAACAACTGATCACCGTGCTCTTTATAACAACTCTTACTATATTTGAAGACTGTTATAAAGTCAACCTCCTCTGTCATCTTTTCTCAAGACTATACATGAGTGCCCATTTTTTAAACCTTTCTCATGAGTCAGGTTTTTCTAAACCTTTTATGATTTTTGTTCCTCTCCTCTGGACTCCCAATTTGCCCATATCTTTTCTAAAACATGGTGCCCAGAATTGGACACAGACAGCTGATTCCTCACCTGTGACGAGCAGTGGGACAATCACCTCCCGTGTCTTACATACGACACTCCTGTTAATGCACCCCAAAACACTAGCCTTCTCTCGACTGCATTGTTGACTCATTCAGTTTGTGATCCACTCTAACTCCAAGATCCTTTTCACCAGTATTAACACCTAGCCAGATATTCCCTTTTTCAGTTGTGCATCTTTTTTTCCTTTGTAAGTGTAATACTTTGCACTTTATTGGATTTCATTTTGTTGATTTCAGACTATTTCTCCAATTTATGGTCATTTTGAAATCTAATTCTGGTCTCTAAAGGGCTTGAAACCCCTCCGTGGTGTCTTCTGCAGATTTTGTAAGCATACACTCCACTCCATAATCCAAGTAATTTAATGAAAATATTGGGTTGTACTAGACACAGGACTAACTCTAGTGGAACCCCACTCGATACACCCTCTCAGTTTGACAGAAAACACCCTTGATAACTACTCTTTGAGCATGGTCTTTCAATCAGTTGTGAACCCGCCTTACAGTAATTTCATAGAGACCATATATCCCTGGTTGGCTTTTGAAAATGTCATGTGGCACTGTGTCAAAAGCCTTACTAAAATCAAGATGTATCATGTCTACTGCTTACCCACATCCGTTAAACCAGTAACTCACTCATAGAAGGAAAAACTAGGCTGGTTTGGCATGATTTATTCTTGACAAATCCATGTTTGCTATTCATTATAACCCTATTCTCCTTATAGTGCCTAAAAATTGTTTTGATTTTTTTAAAATTATTTGTTCTAGTATCTTTCCAGGTTTTGAAGTTAGGCTGACTGGTTTATAATTTCTTGGGTCCTCTTTTTTTCCCCCTTTTAAAGATAAGTACTATATTTGCCCTTCTTCAGTTCTCTGCGATCTTACTCATTTCTGTCTCTGTGAGTAGAGTTAGGCTTCTTGCTATCTGATGATTTTCTTTTTAATGGTAGAGTTTACTGTTTGAATAAAGGAGAAAATAGAGATGTTTAGACTCAGGACAGGTTACAATTCAGTACAATTGCACCTTGCAGGTAACTGTTTTCTCCTACATTTTAAACATAGTTGATATTATGCCCTTGAAGTTACATTTAAATGTGAATTTCAGAATTCATCTAAAAACTCAGTGGTGCATACACACATTCCCTAGTTTCATTAGAACTGGTCACTTCTGCTGCACATATTAAAATACTTCAGGTATGCAGTCTTCATCTCTGTACATACTCATAGTCACATCATGCCCTAGAAGTGTATATGCTTTGCTCCTTGACATCAGCTTAAATTTTTCATGTACTAGTGGAAGCCACAATATGGCCATTTTAAATGGGCACTGTGAAAGTGTAGTGCTCTATTCCATCACGGTTTACAAAGCAAATATAGACTCAATAATAATAATAATAATAATAAAAAAATGCTAGGCTTGACTGGACTGGACTGCAGTATAAAATAACACGCTATAATTGTATAGCTGGGAAGAGGATACATGGCATTATGGCAGGGGACTAATACCATAACACTTGCAGGATCTAATTATTAGCTTTTGAGCAAATGGCAGGTGGTTGATAAATTGGTCAATGGATTTTTTTAAAACTCTTTCTTTCTGGCTTGCAGATTCCTTCCCTTTACACTGTACTGTGTCACACAAAATTCATATTATTTCTACCTAGTTTACTTCAGATTTTGATTATACTTTTTTTCGTTTCTTGCCTTTTCATTGTTTGTTTCATTATTCCTTAGTAACTGTATATCTGGCACCCATACGGTGTTGGGTGTGTTTTTTCCCTTCAGCTTCTTTCTTCCTTTAAATAAGTAGGGTTAGGATCAGAGGTGAAAGTAAGGTGGTACGGGCCGGTACGCTGTATCAGTAAAAAGCCTGTCCGGCCCGTACTGCCTTACTTTAAAGTGCTGCTGCGGCAGATCTTTAAAGGACCAAGCTTAAAGTGCTGTCACAGCAGTGCTTTAACGTTGCTGCTGTTTTTGTGCCTCCCCCCCATCTGCAGCCCTGCCAGGTTCCTCCTGGCAGGGCTGCCAGCGGGGAGTGCAAAAGGGGCAGGGATGCTAAAGTGCTGCTCCCGCCGCGCTTTAAGCAGGGTCCTTTAAAGAGGCAAAAGTCGGGGCTGGGTAGCTGCTCCTTTTGTCCCCACCATTGGTGGTGGCGGGCGGGGGGGTGTGCAGAAGGGGCAGGGAGGTTAAAGCGCTGCCACTTTATACACATTTCGGGAACATAAAATGATGGAATACATATGTATCTCCTGATCTAAGGCAAATCAGGACCAGAAAGCGCTTTGCCACTTTAAAGGACCCTGCTTAAAGCGCGGCGGGAGCAGCACTTCAGCATCCCTGCCCCTTTTGCGCTCCCCTTTGGCAGCCCTGCCAGGAGGAACCTGGCAGGGCTGCAGATGAGGGGGGCACAAAAAGAGCAGCAACGTTAAAGCGCTGCTGTGACAGTGCTTTAAGCTCGGTCCTTTAAAGCACTGCCACAGCAGCGTTTTAAGGTCCCTGTCCCTTTTGCTCCCCCACAGCTGCTGAGGGGGGAGAGGGGCAAAATGAACAGTCAACCAGCCTTAGAAGGGGGAAGGAGACGACTGCTGATTCCCTAGCCCCGCCCCCTTCCTTCAGAGGCCCTGCCCCTTCCGGGGGAAGCTGCGCCCTCCCCCCGTACCAGTAAATCAAAAATTTTACTTTCACCCCTGGTTAGGACATTCTGACGTACTGCATTCTGGTCCTGATTTGCCGTAGATCAGGAGATACCTATGTATTCCATCATTTTATGTTCCATAAATATATATAATTTCAAAATCAACTTGATAACATACAAAATCATTTTCAAAATCTGTAGTGACTTATAATACTTAGCAAGTCTTCAGTTTTCTTGTTTTTATCTTCCTCTTTTAAATTGAAATGGTTATTCCTTTATCTTGCTTGCACAGCATTGTAAGATTTCAAGAGAAAAAAGTAGATGTGCCCCAGTGTGTGGACACACAAATATACTTGTGCTATCCAACAATCAGAAAGCATTGCATATTCTGTCCGCCTGTGGCAATTACATGGAAGTACTTTTCATTTGAACATCTATCTTGAAAACAGTAGTTAATCGTAGCGTCACAATTGCTGCCACGGAAACTGCTTATGTTCTCCTGTATATCCAGATGCTTAAAGACAAAGATGAAAAGATGGTGCTTTAAAAAAAAACTACAAACATTTAAGAGTAGTCCTTTTTAAGAATACTCTTTTCATCATATTATTCTGGTTAGCTAACCCTGAAAGCTATATTTCCATGCCCAATAGCCCTGTGTAAAGTCTAGGACTAAAAAGGAGTGTGTGTTTCTTAGAGTGCTGATTGCATTATAGGACACAGTGACGGATTCCTCGGGCAATATTGTTCCTGCTGTACGTATTGGTGCATTTTTTATTTTTTTTTGAAAACCAGTTTAGGGACTGATAGTAAAGTAGTATGATTGACAGAGTCTGGTAATATTGCCATATGCCAAGAAGATCTGAGTCAAAGTTGCAGAGTTGGTGCAAAAGTTTGCCTAAAGATACAGATAGCCCCCTAGGCATATAGAAAATCCCACCAAGTATATGTCTGTATCTTTAGGTGCTTAAATACCTTTAAAAAATGTGGATCTTGGAACCTAAATTCCACTAGCTTTCAGTAATGTGAGGTAAACCCATAGCAAAACCAGGGCCGCTCACTCAGCTACACCTCCCACACCACTGTGATCCTCACTCCCATCCCTGTTTCTTTGTTGTCTCCCGGAATTACTTGAAGTCTGGGTCCGGTATAGCTCCTCCCTTTATGCTGGATGGGAGGGGCCTTTAGATGTGGGCAAACGTGCCCGCTCATCCCTGGATTCTCAATAGGTGCACCTCCCATACTGACCCATCCCCAGTACTTCAGTAGGTGCACCCTTAAAGAACTGCAGTGAGTCACCACTCAGGCATGCAGCAATGGTTCAGCTGCACTAACATCCACTTTTCAAAGAGCCTGCATTGACTTAGCCTTCAGCCATGCGGCAGCAGCCTGTCCCTGAGCAGAGCGTGGCTCAGATGACAGCCCCCCCAGAGGCATTTCCCCAACCTTACCAGAGCTGCAGATCAGTATGTGCAACAGCACTACCAAGCAGGAACCTTCCTGCTGCCTTGCAGCATATCAGACTTTCTCAACTCCCAGCTTGCTTCTGTTCCTGCCCCAACCTTGCTAAAGCCCTGTTCATCCTGTTGCCATACTCTGATCTCATTCCAGCACTGTTACCTGCTCCAGCTCTGCCTCTGTCTCCTGACCACCCTGGCTTCAACCTCTGGCCTGTATCTGAACTTCGGTTGTGATACTGATTTGACTTTTGGTTTGTCCATGGACTCTGATTTCAGTCCTGTCCTGCCCCTGGATCTCGATTCCAGCACTACCTTCAGCCCAGTTCCAGCCCTATGTCCAGCTTCTACCTCTGCTCCAACTAGTAGGCCTGATTATTGGGATGCAGCACCTGACGCTTAAGATCCTAAGAGAGAGCCTTTCCCAAAAGTGACAATTAGATTCCTAATTCACTTAAGCTTTATTGAATATTTCACCCTTAGATAATGTAGGGCTAAATGATGAAGTTCTTACTCAAACAAAGCTCCCATTGAAGTCAATAAGAACTTGAGTTGTAAAAAGTATAGACCTCAGCATTTGATCCTTAAGCATTCTGATGCCTGAATTAACTACTGCATTCCTTTAACGTTTCAGCCTTTCCACTCTGGCCTCCTATCTGAATAGGAACTAGAGATGTACTAGAAACTGAGTCCCTTTGTAGTGGTAGACAGCTAAATTAGGTACTCCGTTTTAATCCCCTCCCCCCCCTTTTTTAAGGAAGAGGTGTTGAAGTAGAACTAAGTGGGTTTAAATCAGAAGTGTGATATTAGAGATGGCCATTTAACAGAGGCCAGTGTAGAGGCTTGTGTGTGGTTTTGCTTTTTGCAACTGTTCTCTACTTTTCTGTTGGAAACCATTTTTTTTAGGCACTTTTTTAAAGGTCACTGCAACTCCTTCCCCTGAATTATTGAAACACTTCAATATGTGGTGTCAAGCTTGAGAGCTTCATGTAATAGTTTGTGAAAATAATTTATTATTTAATGGAGGTGAACAATGAAATTGCCTCCTCACTTATGGATCAATTAACAGCTAAGTTTTGCTTTCACTGAAATTGTTGGATACAAACAATATTCCTTTTTTATATTCTTCTTCTTTCCCCACCTTTAACTTTTACTAGAAAACACTGCGTGCTGTCCTAAAGGAAATATTAAACTAAAATTGATTATTTGAGGGAGTGGTATTTTTTTCTCATAAGCTCAAAAAAGCCATCAGTGCTGAACTTAGACATTTCAACCTTCTTTGGCTTTCTCTCCATTAGACAATCTTAATGTTTGACAATAGCAGTCAAACACTGCTACTTGCCTCTAACTGGCTTGTGAAATAATTGTCCTGTGTGGGCAGGATCAACTAACTCTAACGCTATGTTGTGTAGAACAACATTTGACTCCATCTTGCTCCATAGTCAAGATTAACAGATTCCTTGGCAGAATTATGGGTCGACCACGCTTTACTAGCTTGGGCATTAAACTAATGGGACAGCAATGTTTAACTCTTTGTGGGGACATGGGGAAAGATGATATGAAGCTCAGTGTCACATACAGATTTTCTACTGTAGACTCGGCCTGTTATGCAGCAGTAAAAGCATGGTGAGATAGAAAGAAAGAAAGAAGGTGCAGCACACGTGATTTTTACAAGCCTGCTCTGTTACTACTGTTCAACGTGCTTTGTCCAGAAGAACAGTTGAGTTCCTCCACATTAAAGGTGAATGTTCTGTGGATCAGACCCCTTTTGTAATGTTTTGTGATTGACTTGAAAACAAAGCAGATAAGGAGACCGGACAGCAAATGTGAAAAATTGGGATGTGGGTTGGGGATGGATAATAGGAGCCTATATAATGCAAAGTCACAAATATTGGGATGGTCCCTATAAAATCAGGATATCCGGTCACCCTAAAAGCAGTTCTCTTGTATAGCACTTCCTATTTGCATTAGTTGGAAAACCAGAGCTTTATGTAGTCTTCTGTGGAATCTTAGTAGCTGGTATGGCTGTATAATTGTTACCATTGCAGAACATGAGAGAGGTGAGAGCTCAAGTGACACTAATTAATTGAAATCTTACAAGAGTCCTCACAAAGCCAAGTATTCTGGCAGTCTATACTGAGGAAGAACAATTCGACTCAGCATGTCTTTCAGCATCCAAAATCAATAGACTAGCAAAGCTGGAGTTAGGGCAGAATCCTGGATTTCTGTTAAACTTCATAATGATGGGAGGTGAAGCAGTCACTGGTAACTTTTTCAGCTTTTGTAATTTAAAGAACCTTTTAAAGAGAGTTAATGTTTATAGAAATTCAAATTTTCACTAGCAAAGTGCTCCAGGTCACTGAGCATTTCAGCATTCATGTCAAGCAGCTGTTCTGAACATTCTCAGTGGAAAAGCTGTTAATAATACATTATCTTATTATTCAGACCACATCAAAAGCTGTAGCCAGTCCATCACAGAGAAGCTGTTGAGTGTTGAACATTATTGAGAAGCATTTGTCTGTCCATATTTAAAGTTGAAGCTAATTTCCTGTTATAACCCTGACATTCTTCATCTCTCCCCCCCCACCCGCCCCTGCCCCCGCCCCAGTAATGTCCTCTGTGTTACGGACCATTAACCTTTAGAATTTCATAAGAATTTGGTTTCAGTTTAGACACCAAAATGCTGGGTTTTGGATTGTTGGTTTAGCTGCTAAAACCATTGCTAGGTTAAACCCAGCATCTGGTCTTTCTGTAGCTTCACATCTAACCTTTTGAGTTATAGTTCAGACCTCAGTTCTTCAATTTTAATCACAGACTCTGAAACATCAGATTGTTACAGATACAGTATAAGTAAGGTACAATTTATTTACCAGAATAACTATACTTTTCTCAAATATGGAAGTCAGATTAAATTTTACAATCTTTTAATGTTTGTGATGTGTTCCTCCTCTTTGGTGATGAATGCCAAAGAAAATTCTAAAATAAATGTTAAAAAAGAGGTAATGGAAATAGTAGTGGTGTGTGTTTCTGGATGTCTTTAGGTTAGTGTGTTTATCTGTGGTATAATTATTTATTGACAAAAGAGATCTTGAGAAACTATCAGGTGAGAGATACTTTGCAAAATTCATGTTGAGGTATGTTGGAAAGACACTAATGCTTAATCTGGAGTCAAATTTATCCAGGGAAGACTCAATACTTTTGTTAACTGTCCAAGCACTCAGCTCAGTGTAACTCTACTCAGGCTTCTGGATAACTCCAGGTCACTGGAAAATCTCAGTAATTTAACAGAGGGATTAGCATAGCCACTTCAATTCTAGTGACCTGATACCTATCCAGGCAGACAACAGTGAAGAAAATGAACTAAAATAAAACTGATGCTTTTGAAGCGATTATATAATTTTCCAGGGATAGTGAAAGTTGTTACTGGTTTTGTTTTCAAAAGTTTTTAGTTAACCTAATATAGAAAATTGTAACTAGAGTTCTTCGGGCAAATTTTGAACAGACTCTTTACTTGATAAAATTTTGTTACAAAGATGGAAAATTAGACATTAACCATTGATAGAAAAGCTTTTTTGTTTTTTTAAGAGCTTCATGTTAATCTGTGGTGATGAAGATCATTCTAGCATAAACAGACAACTATGACTTCCCTCTTTGTCCAGAATCATCTGTCAGCAGGTGTGATGGTGCTGTTCCTGGTGGGATCCAACTGAGAATGCCAGATCAGGACAAATTGCTTCCAAAAGGGCAACTAGAGCCCAAAGCTGGGTTTTTTTTCCACCTCTAAGGCAAACCAAACCAGCCAAACAGAAAATACTTTGGTTTTGCCCCACTGGCTAGCCCCAAGTCACACAAGCAATTCCCTTAGACACTCCAGCTTCCCAGTATCATCACCAGCAGCCACTTCTCCTGGGGACAAATGGTTATGAAAACCAATACCCCAAATAAAGAAAATGGTTCTCCTCAATTCCAAAGAATCAGGCCCCAGACCCAGGTCAATATACAAATCAGATCTTACCCACAAATCACACTGTTTCCAATCCTTTAGAATCTAAAATCTAAAGGTTTATTATACAAGGAAAAAGATATAGGTGGGGGTTAGAAATGGTTAAAGAAATCAATTATATGCAGTAAAGGCAAATCTTTTGGTTCAGGTTTGCATCAGTTGTAGAATAAACTCCAGGTTCAAATCAAAGTCTCTGGAGTACACCCCTCCAGTGATGGGTCATCAATCCTTTGGCCAGAATTCCTCCAGAGTAAGACTGACAGACTGAAGACAAGATAGAGAAGCTGCAGCAGGTTTATTTATAGTTTCTCCCAGGTGCAAGAACCGCTTTGTTCTTGCTGTGAAAAGTACAGCCCCATTAGTTCTGGAGTCATGTGAGCATATCACATGACCATGCATGATTCAGCATTCACAGGCGGGCAGCCATTGCCCACCATCTCTCTTCCATGTCTTTGCCAGACTTCTTATGTGGATTGGAGCATTCCAAGCTCCCAAAGAGTCCAGTGTATAGCTGATAGTCCTTAATGGGCCATCAAGCAGGATAAGCCAAGCTAATCCCAAGAGTTCTAAAATGTCCCCAACAGCATAGCACAATATTTGGAAAGACAGACCATAGCCAATATCCATAACTTCAACTACAAAATTGATACACACATACAGACATCATAATCAGCAGATCATAACCTGGTCGTAGACACCTTATATGACCCCCTTCACATAAGATTTGATACCCCTACAGGACCTTGGTTGCACCACTGATCTATACGATCCCAGATAATTTCAGTAACGTGACAAAAGGTTCCCATTTAGTCACTTTAGACATATAGACAATAGAAAAAGAGGTGTGAAGGCGTTTTATTTCAGTCCTCCCCCAATCACCATTATTTACTTTGAACAACGATCTGGCTTTGATATTTTAGCTGGCATGTCTCTATTGCTTCTTATTCAGCACTGGATTGCAACAATTGTGAAGAAATCCATATTGAAATAATTGCAATTTTTGAATACAATTCAAACATTTCCATTCTTGGCTGAACCTGCCTTCACTCTTGGCCTGTTGTAGCAATTATTGCTGCATTGTCTAGTGTTAATTTACGTTTTAATTGAACGTTAAACCTTTTTAGCAGATGACAGTGGTCTGAGTTTTTGCAACCCTTTCAGTAACACAGAATCTCATTTGTTATTGCTTTAATATTGGGCTATACGGCCATAAGGAAAAATATGTTGCCAATAGAGCAGACACTAAACTTTGATAGTGTTATTTTGACACAAAATAGACTAGACATTAGAACTGGAAGAACTGGAGGAAACAGATGGCAAGATGTGATATTTCCCAGCATCTCTAACTTGAGCTGATATTAGTGCTAGAATTTCTGCAGCTACAGAAGGCGCTTATTTTGAAGTATGTGTTGGCACATTGGGCTATAAATAGAAACTCCTATGACACTTTTAAATTTCCCTTTTTCATTTCTCCTTTGTTGTGCTTTCTGGAACTTTAGCCACACATTTTATATTTGTACAAAATGGCAATCCTGGGAAAAATGTCCCTCCCCTCCACCTGGGGAAAACCAATCCAAAAGAGAAGAACAATAAGCAGGAAAATGCATCCCAAATTATTGAAGCTTATCCTAATTTTGCATGTGTTGCCGTTGGCCTGTGGGAGAGGATGACGGGGAACAGCAGTGAGTAAACTCATCTTTAATTCTTTTTGTACTGATTGTAGGTTTGTATGTGTTTCCTTAGGTAAATAACTCGCGTCTTCCTTTTTAAGCCAAAAATTAATATTAAACAAGATTAATCAGAACAGCAAATGTATTTTGTTTTCCTAGAATTGATGACTCAGTGCTGACTGCATACAAAGCATACTGCAGAACTTTTATTTTATTCTCATTATGACAGACTGTTTCCATTTCAGTATGTCATTTTAAATAGTCAAATATGAACCAGAATAGAGTGACTGTACAAGCTTGAAAGTTAGGAGAGTGCTAGGTGCAAATTAGAAAGAATATTAAAAATACCATGTGAATGAAAAATCCAAAAGTCTAGAACTGTGTAGTGTTATAGGACCTACCGTATGTCTCATGCTTTAAATACTACTACTGATGTAATTTCACTGAATTACTTTAATGACAGCCTCTTTTTGAGCATTGTGTTTTGAACATTTTTGGATGCTGATCCAATCTTTCTTGAGTCATCATGCTGCCTATTAGGGATTTCATAAAATGTAGTGTACTTTAAAAATGTATATTTCAATATAATAGGCAGCACAATTGGGACCAAATTCTAGTCATTTAAAAATCAACTGTAGTTTTGCTGTTGACTTGAATGAGAAGAATTTGCTTCATGATTATCAGTTGTACAGAAGAGATGTTTTAACAGAAAATGTCTTCATATCTGCTGCATTTTCAGGCACATAGATTATAAAATTTCACTGGTAAAGCTGGGTATACCATGGAAATCTTTTGCTATCACAAATGTATCCATTTGCATCCACTCTAAAAAAGGAGGCCCATGAAATTTGAATATCATTCTGGAAGTGTGCCCTTCAGAAGATTGTGTGCCTTTGAACGACATACAATCTGCAAATTATAGTATTGTCTGGTTATGTGCTATTTTTGTGGAATGTTACTTTTGAAATTCAAAGTAACATAGTAATTTGCCTCAGAGTAGTATATTCTTATTTAAAGAGTTCATAGGTTTGCAGAGGTGTGCAAGTTTGATTATCCCTACTGTACCAACGAAGAAATTGAGGTACAAAGAGGTTACGACTTGTTCAAGATCATGCAATAAGCGAGTGGTAGAGCCAGAAATAGAACCTAGGGCTCACTGACACCTTGTCCTGTGCCCAGTCCACTAGAATAAGCTTCCTCTCAAGTTCAGATGACGTCAAGCAGTTTTTTTCCAGAACACCAAAATTCAGGTACTGAGGCATCCCCACTGCACCAAGTCAGCTTTTGGTGTTGGTGTACTGCTTTTGATGTCTTACTAATCCAAAACAGTACTGGTAAGAATAGCACTTGATAGATTTCTTCATTGTAGCAGTGCATGGGATTTTTCCATCCTAAGTGCAAGACACTGCACTTGTCCTTGTTGAACCTCATCAGATTTCTTTTGGCCCAATCCTCTTAATTTGTTTGGAATGGTCTGCTGCCTGACTGCCTCTCCATCCACAACCCAATAAAACAGCTATAGATAATGGAGATGTTATGTAACCAAGGATGAACCTTTCCAGATGTTAAGTATCAGAGGGGTAGATATGTTAGTCTGGATCTGCAAAAGTGAAAAAGAGTCCTGTGATACCTTGTAGACAAACAGACGTCTGTTAGCCTATAAGGTGCCACAGGACTCTTTTTTGCTTTTGCAGATGTTGGCAATACAGCATTCTTATAGGAATATCTTGCTGTGGAACAGCTTATTTGAAGGCATAAGATGAATCCATTTCTCTCTCTTCAGAGCATGATGCAGGACCCACAGTTTGTCCATAATTTCCACTGCTGATGAGGGTCAAATATTATCTTGGTGTGTTTTTCTAATCATGGTGTTGGGTTCATTTCAAATACATAGATAAATGATTTAATGTTCCTATTTCATGCACGAGGTCCATGATCGTCTTTGAAAGTGCTGGGATTTTGGTAGTATGTTGGAGGGACAGACTTGTCTGTGTATAAACATTGCCAAAGAAATGGATAGATTAAGAAATTGTAGGTACCAATGAGTAAAGAAAAAAAATAACCCCCTGCCCCTTGAAATAGACTGGTACTGTAGTATCATTCCTTCGTAGTATAGTAAATGGTGTTCTAAGGATGCCTAAAATGAAAGATGGTGCAGTACAATCATTCTAGTAAATCATGGAGAAGGACAGAGGCAGTGTCATGCCATGTAAATAATAACCAACAAACACAGGTATACTGTAACACTGATGGCTAGCTTTGGCCAAGGCTATAGGCATCAGCTAAAAACTGAGAGACTAGCAGGTGGAAGCCAGGTAAATGCACTGTGTATTAGTATAGATCAAAGTTGTGGAATGTATTAAATGTGGTTGCTGTTTAAACCTCGTGAAAACAAATGTGATATTGCACTCATTGTTTTCTCTTTCTGTATCCTGTTAGAATTTAATAGCAAATATTTGTAGCATATTCCCTGTATCTAAGTGACTCATTAACCAGAAAGAAGTCTCATGTAATGCAAATGAAGTACTATAAGAGGAAGATTCTAATTCCTGCACATTTCAAAGCAAGTGGTGATCAGAGATCAAAAACTCTAAATGCACTCCTCTCTCCCGTCATCAAAAAAAAGAGGTCCTGTGGCTGGCCAAACTGTCAACTTGGTTATTTGTGAGAAAAAGCTGTAAGTATGGACACAAGGAAAAAAAATCTTCATTTCTGGACCATTTGGATTCTAACAGGACCAAATAATTGAGCGAGGAGATGGAGATCCCCAGAGTTAATCTGGGCAGCCCTAAAAGACTTTTGGGAAACTGGAAGATTACTACATCTCTGCCACTTTCTGAAATTATTGATTGTGACTTTCCTGTACATATATTTTTACTTGCTTTAACCTCTCAGTAACTTTCATTCCTTTTTCTTAGCTAATAAGCCTTTAGCTAGTTTACTGTAGATTTGCCTACCAGTTTTGTCTCTTGGTGTGGGATCTAGGATGCGAATCAACCTGTCTGAGTGACTGGTCTCTTGGGACTAGATGTTACCTGAATATTTTGATTTTTTTAAAAAAAAATTTTTTGGGATAAGTGACCATTGATCATATAGTCTAGCTTGACTGGGTGTCAAGATAGATTGGAGTGTCTGAGGGGACTGGCTGTGACTCCATTATAAGACTACTATTGTACTTTGGAAGGCAACATTTAGTACTGGGTTGGTGAAATGTAATTTTAGAATATACCACCAGTTTGGACTGTTTTTCCTGTTTTTAACAGGCTGTCCTGAGGTAGGCTCTCACAGTCATGAGCCATTCCAGACAGTGTGACATAACAGCCATCAAAAGAAAAAATGGGCCACTCCCTTCTGACACACATCATTATTTACATAATGGGAGAACACTTGACCATTTCTCAGAGCTCCTGAAGGACACAGAATCCTGTTTTGTCATGTGCTGCTGTTTTGTGAAAAAAAAAGATTTTGTTTTGCTCCAAAGACATTCAGTAATAGAGAAGTAGATTGGAATAACAGATATACCTGCATATTCCCCTACTTAAGGTTAACCTTTCTAGCCACAGCTCAGGCAGATGCGGCTTATTCCCTATTTCTGAGTTGGGAGAAACCGCCTATCCAGTTTTCAGCCTTCTCCCTTTGTCTCAGCATGAGTCCTCCCAGCCTGTCAGCTTTTTCTCTGACACATCCTGGCCAGCCTCTCACCCAAAAAACTCCTTTTCTTCTAAGGGAACCCTTTTAACTGGTCAGACTCTTTTAATGTCAGATTTAGCATGGGAAAGAGTAGAACTTCCTAGTCTGGACGAGAGCCAGATAGGTAAATTCTCCTCCCAACTGATGGCCCAGCCACTGTTATCTTAGCTCCTTTTGAAGCACGATACCAGAGTCTGTTTTAGCTGTGCAATTGTTTTACCTTTCCCACTTGGTTCTTCTACAATCCCTTTACAGCCTTTTTTGATTTAGCTCTGTGCATTCAATCAAGCAGCAGTACAAAACAGAACCGGGAACTGAGTCTCACAATGTACATAAAAAATACTAAGTTTTCCAGTTCACTGGGAGTGGAGAAGCAAAGCTGAAGAATGTAAAGCATAATTTGTAGACTTGTTGATAAAAGTAAATGTTGCATCTCCGCTCCGAAGTGCTCATGACCATTACTGAATTACACTGCAGCAAAGGTAGTGTCTTGTTAATAGATTTTTAAGGTCCAAAAGGTTGACTAGGATCATTTAATCTGACCTACGCAACTCATGATACAGAATTTCACTCAGCAATCTGAACCTCCAGCCCTGAGACCTTCTGGTGGAACTAGAAAGTCACCCAATCTTGATTTAAAAACTTAATCTTATGGGAAATCCACTATATCCCTCGGAAAACTGTTCCAAAGGTTTATTACCCTTCCTGTTAAAAAATAAAAAATAAAACGTGCACGTTACTTGTAGTTTTGATTTTTTTTAAACTCTTCAAATGGATAAATTTGACTTGTTTAGCTTCCTAGACTTATTCAAAAGCTTCCCCTACATTTACCTTCAGTACTGGCTTTGTTAAACACTGTATGCCTTTCATAACAACCACATCTACCTGGATGATTTGATTCTTTACAAGCAAAGTATTTTAGTTTAGTGTAGAAATGATTTTATCCCAGTCATTTGGTTCACTATATGTGGCTGATTCTTATATCTGTGATTCTTATAATAATCCAGTGTTCAGAAGACACGGATGTTGGTATAGGCACCAACTTATACTGGTGCCGGTGAGTACTCGACCCCCATCTGCCCTGACTCCACCAACCCTGCTCCACCCTCTTCTTCACCTATTCAACCCCTTCCCCAAAGTCCCTACCCCAACTTTGCCCCCTCCCTGCCCCTATTCCTATTCCTTCCCCAAATCCTTGCCCCGGCTTCACCTCCTCCCCTGAGTTGTGCCATGTTCCTGTAACTCCCCGCTCCCTCCCAGAGCTTCCTACAGCTGTTTGGCAGCGGCAAGTGCTGGGAGGTAGGTGGAGGAGTGGGAACACAGTGTGCTCAGGGAAGGAGGTGAGGTGGGGAGCTTGACTGCCAGTGGGTGCAGAGCACCCATTAATTTTTCCCTTTGGGTGCTCCAGCCCTGGAGGACCCACGGAGTCGGTGCCTATGGATGGTGGTAGAGTTAAAAATGAAAGCAAGAGGCAAAGGAATTGATAGTCAACTGGTGTGTGGTGCATCAAGGTGTGACACCTTACTTTAAAGAGGTCTGCTTAAATTTAAGCACACTTTCTGTCTGTAAATGGCTATTGACTTGGTGATGGGCTTAGATCTAGATTTGGGGAGCTTGTTCAACACTGTTCTCCACTACTCAGAGTTGATTGCTTCATGAGCACCACTTATGTCTTCCAACAGATGTAGAGCTGGGGCAGCAAATTGGATCCCAAATACAAAGTGTGCAGGTAAATATTCAGATCAGCTATGCACAGAACTGCCTCCTCCCTTGCCCTCTTTTTGGGGTGAAGTTAGTACTTATGAAAGTGAAAAGCACTAGAAGCACTAGCTGGAATTGTGTTGGCTTCCCTCCAGGGCTCTGCTGATGCTCCTTAGCTGAGATGTGCAGTATTCCTTCTGCTCCAGTTTGGAGCTCTCTTGAACACAGAGTACAAATTATACTGAGTTGTGTGGGTGTTTTGTAACATGCACAAATGTTAAATAGGTAGTGAAGTGAGATAACTAACCTTCTTTCCCTTTTGAGTGTTTGGTAATTTATATTACACATTATTACCATGTTCTATAAGGTCTTGGTAAACAATAAGAGTTCACAATAGGGATTTGGTGAAATAATTCACATTATGTAATGGTAGATGTGGCCACAGGCAAAGTGCTGTAAGCTGACACATGAACTGTAACCCCATAGCTCAGACACGGAAGTGTCTTATAACAGATATAACATAGCCCTTCTTAAAATAGCAAATATATTATTTTGCCAAAATATAGTTATTTAAGTTTAGTTTTATTACTTCTCGCAAATTTACTAATTTAACACAGTTTTCCAATAATTCATCATAAATAATTTGGAAAATAGAGGCTAGGCTTCAGCAAGAGAAAGGCCTTTGTAATCATGTGTTCTGCCTTCCCATAGCTCCTCAATAAAAGTTCATTGACTTGCATCTCCAAAATGTAGCATTTGCCTTTTGAATTTCAGCCATCTGCAAAGTGTGGCTAATCGTGAGTGGCTGTACTTGAAAGGAAAATATTTGTTCCTTCCCTTCATAGCACTATGTTTTCTGTTTAAATTGGAAACACCACTTTAGTTCCCAATTTAACCTTTTAAACGTAAAAGTTTACTTGAAAGCATCCCATGTTCCATCTCTCTCTCTCTCTCTCTCTCATATCTACTATCTCTAGTGCTTCAGGTTACCAGACTTCTTTCAGATACCAGTGCCTCCTGGAAAAAGTCACATCAAAAACTAAAATCCTGAAGGAGTGGGAAACGATGTATTTTTTCTTAAACACACTTCAGTATACATTGTAAAGAATGAATGATCTGTTTTATCACCTTGCAGGCTGCATGATTAATCTTCTCCTTGAGAACCCAAGCCACAGAGGATCCTTCACTTAAAATGAGACAGGACAAGCGACTCTATATATGGATGGGGAAATAACATGGAACAAAAACATGGCAGAAACCTGTCATGCAGTTTCTTAATTGCAGCTCTGAGGAAGCTAGCTGTCTGGTTCTGCATGAAAACATGCACAGAATGTCGAAAGCCCTGAATGGCATCCTGCACTCATTAAGGCAGTGCACAGGCGGTGAAATGTCATGTGTACCTGCCTTCTGGTTCCATGGGAAGTGGGGAAATCTGCTATTTCAACGGTAGCCTAAGGAGACCATGATTGCTCACTTGAGACTGGTTGAAATGAGCACAGAGCTTTTGGACCATGGATCTTTGGTGAAATTCAGTCATAATTAGGATGAGGCACTGTGCAAAGCAGGAAATCTGTATTTGTGGGACTGGCCAGCAGGGCCAATCAGAGGGGGAATAAGAAGGGACCTGCGCCTCGAGCTCAAAGGGGGTCTCTAATTCAGACACTTGTTAATTTTTTGGCGTTGGATAAGTTTCACAACTTGTTTTTATGCGCATCCCTATTGGACCAAGATGTGACACACTCTCAGCTTAGAGCTGCAAATTTAAGCAAATAAGAGATGTGATTTGGTAAAAGACACAATTTTTTTGTTAACAGATATAGATTTTGCCATATTAAAGAGTTTAAAATATTCATAAATATTAGTAAAATATATTAGTTCTGATGGCACAAGATTAGACTGTGATGCACGTGTCTCCTTGGATCAGCTGATTATATAAACAAACCACTATTAATGGCTGCTGCTGGATCAAGTGCATGATGAAAGGTAAAGAGTTGTTGCATTTTAGTGTCTTTATAGTTTTACGTCTGATTGACTAAGGAATTATCTGAGTGTGAGAATTCCTCTTGATTATCTTCATATGGTAGCTAAAAGAGGTGAGTGGTTGGTTGTTGGAGCTTGGTAGCTTAGTCATCATTATAGGCTTTCATAGTCTATAGGCCAAGATTCAAGGTGAAAATTTTATGAGAACAATCTTGTACAGTGAGTTTCATGAGGACACACGTTTGAAATTTTTGGACATTATCTGTCTGTCTGTATCCGTGTCTGTTTACTATATATATATATAATATGTATGTATATATAATCCCTTGTCTTCAGCTGAGCCTGTTATACCTTGCATGCCTGAGTTTTGATTCAGTGATAAGGATAATAACCTGTCTGACTGTTTCATTTTGTGTTCTTAATTAGTATTCCTTCATTTTAAGTCTTTTCAGCATTTGTTTACAACAGAAGATTTCAAGTGTAGATAAGCTACGTATTTCCCAGATAGATCACTATGAAGAGGAGATCTGAAAGTGGTGCATGCAAGAGATGGCAAAAACAGCTCAGTGGAGCAGCAGCTAAGAGCTCAAAGTTATAACTTTGTTTCTTAAACCACAGGAAAACACACCTTACCCAGCAAACAATGCTACAGATAATGACAACTCCGCAACTGCAATGGGTGATATTTCAATGCCAATACCTGAATATAAGGACATTAGTCAAAAAGGAGATGTGCCAACAGTAACAGATGCAGTAGAAGATCCTGTGTATGATCAAGAAACCCAACAGCAACAGGAAGATGTAGATCTTACGCAGCAAAAGCAGTTCATGAGTACTACAGGTTGACTGTGATTGACATTGCCTTTTAACCTGCTTTCCCTACTTGTCTGCTGACAAAAACTCTTCCAAATGGTGAGACCTGCATAAGAGACTGGTTATGCTGGAGTATGGAAAAACCATCTCTGTACTGTGCACCCTGCTTCATATTGAACAAGCCATAGATCATCCTCTGACTAGTTAAGGGTGTTCACTTTATTCTCTGTATCTAAAATCCATGCACCAGCTTCCTGCTGTGCAAGTTCGACTGATACTTTTGTACCCAGTTTTCTGCTGTGGTCTGTCACTACCATTTGTTTTGGGTAGTGATCAGAGTAGTTAATCGAAGTTTTCTTTGCTTGTTTGCCACAATGAGTACCTCACGTTGTGAAGTGACTTCTTCTGTAGATGAAGTTGCTGAGAGTGCTAGTGCATCTAATCATGCTCCTGAGGAGGGAATTGAGATGTTGGAAACAGATGTAATTGGGGATTTAGGGAAGAGGAGTTTCCTTAGGTTAACTGAACTAATGGTACCAAACTTTTAATACAATGAATAAGCTTCCAACCTGGAGCTGAGTTTCAAGCACAGCTCTTAGCTAAAAACTGTTTTATTTGTCTCTGGTTGTTATTGTCAACTTTATTGCTTGCATGTCATGTTATAGTATTCCAATTCTATTACAAAATGGCTCTTTAATACAACTCTATATTTATTTTGCTCTTCAAAAGCAGTACTTTTCTTTTGGTTCTCTTGCTTCCAAACCACAGTGATCTAGGTTTCACTGCTGTGGCATAGAATTTTTAGTGACCATTGACCAGCTGAACTGCATAAAAAAATAAAGACATTTTGTAATTTCCAGTAAGTCTCAATTCATCTGACTGATATGGGAAAATAATTTGGATTTCTTTTTAGTCCAGGCAGCTTTCTGAATTAGTTAACTGTCTCATCCCTTCCGAGAGAGACGGGGCTTTACGGCAAAGAAGCTTCATGAGAATGAAATCTAACTATAGTAACTGACAGCTATCTCAGCTGATCTGTGCGTTCACTGTTACAGTGGTAGCAGTAGTTCCGCTATGCCCAGTTTGCTGCATGCAAAAGCTTTTAGTGTTGTGTAGCTAGTGGCAATACTGTTATTTGATCTTCATTCTTAAAACTGGAAAATTTTGTAGCTATTTAAAGTATCATTCTCTCAGAGCTAAGCCTTAAAAAGAAGGCAAAGAACTGAGGCAGCATGTAGTTATTCTTGCATGTTTATTTCCAAAAATACTTCTTTAAACCTGCCATGTTCAATTTAAGTTTAAGCTGTTCTTTACTTGACACTTTGTCAATACACTGATATTGTTCAGGAGGCTTCTTATCTTTCTCAGTTATAAACTCAATTACCTTTTAAATGATTTTATAGCTGGCATTCAGTGGTCCATGAAGCATAAGAATGGAAACGAATGCAAACATTAAAGCATGAAATGGTTATAACAGTAGCCTGTGAAGCAGTTTGGAGCTTCAAAAATAACCGGTGACTAATCACTTTATGATCCAACCACTGTGCTGTGACAATTCCCTGAAGAGAATATTTCCAAGATGGTCTGGCACACATTTTACCAGTTCCAAAACTGACAAGTGGGGATTAGTTTCATTATATGGAACCATGTGTCTTGCTTTGGAACAAAAGCCTCTCAGGAATCAAGAATAAAAATAACTATTGTGCTTCATCTTATTTCTAGAATTGTCCTTTAAATAATTTTTTCCCAAGAAAAAATCCAGTCCTCTGTGATCACATGTCAAATCAAATGAAAGATGTTTGGCTTCATTCACAAAAGCAGTAAATCTCATTTTGTCCATAAATGGGCTTTTTCCTTTTAAATTTCTAAAGCAGCACTTTAAAGACGTTTTATGATGCTTACAGGAAGCAAATGAAAAATACAATAGAAACCATTTAATCGGGACGTATCAATGGACTGTTGTGTCCCATTTAAGTGTGTTGCTCGTTAAAATGAAATGACCAAAAAAGTGGTACAAGGAGGTATTAGGGGTCATTGCTTAGAGGCCATACCAGATAATGGTGTCCTTACCTAGGCTAATTGATGAGTTGATGTGGGTTTGTTCTGATGATGTGATGTTTTGTGCAAACTTGAAACCTGGTTTTGGGCCAACTATTGACTCTTTCGTGGCTTCCACTCAAAACTTTATTTAAGCCAAGGTTGTTGATATGTCTCTGTACATCTTGTGACCCTTTTGGTAAATCTCACTAGTTTGTCGTTTGTGATGAAACCTACGAATGAATGGAGAAGAGGCAACACTAACAGTCTGGAGGGTGAGTGGAGTCTGCCATGCTATACTGGGACATAATCTGTCATCTTTCTCTCTTCATGGCAGGGGCAGTTGTCCAGATGCTCCCAATCATTAATGAAAGACATATTGCTATTCCTTTTCACCCCTCAAGCCCTGAATCTCCCTTTAGAAGCAGGGTCAGGTGAAAGATCCTCTTCCCATCAACAAGTGTCCGGCATCATGCAGCTGAAACACTGTAATGTGCCTTCCCCCTTTTTGCCCAAACAGGGTTCTTTGCCTAAGAGATGACTTGGGCAAGATGGAACCTACTCTGCAACCTACTCTGCAGTCGGGGAATGGGTCAAAACAGTGGAAGGAAGTACAAGGAATTCTTTTTTTGTATTTACAAACAAGTAAACCACTCCACTGCATCTTATTACTAAGGAGACTGCCTAATTGGTGGAAATCTAACTACATGCATCTACTAGAAGAACTGCTCTTGCATGTTCCCAGCCAGGACTCACTCATTATACCAAGTTACAGAATACTCTAGGTCTTTAAATAGGTTGTCATTGTGATGCTTCACTTGGTGATGGGTCTGTGTCATCTTTTAGATGAGTTGTAAAACTGAGATCCTGATCACTTTTAGTTATTCAAGATTAAACCTGTGTGAAATTGTTCAGGCAAATGGTTTATTCACTGAAAAAATGAAGTGTTAGCTGACCTGAAACTATTAATGAATTTGACATAAATGTGCCAAATTGTTTCAGCCCATTTTTTTGGGGGGGGGACTAGATTCACATGGGGACTTAAAGACCCTTCAGAAAGTGAAGAGTGCGGGGAGGTGCAAATCCTTGCTCTGGAACAGGGATCTGAACCCAGGTCTGGGTATTCTGAGAGGGTCTCTCCTCTCCCCCTCTCCCCCGCAAAACAGAGATGATATTCATCCCTGCGAGGTTAGGTATCCTGCTTAACTCATGGCTGCTTGTAAAAGATGCTAAATGGAAAATGCTATTGAAAAGCAAAGCATTATTTTCTTTTATTAGAGATAGGTGAAGTGACTCCTGGCACAGAGAGGCAAACACACATTTTGAGCAATACATTCACTTATAATGTCTGAAATCATATGAAAAAATTTGTGGGAATGTCGGGGTGGTTGGTTTTGGTGAGTGGAGAAGGAAACATGCTGCTTTATATGTTGCCTTTCTTGCTGGACAGGTCTAAGCAGGAAGTGATTCTGCTTCTCAAGTCATTTCTTAGATTCCGTAGAATGAACACATCTAAACCAACTGTTAGTTCTGATCTCTTAATTTGTAATACTGCACAATGGCTCTTGCTATGGCTAATTCACCAGCTTATCTTATAGCTCAGTCACGAGACAAAGTTTAAGGCACTCCTTGTATAGCACAGTTAGCGAATGCAAAACTACATTTTTGTGGGAAAAGAGTAGAGGGAAATGTCAAGATGTGTACTATTACAGCCTACAGATAAGAGCCCAAACAGTGAGCATGGATACTGTCCCCTATGAACAGAGAAATAGATTCTAAGGCCTGAAGGGACCATTGTGATCCTCTAGTCTCACTTCTTCTATAACGTAGCCCATGGGACTTTCCTGAATCAATTTCTGTTTGAACTAGGGCATCTCTTTTAGGGGAAAACTCAGATTTGATGTGAAAATTGTCAGTTACAGAGAATGAACCACAAACCACGGTAAGTTGTTCTAATGATTAACTACTTCCACGGTTAAAAAAAATTGCATCTTATTTCCATTTTGAATCTGTCTAGCTTCAGCTTCCAGCCACTGGGTATTGTTATACCTTTCTCTTCTAGAAGGACATCTAGTGGATGAGGTAATATCTTTTATTGGCCCAATTTCTGCTGGTGGGAGACAAGAGCTTTTGAGCTACACAGAGCTCCCCTTCCAGGTCTGGGAAAGAGCTGAAGCTCCTGTTGGAGAATTTGGATGATTGTGGTAAAAATGTTTGACATACCAGGTTACAATCCAGACTAATGAGTATCTGTGTCACCCCTGCTGTGTAATCTGGGGTGCCTTTTACAATGCCTTGCTGCTGTAGCCTCCAACCTGGACTGCTCACAAAAGCCTCTAGCATGTAAAGCATTCCCAGCTGTCTCTGCGTGTGCTGCAGCCTGGCAGCCACACTTTGGCTCTTACCAGCCTTGGTTATGATCCTGGGTGACCCTAACAGACTCTCAGTCTCAGATCTTCCTCCAAAATGTATGTCTTGTATTGCCCAGCCTTCTCCTGGACAGTACAAATATGTTAAGTCCATTATTCCTTTAAGGGAATAATATGCCATGTTGTTATTTTAAATCATTATCCAATTTAAACACACTGGATTAGGTGAAACAAGTGCATTAACTACAGAGAGATTTTAAGTGAATACAGTAATGAGGCATAGGTGAGAAATGGTTACAGTAAAATAAGATAAAGCTCTTGCTGGTGTGAAACTAACAAACTATATTAGAATCTGTGTCCATGGTCACTGGAGGAACCTCACTGAGACTGCTTAGTCAGGGCAAACTGCAAAGAAGGGGGCACACAATCCCCAAACTGGTGGCTTATTCTAATACTTAGATTCACCGCTTCTACAATGCCTTACTGGTTACCTAGAACTCTAAAATACAGTTCCCCAAATCAATCCTTCCCTGGGTTCCCACCGAGACAGCTAAATCAAATATAGTGAGGGTTGCGGAAAATCTTATTCACTATCTATAAATTTCTATTGATCCCATGAGATCGGACACATTACCCACCAGGTCAGTGAATATTTCAGCTCTCCCCCAAATACATGCTTACACCCTTTCTTATTAACTAATCTAAGATTTATTAAAAAGAAAAGAGAGTCATGATGGTTAAAAGATCATTATACATGCAGATAGGAATAAAGTTCTTAGGTCAGTTCTACAGCAGAGATGGTAAGCTGCTGATTTGTAAAATGTCCTTCCAGAATCCATCTCATAGGTTATGGTCCAATAGGCAGCCCATGTACAGAGTCTGTTTTAAATGCTTCCATGAGAAATTGTAGGGTAATCCAAAATGGAGCTGGAGACCTCAGATTTGCGACTTAAACTTCCCCTGAAAAAATTTAAGCAGATCTGAGATGAACAGGATCAGGTCTCAAAGTACTTTTATAGATCTCAGGCAGGGTACGTTAGCCTCTTGACAGCACATAACAGAGCAGGCATTCGTTGGTAGTATAAATTATTGCTATGGCTAATTCTGTTAGTATAAATTATTGTTTTATACTATATATAAGAACAGGTAGTATAAATTATTGTTTTGAGATAAACCTCTTATTTCCTGGCAGACACCAGTAACTAACTGCATTCATTAGCATAAGGTAATTAACAGTTCATAAGTAGTTTACTACAAACTTCAAAGAGAAATAAAGACAATGATATTTTATACCACATGTTTAATCTAATTGCTAATATTCCCTTTTGGTCTCTGAATCAGTAGAATGTAGTAATGAAATATTATAGACAGAAACAAGTTTAGCATCTACATGTTAATTAGATCACATTATTAAATTCCTTGCAGATATAAGTAAACAGACAAATACGATTGAAATGTCAGAGAATTAGAAGTAAATACCAAAGTATTTAGTCTGTTTACGTGGCTTTGGTAACTATCTACAAGAACAAAACGAGAAATGCTTGTGGCACCTTAGAGACTAACCAATTTATTTCAGCATAAGCTTTCGTGGGCTTTAGCTCATTCTATGCATCCAATGAAGTGGGCTATATCCCATAAAAGCTTATGCTGAAATAAATTGGTTAGTCTCTAAGGTGCCACAAGTATTCCTCGTTTTGTTTACAGATACAGACTAACACAGCTGCTAATCTTAAACCTATCTACAAGAAATGACCCTCATTATCATTTCAGTTCTTCCCTAGTATGTTCTTAAAGTCTGATTTGGGGTCACTTAGCCTGCTGATTGTTAACTTTAACCCTTGCTGGCTCAGTGTCATAGAGTCAAAACAAAGTTGTCTCATCATATGTCACTTCTTTGTCACTTCTTGTCTCACCATATGGTTTCTGCAGTCCCACTTACTTTTTCAAAATATTTCTTGCAGTATCTTAGCTCCCGGAAAGCCCACAAGAAAGAAAGTGACTCAGATGATGTTTCTGCTCTGAAAAGTAACATTTATAATGTTACTCTCATAAAACTCCTTGTTTATTCTCCAGTTATTTCCAGACCAATTTTATGTAGTTTTATCATAAAGTGGGGAAGGAGGGTAGTGGGGGGAGGCGTTTTACTGCTTGTAATCATTGCAAATAACCAAGGATATGAAAGTCAAGCTGGCTTCTTCTGGTTGTGTTTCTTCAGCATGAGAAAAGACTTTGGAGATGACACTTAGTAAATCATTATTTTGATGATCTGTGAACAAGAATAAAATCTAACTCATTCTTTGCTCAACTGTTAAGTAAAGTAGTAAAAATATTACTTTGTCAGCGAAATAAGTACCCATAACACTAAATACACAAAGGGTCCAAACCTGGAACTCTTAGTCATAGTAATATTGAAGTCAATCACACTATATTTTCTTAAGCAAAATGAATAGTATTAGCAAAGGTCACCTTCTGTAAGCAGATACCTTGAGGAATATGCTGCAATTGCTGACAATAATAGCAGTTTAATGTTAGTGATCGTCAAACCTAATAAAGCTCAGTTTGTACAAACATACAAACTTTGGTACCTTAGCCAAAACTACAGAGGGAAAACCCATCACTTTAGTAAGTTTCCCTGAGATGCACCTTTCCCCATAGTCCTGGATCCTCCCCTCCTCATTATAATTTCCACTCTTTCCCCCTCTAGTACATATTGTGGAATGTTTGATTGGTGTCACAGCCTCATCATGGCAACAAGGGATCTAATTTTGTTTGGGCTTGTCACTGGAAAAGCCGTTCTGGGCTGGAATCTGTGTTGGTTGGTGGGTGTTATAAAGAGTCAGAGTCTTATATGTATACACATTTGTACAAGTTCAGTTGAAACAGTTCGGATGAACTGATGCAACTCATGTCAACACTCTTATTTTGATTTGAGTGGCTTATTTTGATTTAGGTTAAACCTGTCCCTAATCAACTGAAGCTAAACCAAATTAAGCCCTTTTGAAACTGAAATAAGGGTCCATACAGTTTGACTCCCTTTGTTTAATTTGGTTTAAAATCACTCCTTTAGTTAAACTGGTGCCAACGTTTATGTAGACAAGGCCAAAGTGCCAAACAGGTGGATAGACAGATGATCTAATCTCTTTTTTTAAGACTAGACTGAGTGTCTATGCCAGGCTATAGAGATATTAATTGAAGATCTGTCTAAATCTCTTAGAGTGCTTTAACAATTGCAAGAAACTAATTTTAGGCACTCAGTCTCTGAAAATCTTCTGCTCTCCATTCAGGTCGTGTCATATCTTGCTCTGAATACATAACCAATGAAGTAATTTGTTTTCCTCCTGCGCTGTGGGGAAGTAAAAAATCTTCCCAGCTTTACAGCTTCTGTCTTTTGGTTCCACTCACTCAATTTCTAGACTGGAGAAAGATGCTAGTTGTGTAGCCATAACAGTAAGTAGCACTCAGACTATATATTTTCAGAGAGTTACAGCATGTTAGCGGGTTTCCCCTCTTTCCCTCATCCCACTAAAACAAAAACAAATCAAACCAAGGGAGGAAGTAAATTTACAGACAGGGACCCTGAAGAGTAGACAGATGTTAAGTGCATTGTCCAAGGCCACTATTGGGAGTCTGTCAGACCTAAGCTTAGAACTCAGGAGATCCCAGCAGGTAGGTCTATGCTTAAATCACTAGGTGGTGCTGCTGAGCTATCATTTCAGCACTTAATTAGGTAACCTTGAAATGGCACTTAGCAGCTCAAGGAAAATTCTGCAAAACTACTGTTCAGCAATCCATTTTGTTTATGTAGTGCATCTAGTAACTTCTCTTTATCAGATCACTTGCTCTCCTTTACGAAAGAACAATAATCTTGAAAACACAATTGTTTGTTTCTGTTCCTGCTGCTAATTTTTCACATGCACTCAGTCATAATTCTTTGCCTGTGACATCACTGTTTTTCCATATCAACTAGTGATGTTGTGCTAGATTGTTCTTGGGTGGGGGGAGGGAGAAGAACCTGTGGGAGCAGATAAACTCTCAAGAAACAAAGATACTGATTTCAAGCATAAATGCTCTTTGTGATGAAGAACAAAGGGAGTATGAGACAGAACATTTAATCAGAACAGTAGCTCTTTGTTTTCCATGAAGCATCTGCAGTTCCTCTAAAAGGATGTTGTTGCATAGATCCTCCAGACATTTGATTCTCTTGGGAAATTTTCACACGCTACTTAGGAATGGGTTTGAAAGTCTACACAAATCATGTTTTTACACATCTCTATTGCTTTCTGTCCAGACTTGCTATTAGGCTCTGAATTGATCTGGTTAGGACACAGACATATGGGGAAAAAAATCTTTTTACTGTGTATAACTTGCCTATCTTGAAAAGGAATGTTCACAAAAGTGCAGTCTGAGAAAAAGTAGTTCTAAAAATGCTCAAACAAGAGAAGTTCAAATGGATTAGTCACCACCAGAAAGAATACAAAATTTTCTAGCTGGAGCTGCTTGAAAAGTTTCAAAGGAACACATTCTGGTGAGAAATAACGTTCATTTGAGAATGAGAATATTCATAAAAAATGTGAATGTTTTTGAATGTTCTTGTGTTTTGTGTATGTGTTTCTTTTCCCCCTCTTCTTTTGTAACTTTTTTTTTTCTTTAAAAAGTAAACCATTATCAAAATGGTTATCGACATTATTTTGGATAAATACAAAATGTAGAGAGCTGATTCAATGTTTTAATCAAGCTTTCAATAGAAGTTTTTTGGAAAAAAAATTTAAACCCTGTCAGACTTGAAAAAATTGAAATTTTTTCATGAATCTTTTGTTATAGTTATAACTGCAGTGGCCATTCTCCCTAATCTCCAGATCAGTATCTGTATTCATTTCCACGAATTCCTTTCCTGCTGCAAATCCTGGCAAAGATCCTCCAAGATAAGGCACTTGTAAATCATTTCACCTTGCTGGCCAGAAAGTCTGTGGTTTCTTTCAATCTTGGGCCTAGATTAGTCAGAAGTCTGACTGCCAGTTATATTATAGTCTGGTTTAATCACAGCCTAACACAATCATCTTTCACTACTTTACTCTTGTGGCTGGGATGGGGCAAGAAGTTGTTTGTTCACTGCTCGCTTCTCCATTGACCAACAAGTTATACTACAGCGTGGGCAACATGAGTATGTTGGCACAAGGGAAGGTGTTTCTAATGTTCTTGAGTTTTCTCGCATGGGGTATCCATATGTCTGCTCAAGTTCCAAAAGCAGCAGTCAGCACTTTAATAAAATGTAATAATCCTAGGATTTGGTGTCCCATCAGCTGACCAGGAAGCCAGTTTGTAGAGTGCTAGGAAAGTCTTGAGGCAGAAGCTCTACAATGAAGAAAAGAGAGTCTGAGTATATTAAGATATAATACTGATTTTTAGTATTTAAAATTCCTTCTTCAGTATTAAAAGAAAAAAAACTTTCTGTAATTCTTCCCCACTGTCACATGACCACTTCATTTTTTTTCTTCCTTTTCTTTTGCTCCTGCTAGTCTCCATTTTTCTCTTACCTATATGTACCTTTCTCTAATTTTCTTTTCAGCTTCCCTCTGTTGCAAAAACTGCTTATTTCCTTTGGAGTTCAGTCCAATACACCTCAAAGGACAGGCATAACTCAGTAGACTTCTGGAAAAACAAGATTTATTGCAAGCAATAAGGAGTCAGAAGGGGTTATCACCCAAACAACTGGCCGACCTCAATACATGTGTGAGGATATTTTATACCCCTGTGTTGATAAGGGAGGGGGACTTTCAATCCACTTACACAGGTGGGAACACTTAATGGCTATTACATCCATTGTTGGTCTTAATCTATTTCATTTACATGTCTGGTAAACAGGAGGTTCAAAACACTTAGGGGTACTCAGACACTATGACGCCTGCACATCTGTGACAGGGTGAATGCAAGTTTAAAATGCATGTTAAACTAGGGGTCAATAGTACATATACAGGGAGTGAGATTATAAGTCTAAGGTTATTTTAAAATCATACTAGAACATTCTAAGTTACATTTTCCTAACAATCATTTTCTTAACACCTCCACCTGTCCTGCATTCTCCAAACTATTTCAACCACAGTCTTTCCACTCTTCTGCCCCCCCCAGTCAATTTGCTCTTTTTCGTAACATCTACTAATAACTGACCAATAGGAATTTGTTCAAGCTTTCTGGATTTGGGGATGGGGAACAGCATTGGGCAAAGACAGCAAGCCTAGATAACTTCAGACTTGGATGGGAATCTTTTTTCCAGAAAGCTACTACACTCTGAAAACTCTTGGCAACATTAATTATAGCATCTACCTGGTGTAATTGCTTACCAAAAATTCAAGTTCGTTCTGTTCCATTGGTGGCTCATGAGAATTTATAGGGATTTTCTCCTTATTATATACTTTGTCCTAAATAGCCTTTGTGTCTTGCATCTATAGAGGATTTAAGCTTGATCAATAAGGATTGATTTCTTTCTTTCTCTCTTTTTTCTTCCGTGTGATTTAGGTATATCTCCATTATGTGGCTGTTGTTTAAAATTATAAGGCTGCTGAATGTATTTTGGTCAAACAATTGCAATACTGAAAATGACTACAGGACTAGTCCATCAGAAGAAAACTCTCTGAAGAGGAAGCTTTAAATCTGTACTTCTGTATAAAAGATACTCAATTGGTTTGTTTTCTATAAACCTAAATGAATACATGGAGTGAACAGGTTTTAATTTTTTTAAATGAATTCAAAGTCACCTAGGGCTGTCAGTGGAGCTGCATAAAATATTGATAGCATTCTTTTGTTGCTTGTCTCTATTTAAGTTTACAATAAAATTTCAAAATTGGCACAGCTTTATGAAGCTTTGCAATTTTTATGGAATTCCAAATGAATTTTGTTGTCAGCTAGACTACAATAGTTTTTTAAGAAAATTTTTTTGCACTCTTTCTATTTGGGCTGTTCAATTGGTCACAAGATTTTATTCTTGTTCGTTGAGTAGCTGAGGCATATGTTGTCAGTTGGGTTAACAGAGGCCAACTAAATTCATTTTGTGGTGGTTGTGATCAGTTTTTGTGTACTCTTTGGAGCAAGCCAGAAAAACATTGGCAACAGCAGAGAACATCTCTGCATTACAATTTCTATCAGGAACAGCCTCTTTTTTCCTTGTCAGTCTTCCCACTCTCTCAAAGAGTAACCAGTAATTAATGTAAGCCTGTCAGTCCTCCACTATTCTAGCCGTGCAAGACATGAGATCGAAGATATGAGTCCATGTACCAAAAACACTGGATGAAGAGGGTGCATAGCCAAAGACAGTACCAAAAAGGAAGTAAATGGATTCCCTGAGGACACACAAGTGTTACCATGAGATCATCCATAGATCTGGGCAGCTTGATTAAGCATTCATTCTGCTTACTCTGGTAATGTCAAGGCTATTGTGCCATGAGCTTTTATACATTAACTGAGGTTCTCATTTTTATTCTGTTCCCCTTGAAGGTAGAATACAGATCAGAAGACTCAGTAACGGTCTTCTCAGCATGATCCTTCTGCATGTTTCCCAGCTGAAAAATCTGTCTGGAAGTTACTGCTGGCTGAACCAGGAGTAGCTGCTGATTCTCCATAGCTGCAATGATTCTGCA
The DNA here is from genome assembly GCA_007922305.1 of Dermatemys mawii. Lineage (NCBI taxonomy): Eukaryota > Metazoa > Chordata > Testudines > Dermatemydidae > Dermatemys > Dermatemys mawii. The sequence goes on from ML677342.1 coordinate 18,547,087, forward strand.
CTTAGTTTGCTCTTTAGGAGAGCTGGTTGACTGTTTCCCAACAAAACGTTTTTTGACGGAAATAGCTTGCTGACTAAATGGAAAGAGAGGTGTGTGCGTGTGTGTAATTATTTTTCAGCTAGCCCTACTGACTAGTTCATGACACTCCTCACTACTTCTGAGCTACACTTTTGGTTGTATTCATTCTTCTCACCTGTATATTTGAACAGCGATTGATTATAGTGAATTTATGGCCTGGGAATGGACAACTATGCAGGTTTTTACTCTCAAAGATTAAATAGAATATTGTTTCTGGTTTTGTATTTCTCCTCACAAACATGTACAAAATCTGTTCTGTGGTACAGGATTGGTGTTGGAGTCTGACTGAAAGGAAACTTGTAGGAGCTAGCCTTTTAAATTTAACCAAGTAATTACTCTGCAGTGGATTATGACCACAGATCTATTTCTCTCATGCAATGTATTTGAGAACAAGCTTTCTTCTGGATTATATGGCACCAGCTGCTCTCTAACCATAATGTGTATTTTTTGCACTGTGATTTAAAGCCCCTTTGGGTTTAAGTATCATTGGTTTCTGGTCTGAAATCACCTCACAGCTGTTAGTTGCATTTCTAATTGAATATTGAGATGACTTCTGGCATTTCATAATTGATCTCTCACTGTGAATAAGTATTACACATGACATAGGTGTGTATAATATTTGTGCACATGCAAATATATATACATACAGGTATGAAGACTTAGAACAGTGGTTTTCAACCTCTTTTCATTTGCAGATGCCTAACATTTTTCAAATGGAGGTGCAGACCCCTTTGGAAATCTTAGACATAGTCTGCAGCCCCTCAGTTGAAAACCACTGTTCTATGGTAACAACAACTCTTTGTAGACCCTTTAGAAATGGTCTGCACACCACGTTGAAAACCACTGACCTAGAAGAACAGTGAGATTCCTCAGATATGTTTTTACACATTGAACTGTCAGAAAATATTGTTACTACAGAATTTTAAAAAATGTGATTGGATTCGGAATTAGCTTCTGTTAATGAGCAGAAATAGTTGGAATATCTGGAACAGTTCACTCAGGTTGTCAAATTCTTTGCCTTTCAGAAGGTGTTTAGATCTTTTTTTTTTTTCTGCTTTCTGTTACAAACCATTGGACAATTTACCATGTTATATAAAAATTGGCGTATGCAACAATAGAAACTGGTATGAATCTTTGTCCAAAGCTTGAGGTGAACTCTGGAATGATTTAATATTAAGATGATCATGTTTCATATTTTCTCGCTGGCATAGCACTTTCTGATTCTATTTATTTATTTTATGATACTCCAGTCAAAGATCAGTGCTTTGTTGTGCTACCCAGTATTCCATGTGCCAGGAGACAAAACAAGAAAATATATTTTTTGGGGGGGAGGATGAAGTTAACGCTATCACACAATTAATAGAATTTCAGAAAAGATGTCTCAGCTCACCACTTGCCTAGCCTATGCCAGATAGTATTGATCTGTAGGCATCATGGCAGAAGTTGATTTTTAGGAGAGACTTAGGAGGATAAGACCGTGGCTTTATGATTTTTTTTTTTTCATTTTTGGTGGGGGAGGCAAGGGAGTTTTTCCCATGCTCGTGGTTAAAAATGTAGGTTTTTTAATCTTCTAAGAGTCTACTATAATACTGTTCTGTACTCCTAGCTTGACCTGAAATGGGAAACAGGAAATCATGCAAATTTGTTCTCATTTGACTTCCTATCAAGTTTCAACCCCAGAATGGCTGTATCTAATACTGCAACACAGAAACACAGGCAGGTATACGTCTTTAATGTTCAAAATATACACTTCACTTTAACTTTAAACTCAGGTTTTAACCAAATGGCATTGCTCTGCTTGTTAGAATCTGAAATCTAGAATTCAAATGCTAGTATTATACTGAGTTCTACTTGCTGGTTTTCTGTGTTTCTTTTTTTATGCCACAGATCAGCTAATTGAAGGAAATAGCCTGGGACATTGTAGTGCTAAAACATTGCCTGTACTTTTATGTTCTATGTTAGTTAATATTCATAACAGAGAACCTATGATGAGAAATTAATCTCATGGCATCCGTGTCAACTATGTACAAAAACACATTTCGGAAAGATCAAATAAATATTTTAAATGAATGTTTCTCTTTGTGTTTGCCAGCTCATGGCCAGGCAATACAATGACTTTGTGTGCAGTAGAAAAATATTTGGAGGTGGAGAATAAAATATCTGTTAATGCCAAATTATTAGCTAATAACTTGTCTCATTCTTTTTTTCCTCAATTGATCACGAACACTTAATAAAAGTCTGCTTATGTAGGAATCATTCCCTCTGCACTGAACTACAGCCCCCTCTGCAGTTGAATGTAATGGCTATTTTGGAGTGCATACCAGCACTACATGACAGTTCAGGATAGGAGGAAAAGAATATTTTATCCAGTTGGGTACAGTGCTGTGGGAGAACACTTGGACTAATGCCATGCTTTTGCAATATGTGCCTTGAAATCTTTTTGTGCTTTGACATTATATGCAATTTAATGATGATCTTTGGGTTTTTGTAAACAAATTTACACCTTGAAGCTTTTTGCTTTGATTTAGGGGATGTGTGTGTGACTTATCTGATTTTCTTCTCATTTCCCCCAAGGAGTATTTTCTTCTCTTGAAACTCTTCCCTGGGAGATTTGATAGCAGCCTTCAACTACCTGAAGGGGAGTTCCAAAGTGGATGAAACTCAGCTGTTCTCAGTGGTGGCAGATGACAGAACAAAGAGCAGTAGTCTCAAGTTGCAGTGGGGGAGGTCTAGGTTGGATATTAGGAAACACTATTTCACCAGGATGGTGGTGAAGCCCTAAAATGGGTTATCTAGGAAGGTGGTGGAATCTTCATCCTTAGAAGTTTTCAAGGCCCGGCTTGACAAAGCCCTGACTGCAGGAGTGAATATGCTGGTAAGAAGCCAGTGCCGGCCGTAGCAGGCCACATTAAAGCACTGCCCCTTTTGCATCCCCCAACAGTGGCCTGCTGGTAGGATCCATACCGGCAGGGCTGCCGATGTAGAAGGGGAGTGACTTTAAAGCACTGCTAGCTTTCTAACGTCCCTGCCGCCGCCACCAATGGGGTAGGGGCCAAAAGGAACAGTTTCCCTGGGGCCAGCGATTTAAAAGATCCCGGGGCTCCAGCCGCCACTGCCGCTACCACAGCAGCGACTGGAGCCCTGGGCCCCTTAAATCACCACTGGAGCCCTGGGCAGTGTGGATGGGTTGGCTGAGGGACGCTGACCCCCCAGTTCTGCCCCTTCTGCCCAAAGCCCTGCCCCTTCTGAGGAGCGGTAGAGAACAGAGCTGCCACCCATACCAATAGTCTTTGGACTTAGTTTCATCCCTGCCTGACTGGGATGATTTAGTAGGTGTTTTTCATGCTTTGAGCAGGGGGTTAGACTAGATGAGATCTCTTCCAATCCTAATATTCTATGATTCTATGAATCAGGCAAAACTGTCAAGAAATCAGCAGGATTTTTGACTGCCTATGGACTACTGCAGAACTGGATCCTTAGTCTAAATTTCAGTTGCTCCCTCTGTTTGCTGTTGCGGGGAGAGGAAGAGGAGGAGGGTAGAAAAGACGGTATGTGGGCTTGGAGACTTTACATTTTTCTTTTTTTTTTTTTTGAACTGCATTGGTACACCAGCTGACTTTTCTGGACCTGAGATCAGAGACTTAGTATGGGACTTGTTGTGAATTAAAAAGAGTCTATATCTCTGACAGTGTAGCTTAGAAAAAAATAAGATGTTGATAAACCCCAGGAGTCCCATCCTGTCACCATCTGTGAAAGCTGTTGCCTAGTTTGATACATGAGAAGGAAAGAATCTCAAATGACAATATGAGATGAAGATGAATTCATTTTTTCTATATATGGTTTTATTTTGTGTTTCTTTAGGCTGAGGGGCTTTGCCCCCAAACCATTATAATGTGCCTTGAAATTGTGAGTTAATGAAAACGCACTTTAATTAAAGTGTGAAATGACGACCTACTTCTATTTTCAATTTAGCAGTCCCTCTCTTTTTTGTTAGTAAAAGTACTTAATTTCCCTTCCTTCCCCTGAAAAAAAAGTTATAAACACAGGTTAGGAGTGAATTAAATTCTTTGTACAATCACAGTGTACCATCTTAGTTAAAAAGTTGTATGTTGGCTTCGGGAATCTTAAATAGCACTTAAAGGGAAAGCACACTGATTTTCAAATCCTACTATTTTCAAATAAAGTTTGCCAAAAGGAAAGAGATGAAAGCTTCATTTCTTAAACTTTCTTCAGCTTCGTCTCATGAAATAACCATTCAATTCCAGGCCTACTTTCTGAAGCATGAGAACAGCTTGTTTCCATTTGAACAATTTCAGTCACTTGAAGTAATTTTAAGACAGTAATCTTAATTACAAAAAAAATAGATTGTTAGAATTAAATAAACATTATCCTGTACACTAGATATCTTATTTTGTGAAAATCCAGATCCTTCTCAATGTAGTATTTTTCCTTTAGATTCCCCAAACTAGGCATTAGCAATTTGACCTTGACTGTCATCAACATGTGACAAGAATATAAAGCAGGAGATTTCTCTGGAGCAAACACTTTAAAGAACCTGCCTCACATATAATATTTTCTAGCTGCGCACTTCATTATTAAAATAAAAAAAGTAAAATCTTTATCTGACAAGGTTCTCTCCATTTTGTTCCTGGATTTCATGGCTTTGATGTTATTCTTCTCTTATTGTGACAGAATTGTATCCAAATATGACATAGAAAATTACAGTACTTATAGAGGTTTTCCTTGAAGTTGTATACAAATTTCTTCATTTGCTGTGTTAAAAGCATTCTCTCAGCTGAATGAAAAATTCATATCCACAAACAGCATTCTTAAACTGTATAGCATCTAGTGTTGCATAGCAAGTCTGGGAATTGCAAATCTTTCATTGTATTGCACTCTCTAAATAATAGTTTATATATAGTGTGTTATATATTTTGGCACTACGTGCCAAATTCTGAGCTCAGCTACACCAGTATATCTTTGGAGTTGCTCCGTGGAATTAATCAGGATTTGCTATAGCTTGATTTAAAGCAGAGTCTGATCCACTGAGTTAAATTTGAAAAAAACCCAAACCCTGATTCATAAAAACCTAAAAAAGAAATGCAGCAATAAATACAAACTGAAGTAAAGCATATGAGAGTGAAGAAGTAGTACAGAAATTGGAGGAAATGGTGGGAGCAAGGTGCATGAAGAGTGCTAGCAAGAGAAATTAGAAATGAAGAAATAGAAATTCAGTACATCAACACAGACAGAAAAATGGATGTATGATGTCATATGGAAAAGACACAATACAGTACTGTGAAGATGGAGAATAGGTGGAGGTTGTCAGAACAGAACACGTGAATAAATTACTGATAAATTATAGAAGTTAGAAGAATTTTTATAAAGGGGATGTTACAACACAAGTTTAATTGGATTGTGAATTTAATCACGTAATTTAAAAATCTGCAGCTGCAGACACAATTTTTAAATGACAAATGAGCCTTTTGTAAACACCAAAATTCTACCAACATAGCGTGTATGTTTAAAAGTGTTCGAACAGATAGGGTTATAGTGAACTGGCAAAAAAAGCAAGATGTATGCACATGGGTGGGTTTTCAATCCCTCCAGGTGACAACTTCCTTGAACAACCTAAGGAAGGAAACAATATAAAGATTAAGAAGAAAGAAAATTATAATGACCTGGTCATATTGCAGGGTGAAGCAGGAGAAGATGGACTATGTGGATGATGGTATAGATAGCAAGAACAACAGGGTCTACTTTCCAAGTACATATTGTGACCTTGCTAGACCAGCTGGACCATATTTTGGCCAGGACTTGGCTGCTTGATGTTCTGCATTGAATGGACTGAGGCTGTGATCGGGGTGAAAGTAACTTAAAGGACTTACCGGTATGCTAGAGTGCTGAGCAGGGGTATGTGACCTCAACCAGAAGAGGCAGGGCCTTTAAATCCCCAGGCTCTTTACATCAAAGTTTTAATGGGCCTGGAGCTCCAGCTGCCATAGCGGCAGCTGGGCCACCCGGGCCCTTTAAGTCACATCTGGAGCATCATGACGTGTGGCCACGTCAGGAGCCCAGGGCTCCAACAGTGATTTAAAGGGCCCAGAGCTCTGCTGTGGTAGCGGTGGCCAGGAACCTCAGCCCCTTTAAATCACTGGCGAAGCCTCAGGCCACCGCTGCTACCCGAGGGCTCTGGCAGCAGGTCTTTGGCAGCAATTAAAAGGGCTGGGGCTCTGGCCGCTGACAGGAGCCCTAGGCCCTCTAAATTGCTGGCTTGGGGAAGCTGCCCCCTGCCAGTATGATCGGCTGTGTGCTGGCTCTTACCAGTACGCAGGACCAGAGCAACTTACTTTCACCTCTGATGATGATCACTTTGTTCCAATATTGAACATTAAAAGTAAATGACAGTAACTGAACAATACTTCACTACTTACTGCTAAAAAAAATTCTAAGTCAGAAGCAATATGATTTCTTTAGAGATTTGAATATCTGAATTTATATGTTTCATTTTTAGTTCTATTTTGAAAAATGCTTTATCAGATTTGTTTGTTTTTATACTGCAACCAGCTACATATACAGAGGCAGGGAAGAAAGTGAACATTGATTTTTTTGCTCTTGTACTGTTCTTAATTTTTACTGCATTCTTTTAATGGTGCTAATGTTAAATTTACCTTTCATTTCCAGTATTAGATGGGAGAACTTTTTTTTTGTTTGTGTAATGTGCTGGTTTTCTAGCTAAACTATAACTGTATGTCATTACTTAGACTCTGGGACAAATATCTTTTAATCTCTTCAAATTTAGTACCGATTATACATTCTTTCCTTTCTCTCAGGTGTACATTTATGGGAAGTCCAGTCAAAAATACATTGTGTGTATGAGTTTTCAATATTGCTCCCTTTCTTTAAAATGATTTGTTCTTCAGTGAAGGAGAAAATGAATATCTGAACAAAGAAATTGTAGACCATGGAAAAAATATTGTTTAATTATAAAATAGGGAATCATTCTTTAACTTCTGTGTGAAAACTTCTCTGTAATATTCTGGGGCCAACAAAACTATAACAACACTTCTTAGAACCAGAAGGTGTTTCCTGGGAGAAGACTGATGGATAGAGAGCAGGAAAAGAGGTTTCTAACTGATCTATACACGCTGGGGCTGAAGGCAGGAGAGCAGTGGAGGGTTCACTGCTGATGTGTCCATCATCAACAACTGGGCACAGGGTAACAGTGTGAAGGCTGGGGGACAGAAGGTAGGGTAACCAGATGTCCGGATTTTATAGGGACAGTGCCGATTTTTGGGTCTTTTTTTTTCTTATATAGGTTCCTTTTATGCTCCACCCATCCCGATGTTTCACACTTGCTTTCTGGTCACCCTAAGCGAGAGATGCTCTCTTGGTGAGGATGATCTCCAAGCAGAGAGGTTATGGGGTTTCCTGCCTGGAAGAGAGGGGATGTACTCTTAACTGGATGGGCTGAGGGGGCTATCCTAGCAGAGGAAGAAAAGAAGACCTGTGGGTGAGGAGAGCTAGTTGTAGCTGAAGACAATGGAGTATGGTGAGGACACACTTCCAGCAGAGAGGCTGATGGGGAGGGAGGAGAATAGGGTTTTAAGGAAGGACAACACACACAGAGCATGATATTGACTATGTTTTAGGACTTTTGTCACATACTACTTGCATTATGTTTTGTAATTAATACCTCTCATGGGGGCAAGTTTTTCTATCAAGGGAGCCTGGCATAGAGACTTTGGATTACCTGACAGGGGAAACTGAGGTGGGCACACCAAATGTGCTGTGGTCTGGCACAGGAGGGGACTCTAGGAGTGGCTGGTCTATCACAACACCCAGTAAACATATTTAAATTTCCTAAAACTAATTTTTCTTACAAAATGCAATTTTGTCACTAAATATAACCTTAATACTTGCTTTTTAAGCACAGTGTAATTGAAATATATGCATACACCGAAAGCAAATAACTTCCCCACCTCTTTCTTGCCTCTCATTTCACCAACCTCTTCCTGCGACTTTTAAATCTAGCTTCGCATATTTCCTTCACACTCTACCTGTGAAGTGCTAGCACTGACAATGGTGCTATGTACCTATCCCTCCATGTGTGGTAATTGTATAATAAGTAGTAGATAGACCTGTTCACACCTCCATGGAAGGCAACTAGGTGTATTGCCTTTGACTTCAAGGAGAGTATGATCAGGCCTCCAAATCTATTCCAAACTAGCCTGTGACAACTTCCTATCCTTGCCCAGTTAAGCAGAATAGGATGGCCATTCTGCAACAGGAGGATTTGTGAATCTCCCAAAGTTTTTAATACAACTTTTTAAACTGTTACAATAATTTTAATCCAATTCTTATATTAAAGAAAAGCATCCTTTTATAATGGTTTCTTAATAACTTTCTCCAATGGTGTGATGTTACTATGACCTTTCAAGGAATTCTTAAAAGCAGGAAACCTGCTGTAAAATGTAGGCTGAGATCAGTTTCCTGGAGAGTTATCACAGCTAGCATATTCTTAACAAGTGTATTTAAGTGTGAGGCCAAATGCATAAAAATGGCCAATATTTCCTTCCTATATCCCACCTTATCTAGGTGAATTATATTTCCAATCAAAATGTGAGATACACAGTACAACAACATGAGTTGTTAAGACCAGTGCTCTAGATACCAGCTGATAGGTCTTTGCTTCAATACTTACATGAATATTTTCTCTAAAAAGCTGATAATACTGAGAACTTTTTTTTTGAAAATAACATTTTTGTTTTTTCATTTATTTTTAATATTTGGTGTGTGTACATGTCCATTGATGTGTACATTGACTTATATAGATACAGATATATAAATCATGGCACCACTGGAATAAATGATGGAAATCCCATTGACTCCAGTGATCCAGGAACTCACCCTTAGACCTTTGCATTCTTAGAAAGCAATAAGTGATTGTATTTCCCCATAGAAAAGGGAAATTGCCAGATGGAATTCAATGCTTCCTTGAAGCCCCTGAGTAAATATTTCACTGCAAAATCTGGAGGAGTTAGTGTACTGAAAAGCTATTTTAGGCATTTTTCTGAGGTATAGTATTACTATAATAGTACTATACAATAATTCTGTACCCCAAGGTAAGTCAGAACCCTGATTTTGTAGGTGGATTGATATGGGAAATATCATAGAACACTTCTGAGAGTTTTTCTTTCAACTATGTGGCATAGGGAAATACAATTTAGATGGAGTTGTTATAAGGTAGGTGCATAACTGATTGGAAAACCATTCCCAGAAACTAGTTATCAGTGTTTCACAATCTAATAAGAAGGGCATATCAAGTGGGGTCCTACAGGGATCAGTTCTGGGTCCAGTTCTGTTCAATATCTTCATCCATAATTTGGATAATGGCCTAGAGTACATTTATAAAGAGATAACAAGCTGGGAGGGGTTGCGAGTGGTTTGAAGAGAGGATTAAAATTCAACATGATCTGGACAAACTGGAGAAATAGTCTGAAGTAAATTGGATAAGATTCAATAAGGACAAAAGCAAAGTACTCCACTTAGGAAGAAACACGCAATTGCACACACACGAAATGGGAAATGACTGCCTAGGAAGGAGTAGTGCAGAAAGGGATCTGGGGGTCATAGTAGGTCACAAGCTAAATATGAGTTAACAGCGTAACATTGTTGCAAAAAGAAAGAAAACATCATTCTGGGATGTATTAGCAAGAGTGTTGTAAGCAAGACACAAGAAGTAATTCTTTCACTCTACTCCTTGCTGATTAGGTTTTAAAGTATTATATCCAGTTCTGGGTGCCACATCTGAGGAAATGTGGACAAATTAGAGAAAGTCCTGAGAAGAGTAACAAAAATGATTAAAGTTCTAGAAAACATGACCTATGAGGGAAGATGGAAAAAATTGGGTTTGTTGAGTCTGGAAAAGATCATACTGAAGGTTGGGACAGAATAGTTTTCAAGTACATAAAAGGTTGTTAGAAGGAGAAGTGACAAAACGTTGTTTTTCTTAACCTCTGAGGCTAGGAAAAGAATCAATAGGCTTAAACTGCAAGGGTAGTTGAACTGTAAGCGTAGTTTAGATTGGACATTAGGAAAAACTTTTCCTAACTGTCAGGGTGATTAAGCACTGAAATAAATTGCCTAGGCAGGTTGTAGAATCTCCACCACTGGAGATTTTTAAGAGCAGGTTAGACAAACACCTGTCAGGGATGGTCTCGATAATCCTTAGTCCTGCATGAGTGCAGGGGACTGAACTAGAAGACCTCTCTAGGTCCCTCAACTCAAAAGGTAATAATAAAATGTTTTTTAAATACGTCAGAAGCAGGAAGGCTGCTAAACAACCAGTGGGGCCCCTGGATGATAGAGATACAAAAGGAGCACTTAAAGACGATAAAGTCATTGCAGAGAAACTAAATGAATTCTTTGCTTCCGTCTTCACGGCTGAGGACATTAGGGAGATTCCCAAACCTGAGCCATCTTTTGTAGGTGACAAATCTGAGGAATTGTTACAGATTGAAGTGTCACTAGAGGAGGTTTTGGAACTAATTGATAAACTTAACTGTAACAAGTCACCAGGACCAGACGGCATTCACCCAAGAGGTCTGAAAGAACTCAAATGTGAAATTCTGGAATTATTAACTAGGGTTTGTAACCTGGCCTTTAAATCGGCTTCTGTACCCAATGACTGGAAGATAGCTAATGTAACGCCAATATTTAAAAAGGGCTCTAGAGGTGCTCCTGGCAATTACAGACCGATAAGTCTAACGTCCATACTGGGCAAATTAGTTGAAACAATAGTAAAGAATAAAATTGTCAGGCACATAGAAGAACATAAATTGTTGGGCAAAAGTCAACATGGTTTCTGTAAAGGGAAATCATGTCTTACTAATCAATTAGAGTTCTCTGAAGGGGTCAACAAACGTGGACAAGGGGGATCCAGTGGACATAGTGTACTTGGATTTCCAGAAAGCTTTTGACAAGGTCCCTCATCAAAGGCTCTTACGTAAATTAAGTTGCCATGGGATAAGAGGGAAGATCCTTTCATGAATTGAGAATGGGTTAAAAGACAGGGAACAAAGGGTAGGAATAAATGGTAAAATTTCAGAACAGAGAGGAGTAACTAGTGGTGTTCCCCAAGGGTCAGTCCTAGGACCAATCCTATTCAACTTATTCATAAATGATTTGGAGGAAGGGGTAAACAGTGAGGTGACAAAGTTTGCAGATGATACTAAACTGCTCAAAACAGTTAAGACGCAAGCAGACTGTGAAGAACTTCAAAAAGATCTCACAAAACTAAATGATTGGGCAACAAAATGGCAAATTAAATTTAATGTGGATAAATGTAAAGTAATGCACACTGGAAAAAATAACCCCAACTATACCTCCAATATGATGGAGGCTAATTTAGCTACAACTAATCAAGAAAAAGATCTTAGAGTCATCGTGGATAATTTTCTGAAGATGTCCATGCAGTGTGCAGTGGCAGTCAAAAAAGCAAACAGGATGATAGGAATCATTAAAAAAGGGATAGAGAGTAAGAAGGAGAATATTTTATTGCCCTTATACAAATCCATGGTGCACCCACATCTTGAGTACTGTGTACAAATGTGGTCTCCTCATCTCAAAAAGGATATACTGGCATTAGAAAAGGTTCAGCGAAGGGCAACTAAAATGATTAGGGGTTTGGAACGGGTCCCATATGAGGAGAGATTAAAGAGGCTTGGACTTTTTAGCTTAGAAAAGAGGAGACTAAGGGGGGATATGATAGAAGTATATAAAATTGAGTGGTATGGAGAAAGTGAATAAGAAAAAGTTATTTACTTGTTCCCATAATAGAAGAACTAGGGGCCACCCAATGAAATTAGTGGGCAGCAGGTCTAAAAAAATAAAAGGAAGGTCTTCTTCACACAGCGCACAGTCAACCTGTGGAACTCTTTGCCTGAGGAAGCTGTGAAGGCTAGGACTATAACAGGGTTTAAAAGAGAACTGGATAAATTCATGGAGGTTAAGTCCATTAGTGGCTATTAGCCAGGATGGGTAAGGAATGATATCCCTAGCCTCTGTTTGTCAGAGGGGGGTGATGGATGGTAGGAGAGAGATCACTTGATCTTTACCTGTTAGGTTCACTCCCTCTGGGGCACCTGGCAATGGCCTCTGTCGGTAGACAGGATACTGGGCTAGATGGACCTTTGGTCTGACCCAGTACGGCCTTTCTTATGTTATGTCCTACAATTCTATAACAGACAAAATCCATGATCATTTGGTGTTCCATAAAGGTTTATTAACATTTGTTTTGTACAGGCAGCGTGCTGTTACTCACTCTTGGTTGTGCCACTTGCAACCTCACCATTATTTTTGTTTGCTTGTGTGTTTGATATTACAACACTTTGGCTCAAGTCCCCTGTTACTATCTGAGTCAATGGAGTTAGGTCTGGCTACAAAGCTATTAGCGCATACAGACTGAGTTTTGTGCTGATCCCATTCAAGTGTCAGTCCAAGCTTTCTGTTATTGGGTTTTGTCTACAACAGTAAGGAGTAATTTGTTGCTGATCCTTACTCGTATTTCTCGCTTTCTCAAGTTGTGATCTGTTTTCAGTGAGAAAATATAGAGGTGCAAAGAAAATATTTATAGTTTATTTTTAACAATAATATGCTGCATCCTGTAGTAGAGATAATACTACAGCAAGTTATAAATTCCTTGATCAGTCGGTCCTTTTCCATAAAAGGAGGTAAAGGGACAGTGGAGTTACACCAAGAATGAATTTGACCCAGTGTGTTCAAATATTTGTGTCTCTCTTTAGACTTGTCTTATGGGTAGATCTTCTCAATTTTCAGTCCACAATCTGTCCATAGTGACTTATTTTTTGCTACTCATTCATACTAATTTGTGCAGTTCAGTTCTAAGAACCCCACTGTGGAGGTGAACATAGAAGGGATGAGTAGAATATATAAATAGAGACCTAACACATTTGTGTTTTGGAACCATCCTCTCCTTCACAACTCAGTTGCAGATGACTAAGCCACACAGATTAGTGCTCTTTTTATATTTTATCGGTGTAGGCTAATAGATTCATTGCAGCTCCTTTGCTCTTTTGTTTGTTTGTTCTTTTTTCTCTATGCCATCCTGATAGGCTTGTAAAGTCAAATGTCCCTAAACAGCATCTCCAGCTGAGATTAAAAATAGCTAACAGTGAGGCCTGTCAAACCGGGTTTCGTCACTGAATGACTCATGTCTGCCATGGTGAGAAAGTAAATCATATTTGTATCCCTTCATCACTTTTTGCAGAGGGGACAGTACTTTGCCTGTCTTTGACATTAAAATTTGGAAACATTTTTTCAAAACCATGTCTGGTCTCTAATGATAGATGCAGAATAACGTAATTTTAGGGTGTCCAGATGTCCCAATTTTACGGAGACAGTCTCGATTTGGGGGGCTTTTTCCTATATAGGAACCTATTACCCTCCACCATGTCCTGATTTTTTACACTTGCTATCTGGTCACCCTACTTAACAGATCAATAATGCCGTAAGATGCTGTGCGTGTTCACTTTGTACCTTTTCAAAATTAATTGGAAGGGTTTTTTCCATCTCATTGACCTTAACCGGTCAAAAGTAGAAATGGGGCACAACTAGACCACCCTGAACTCTCAGTCTCACCCAGATGATGTTGACTGGTGATGGGGAGTTGGATATAAGGGACCTGGTTTTAGTTTGGCAAAACAAACTGACCAAGAACTTTCTAAAGGATAAATGTACATTTTTGCTTATCATTGTTTAAAATAAAGGGTGGCCAGACTTGGACCCAAACTTTGGGTAATTGGATAAATAGGGCTCAGATCCAATAACAGCTAATTTCAGATTTTGGCTTGGTATGTGATCCTCTGTTTGGATGGAAGGCCTGAGGTAAGAGAGCAACCATATTTTTACCTGCTTACAGGGTGTGGTATAGATTAGAGATTAGTGTGTATGTGACTTATTAAGATAGAAGGGAGCCAAAGGTATCTCTTTCCACAAACATTTTTCCAGAAACATTGATTTGAATTTTGGAATGGATTCGTTTTAATCAAGTTTGTGCATCTCTTATGCCTGCACATTCAAATGATTGGGTTTTAAGTGGTTCGAAAGTTTGCAGAAAGCAAATTAAAACTGGCAGAAACCATAGAAACCAAACTTTGCTTTCACATCCTGCACAAGTATTTCTGCCACTTATACACACATTCAGTTAGGAAGAAACTATGTCATTCAACTTAACTAGCCAATCACAGCTAACCTGTGCAGCGCAAATAGTAAAGTTACTTGTAATATACTTTATACTCTACTAGATTGTGCCATCATTACTGATGCTGAGTAGTACCTTACTCTCCAGGTAATCCCAAGTAGTACCTTGCTCTCCAGATAATTGCCCTTAGTGGGGCTAAGAATAAGATAATTTTCACCTTCTGTAGGTGCAACATTTTGCAAACTCTTCAGGGAAAACATTGTCTTTTCTATTGTATTCACTCAGGTGCTGTGTACAATAGGGCAACTGGGCCTTACTTATATACAAATAAGAAATATTCAGAAATTTGTTAACCCACCTTGGTTCTCAAAGAAAATTAAGTGACCCTCCTCCTCAACCTTCATAAATTTTGTTGAAAGATTTTGAATAACAAATAGAATTTAAGGGAATTGCTCATACAAATACCTCAAGTAGAAAGAGGCTAAATTAATCAAATTGCATGATGAGTATTATTCTGCTCAGTTCTAGTCTCTTTATAAACATTTTTTTCATATATTGTGTATAGACATATATCCCTCTCTAATCATTTTTATCTATCACTGATCTGACAATTCCACACTTTACAGGGACTACTTTTATTTATTTCTTTATTTTTAAAAGCCTCTGGTAAAGTTCAGTCAGCTCAGCCATGTTTAGTGTCTTTCCATTTCCCCCTTCAAGTACCTCTCTCCTTTCCCCCAATAGCCCTTTAGTGTTCTCATCTCTAAGCACTGCTCTCTTCCTATCATGAATGAGTTTTCTGCTTTCTGTCTGCATCTGCATCTGCAGTTTGCTCAGTCACTGACCTCCCAGCTGCAGAGAAACATCTTGAAATAGCGGCTAAAACATACAGTTAGAAATAGAATATGAAAAGCAAAATAGTTTAATTTCATCATGCCTAGCCTCAGAAGCTGCTCAGCAAACAAAAGTATCTTGTAATTGACACACCAGTTCAGTAGAAGTATTTCCATGATATAGCGTACTTTCATTGTTTGAAAGCTAAATAATGATGAGTGTGATGATATATATTGACTGATTGGATAAACAGTGCAGTTGGAAATGGTTTGAAACAGTCAAGTAAGAATCCCCAACAAACATTCAGGTAAAAAAAAAAATTACCTGTTTTCTTTTCTTGTGTCATGATGTAATATTTTCAAATGGAAAAATCATTCTCAGTAATGGTTATTAAGGCTCCTTCCCTAAGTAAATAGATGATTTGATGAGACTTTACAGGGACAAGTGTGAATTCTCCTGTTTCTTAAAGTGTGTAACGTGGATAGCTCTTGTCTTTTTCTATTTCTTTGTTAAATGTTTTGATTACATTTTAAAGTGAGGGGTAGCAGGGTGATGACCAACTCCTGAAGTCCTTACTGTTTTCATTCAACAATTACTTGGACAAATCATTTACTTAAGCCAGATGCTTTTCTCTTAGTAGTGAATCGAGGTTTTAATTCTTAATTGTCCATTCTTTCTCCCCTCTTGTACCCGCCTCGTTCTCCCTGTGTTCTGCAAACAGGATTTTAAATACAAGGTTTGAAGTTAAACGGTGTTGTTTACTTTTTCTTCAAGAAAAATTTTGCTTAGGGGGTGGAGAGAAGTTCAGAGAACTTATCAGCTAATTTATTTTATTAAAAACCATAAATGTTGGCAATGGGTACTGCATATTTGGCAGTGGCAATTAAAGGTTGCATATATGATATTCCATGTTAGGGCTGTGTAAAACTAGAATTTGGGGGCAGATTTTTTTTCACTTCAGTGTCTTTATGAACTGACAATATGTAGTGACAATTAGCAAGGTGATAAAGTTTTGACAAACTCCTAACTTTTGTATACTGAGTTAATAAAGGTAATGTGAATATCTAAATACTAATATATTGATAATGTTGTAACATTATGTATTTCAGCCTCTCCTCTATCCAAGAGGCCCTTAGAAAAGATAAATTCAGTTAAGAGGAAAGTGACTGCTATAACTGAAACTATAGAGCTGACAACACTCCTGTGGTTTGAAGAGGAGGTTATCCCCGTATTTGCTTTTAATGGATATGGCAGTCTTTGAGACAGGTCCCTCTTGCATACTCAAAGGGAACTGTCTCCTTCCTTTTGAACAGGTTTTGTGACCTCTTGTTCATGATCTCTTAAATGGAAACTGTCAGATGACCAGATCATAGGCCTTCCTAATTGTATTTTTACATGTCATTTGCCAGTGTTTATGCTCCTTTTTGTCTTTGTCACTAGGATTTAACTTCCACTTTTTAAAAGATGCCTTTTTGCCTCTTACTGCTTCTTTGACTTTGTTGTTTTGCCACGGTAGCTCTTTTTTGGTTCTTTTGCTATGTTTTTTTAATTTTGGATATACATTTAAGTTGAGCCTCTATTATAGTGTCTTTAAAAAGTTTCCCTGCAGCTTGCAGAGATTTCACTTTTGGCTCTGTACCCTTTACTTTCTATTTATCTAACCTATTCATTTTTGTGTAGTGCCCCTTTCTGGAATTAAATGCAACAGTATTGGGCTGCTGTGGTATTTTTCCTGCCAGAGGAAATTAAATTTATTATGGTCACTATTACTAAGTGGTCTAGCCATATTCACCTCTTGGACCAGATCCTGTGTTCCACTTAGGACTAAATCAAGAATTGCCTCTCTTCTGGTGGGTTCCAGGACCAGCTGTTCCAAGAAGCAGTTATTTAAGGTGTCAAGAAACTTTATCTCTGCATCTCATCCTGAGGTGACATGTACCCAGTCAATACGGGTTAAAATTGGATTACCAGGAGTAAGGAAAGGCAGGAGCAGAGCTTGGTTCTGAGGTGGGTGCAAGGCTAGAACAGGATGGGAACATAGCCGGGTGCAGGGCAGGATCTGGGCTGGAGCAGTAGAGGAGCAAAGTGTGGAGAGACAAACACAGGGTGGCAGAGAGTCCATGGCCATGTGCATGTGCTTTGAACAGCCAGTGAGCTGCTGCTGTTAGGTTTAAGTGGCCTGTTGGCTTTCTGAGCCATCAGGCAGCTTAGCTGACTCATTAGGGCATCAGAAGTACTGAGCAGGTGCCACTGAGAGCCTTACTCCTGACAGAGACCATGTATGCTTTACATTGTTTTACCTAGCTCAAAGGAGGCATAGCAGGACTTAAAATAAGATTTAACCAAACCTTTGCTAGTCTGTCTACCAGTAACTACTGTGACTACTGAGTGTTTTTCTTTAGCAACAAAGTAAGTCCAGGTACCTTTGTTAAAACAAATCCTTCCATTGTCTTTGGCTAGACAGGTGTGAGGCCAGACAGTTTGTTTTCCATCTGCACACCCTACCATGGCTTTGAAGCGTCTCACATCTTTATTCTCTGTCATGCATGTAATGACTGCAAGGTGTGCAACATGCTACATGGTAAGGTGGAAGAACTTCCTTTACATGTCACATAGAATGCTTAAATAATGGCCATTCAACAACAAAGACGGTTTGAGTAACTGTCAGACCACACATTAAAATATCCATTCTACCTGTGGATTAGGTACATAGACTTTGGGATATTTGCATGTTTGATTATGCATCTGTGTTAGGCTGCAAATCTCTTTGCTGTTGAAACAAATAATGGATCCACATTTAAAAGTGTAGCTACAGCATAAAAGCTGGCATGCTGATTCAGAACTGGAAAACAGCAACTTAATCTCTTGACTACTCCTAGTTTTTCTTTTCTGTCAGTGTGAATATAGTCTACATATATCACTCGCCTACCTAATTGTTTAAATATATTTCCTACTCATGGACTAAGAAAACACAATTAGAATTGATTATATAATGATTTTTTTTCCCCCTGTAACTATACTAAATAGAAAACGTAATGTTAAGAGAGAAACTTTTTATGGATGAGGCATTTGATGATGTTACAAGCTATAAAGTACCTGTCACCAAAAACTAACTTTTTCACAAAATATGTATAGGTACATACTGGATATTTGCAGAGACTTGCGCTCTTGTTGATACACCAACATTCATAATTACATGTGAATTATAATTTTCTTAAGACAAGAATGGGTTTAGAACTACAAACATCTCTGTGTGTAAAGCTTATATGAACGCTTAAATGCATAGTGCCAGTGTTAATTATTTCTGCAGATAAATATTCAGAAAGTCCTCAAAAATGGTTTGGGATTGATTTTTAGTAGGGCCTCAACTTGCCATCTGTTGTGTGAGCTCAGACCTGTGCACACATTTCTTGATTTCCTTTCCCTCCCCCCACCCCCACCCCCATGAAAAGTCTGTCACCTGTATGGACAAAGGGTAGAATCCTTCCATTGGAAATGTGAGTATTAGTGCACTGAAAACAGTCAGTGTGAGATTATAAAGCTGTCACATACCTCATTTTGGGACATATATATTTCCCTTTAATTGTTTTAGTCCTCTTTTACAACTGCCACACATGGAACACTTGTCTTGAGGCTGATAAAGTGCAGACACTGCTTATTGAAGCACTAGATGGCACTTCATTATTACTTGCTAGAGAGTATGATTCTTAATAAAATAACAGTAATAAAAATAACAATTTTTCAAGTTTAAATGCCTACACAAAAGTACACAAGTACTAATTTAAGTATCTTTAGGCACCAGAGTTTTAAAATTGAACACACAACTTTTCCCCTCTAGATTTAGTGTGTCTGCTGGTCTGACTAGCAAATAGCCTAGCAAATTTCTCCCAAACTCAGGCTGTTCTGAAAGATATTTCCTAAAGATACCAAACAAATGCTATGATATTTAAACAAATAATCCATATCAAGTTAAATCTTGCTGGCAATAAGTAACTTGAGAAATCTGTAATCTGCTATAAACTTTTCTCTTGCCATGCACTTATTATTTACTGCAAAATGTACAGTTTTAATGGATGAACATGTTTCTTTAAAGACAAGTGGTTGTGGTTTGCTACATCTTGAAAGAACCACTTGGTTAGACTGTACAGCTATAGATGCAGTTTTCTTTTATTGTGCTGTGTGCTTCACAGTAGTAGGTGCTGTAAAATACAGTAACTCCTCACTTAGTCATCCAGGTTAACCTTGTTTCATTGTTACGTTGCTGATCAATTAGGGAACATGCTCATTTTAAAGTTGTACAGTGCTCCCTTATAACATCATTTGGCGGATACCTGCATTGTCCACTGCTTGCAGGAAGAGCAGTGCATTGGAGCTAGCTGGTGGAGGCTTGGAACCAGGGTGGACCAGCAGCCCTCCTGTCAGCTTCCTGCTCCCCTAAGTTCCCTGTGCAGCAGCTGCCCAGTAGGCTATCAATTGCCAGCAGTTCAGCTCTCCCTCCCCCCACCGCCATGTGCTGCTCCTGCCCTCTGTCTTAGAGATGCTCCCAGGAGCCTCCTGCTTGCTGTGCAGGCAGGGTAGGGGGTTGAGGGGGGATCTAATGTCAGGATATCCTCCTCCCCTATGCTCCTTCCCCTAGCTTACCCCATCTTCCATAGAGCAGGGGACACACACCACAGAGCTCAGAATGGAGGGAGCTTCCTGGTAGCAGCTCCTGTTTCAGCTTGACTGTACTTAAGAGTGGGGTCAGCTGTACTTGCACTCACAGGGTGTGTGACTCTGCCATGCTGTCTCCCCTCCCTCCATTCATGCTGCCTTTTAGAGTGTGAGGCTATATTAACGAGTTAACCCTTGAGGGCTCAGCCAATTGCTAGTTTATCTTTTAGCAGAAAGGCATCCCCTGGGAAATATCCCACCCTCTGACTTCACCACCTCAACCAAGCCTCACAATCATCATCACTGTGTACCAGTATTAAATTGTTTGTTTAAAACTTATACTCTGTGTGTGTGTGTGTGTGTGTATATATATATATATATATATATATATAAAAATATGGTGAAATTTTTTTCCTGGAACCTAACTCATGGTTTACATTAATTCTTATGGGGAAATTGGATTCTCTTAACATCATTTCGCTTAAAGTTGCATTTTTCAGGATCATGACTACGTTAGGGAAGGAGTTCCTGTAATGCATAGACCTCAATATTAACTGAATAAATTAATAGTTCCTTTTATTTCCTTTCAGTATATCAGTTGGCAGTTGAATGGGCAAGAGTTTTGAAACTCATAGAACTCCTCAGGTTTAGTAATCTCATCATGAACAAGAACACCAGTACCCTACATGTCAGGAGTAAAAGTGTAAGTAGGAGCCTTTATTTTCACCTTTCTATTTGTTTTCATATGTGTTCTCATTCCTAATGTTTTGCCATTATCTTGTGTATTTTTTGTTAGCATATGGAACAAAGTAATTTTACCATTGTGAAAGCACCTTCTCCAATTCTCTTACTTAGCGCTATCTAAATTGTACAGAGCTAAAATTATTTTGGTAGTTCTAAAAGTTCTTTTGAATAAGAACTTTTTCCAGAAAGAATTTATGTGCATTAATATTCAAAAGTATGGGAAGTTTCCTGAAGGTCCATGAAACAGTCAGCTGGTATGTTCCCAGGAGGTATACAGGTCAAAAGGGGGAAAAAAATAGTGTGAACTTGCAAGTAAAGTGATGTCTTCAGTACATGCATAACTTTGTGAAAAGACAGATGTACAGATTAGACTTAATCTGCAAATATTTATGATGCACCCAGCAGTTTAGGCAGCATGGGAGTTGATAATGCTTTTTACAGCATTGTACAATAAATACTTCTAAGTGAACAGTGATAATATGCCAATACTGTACATATGTGTTTGGACGATGGGGCATGTTTTACTTTCTCACCCTTGTTTATTTTTGGCTTTATCCCTCCTGTATCTGACTCATAATATTCAAGTCTACTAATGAAATACAGAATATCTTCTGCACCCATATCTTTGTTAAACACAGTAGTAGAATAATGGTAACATGCAGTACTTAGAGTATTCTGCATCAGTGATTTTGCCTGTCAGGGATGGAGGGTAGCTGACTTCCTAATATAGCACTTCAATGTGTGGCTTCAAAATGTGCCCTTTTCTTTAATCAGCCAAGTACATTTAGGGGACCACCTAGTAAATGGAGAAGTGGAAGCGAAAGCTTTCTGCACACCAGAAGTCATATCATCAGAACAAATGAAGGAAGACACATTTCCTAGATGTTCACTCTTAAGTTTTAATTACTTTTCCCTCCTCAGATAAACAATTTTCTCTCTTTCTATAATGTTGCCATTTAAACTTTAAGAGAATAAACCCAAATGAATATATTCATAGAGGAAAGAGGCAGGCATTTGGTATTCCTTCTGGTTAGTGTGCTGTATCTATTCATTTCATAACCAGTTTAATGTAGCTCGTCTGGGAATTCAACAAAACAGGCTGTTGCCACTATTTGATTGAACGAGGACATGCGGAAATTCTAAGGCTGTGTGAAGGAACCACTATAACTTTAAATCTTGGAATTTGACTTTCCCTAATATTAGTTTAATGCGATTTGATCAAATTTTGAGGAAAGACCTGAAGAATTTCTATTTCTCATGTAAATAGAACTGTTTTAGAGCAAAAGTGTGTCAGCTTTCATTCAAACTATGATCCTACTTCGGTACAAAAACATGTGTCATTTAAATTTTGCGAAAGTAAAGTTTTGCAAACTTTGTGAACATTACTATTGTATTGAAATATTCACCAAACTTTTGCCCTGGAGAATGGTCTCCATTATTCTTCCTATTAATGTAAAATCCTAGCATATCCTGTGATGTGAACAGTATCTAAATCCTGCCATCTTGCAGCTATTAATTTTATTCTGACTGGGCACATGAAACACTATTTAAGTAATGAATTAAAAGAATCAACCTAAGCTGTGACCTTTCAGACATTATTTTAAGGAAAAATGTAGTTGCTGTTTTTGTTTCCCTTGTGGAAAAGAAAATATTTTTTTAAATAAAATGTTCTGTTTTAACAAGAATGGCTTTGGGAAAGCATTTCATTTTATTTGTTGGGTACAGCCAAAGGTTTTGTCTATCCACTGGTACTGACAGCAGACTTTCTGCAACTTCTGCTCTTGTCAGTTTGATTGAACTGGAGTTATCAGGGTTACCCACAGGCTTCCAAATGTCACTCTCAGACCAAATATTTTATTGTGTAATAAGGATCTGCAAATGCATAACAAAAAGTTCCTCCAGTTAATTAAATGAGATTTAAGAGGAGGATTATCACCTCAGTCAGAGGAGAAAATTGCATTTATCCTTTTAGGTCATTATCTTTTTACCAGAGGTAGGCTTTTGTGATTCTAGGATTTTAGCTTCATCTGTAGTCTTCATCTTGTTTCATTGGCTTCAGAATGTCATTGCATGTACATTAGCCCATAAAGAAGAGAATCCTGCCAATGTATGTCTGGAATGTTTTTGATTTTGCTTTTCCACCAAATATTGAGACAGTTAAGCATATCAAAACCTAGTTGTGAATCTAGCTTAAAGATGCTCTAAAGCTTATTTGTTTTACTACTTTGCCTGGCTTGCCTCACGTGTCTGAGTCTGTAGAAGAATACAAATTAGAGGTAGAAAAGACATTGACCACCTTTTCAGTCACTCTGCTCATACAGTATTTGAGTGGTCTGTCCAAAGCAGCTTAAAATTACTCAAGTTATGGTGCTCCTACTATTTCCCAAATTCACAGTCCATTTTAATCAATGTTCTGGCCAGAAGGTTTTTAAATTGGTCAGTTTCATGTTTTTGGATGTTTACATCTGAAATGTCATGGTGTTGTAACTGTGGGGGCCCCAACCCAAAAAGGGGTTGTGAGAGTCACAAAGCTGATGTGGGGGTGGGGTTGTGGAATTGACATCCGCACATCTGCACTGCATTGGGCTCTGAAGCAAGAAGCCATAAAGCTGCTTGCATCTGGGGGAAATTCCCAGAGGTGGAGATGGGTCTGATTTCCCCTGTGCTGCTGGGAAAGGGACAGGACTTCCTTTTCCCCTGCACAGCCACTGGGAGCTGGTAGCAGCCATGGAGCTTCCTGCAGTTGGGTCTGATTCCCCACCCCCACCCCCACCACCTGTGAGTAGCTGTGCAGAGAAACCTCACTACTATCTGTAATGGGCAAATGTTGCTGCATGTGTCAATGTCAGCAGCAGACTGCATATAAAGTCCTAAAACTGCTCCAAAAGCATTTTTAATCCACAAAAAGTCACATAAAAGGAATCTTTTCTACAGTTTATCAAAACTCTGTAGAAACGACAATAGATCAGCATATTGCCAGACTTCACAAAATGTCTGACTCGTGCATCAAATCTTAAAGATGAATTTATTGGTGAGAGATTAGTGATGGGGACAAAAATTGCAGGAGCCGAATGACAATGCTCAGAGAACTCTCACAAACGCTACCAAGAGCTATAGACATGTGCAAAGCTTGAGAATAAATTTGCATCCAAATACAGAGCATAAATGGAGCAGACTCAGATTATTCACCAACCAACAGAAGGAAAGCTTGAAAATCTGGGGGGAAAATACACCAAAACTTATTCAAAAGCAAATACACAAACACAACACAGAGGTGATAAACAAAATACCAAGGAAGACAGAAGAGTTTGCAAACAACTGACTCACTCCCAATTAAAGAGACAAGGTGAGTGAAGTAATATCTTTTATTGAACCAACTTTTGTTGATGAAAAAGATAAGCTTGTGAACTACACGGAGCTCCTTTTCAGGTCTGGAAAAGTTATTCAGAGTGATCCAGACCTGTGGGAGAACTCTGTGTAGCTCACAAGCTTGTCTCTTTCATCAACAGAAGTGGGTCCAATAAGATATTACCTCACCCACCTTGTCTCTGTAATATCTTGGGACCAACATGGCTACAACAACAGTGCAAATAAGTGAAAATTGTTTATCCAAATTATTTATGGCTAAATTGTCATAGTTCTTAGTAGGCTATGCAGGTGAGTAACAAGGAAGTAAAAACCTCCTTTACTCTCCTGCTCAATTCTACTCAGATTTTTATCTTGCAGTGACAAGGATATCTAATCTGATGCTCTCCTCTGAGTGAATGGTCAGAGTGTGGGAAGACACCTGGCTTTGCTTCCCCTGCTTACCAGCCAGAGTGGCTGGTTGGAGGCACCGGGGAGAGCAAACTGCTCCATGAAAAGGGGTAAGGTAATTTACTGTTCCCCCAGAACAAGAGGGGAAACAGAAGAGAAATTTTAACCGAGTCACAATTCAATCCCTGGGATACTCCTGGGACAATGTAGGTATGTAAATTTACAATCTAGCCATAAATAAATAAATACTTATAAAAACTGATGCATTAGTAGACTGAACAATTCACCTACATATTTTCAACAGAGATTCATAATGAATAGTTTGACCAGCTCTAGTTTTGGATTATTTCAAAGTCTGATACCTCTTTCATTCTTGAGAAATAATTGCCAGTGATTTGGTAAATTTATTAGCTAGCTAACTTACTTGTAAGAACTAAAAATCCTGTATTAACAAGAACAGATTGCATTGCTTGTGGCCCATATGCTGTCTCTTCCACCCAGCACCTAACCCCAAAACACACTGTGCAGTTTGGAGAGAATCAAATTGACAGGGAAAAAGCAGTGCCTTCCTGTGGCTAACTGCAGGGGAAACTGAGGTGCGCCCTTATCTGTGATGTCACCTTTACCCCCTTTTGTCAGTTTCTGTGAATGCGGGGCAGCAGACATATTTTAAGCAGCATGCGCTCATATCCAGAACAGCAGCTGATGCACGGGAAATGGATGGAAAAAATGTATTTTTTCCCTGAAGCAACTTTAACTCCTTTTGCATGTCCTTTGACTCTTCCACAGAAGCAGCCAGAGGCTGGCAGCCTATGATCTCAATAGGAATGTTGCCTAAGTAAGGACAGCAGGATTCGGTGCATGGTAAATTGATATTTAAAGTCTCTGTCAACAGACAGGAACAGTACAATTTAAATGCTTCCATTGCATTGCCGTGTGTACATTACAATTCCCTCTACAGTGAAGTTCCTCTCTGCAGGGAAAAACATTACAACAAAAAGCTTTTTTGAGGAAGTGGGTGAGATCTAGTTCAAATTTCTTTCCTCCAACTCTGTATTGGATCCCCTCCAATCTGTCTTCCACCTTCTCCAAACTATGGCAATTGCTCTTACTAAGTTGTAGCCTGGGATTATTTTAGGATGTAAAGTGCACCTGTCACAAAGAACAGGTTCTTTATTCAGGCGACTGCTTAGAGTTAATTAAGAAAATGAGATTGGTGAAGCAGACACGGAAACTGAGCTTCAGATAACATAAATACAACTGAAATAATAGAAAAATCAGTATATAAGAATAAGTACAGTCAAGTGGCTTCCTGCATTGTTCATAGTTACAATCTTACATGGTGCTCACTTACAGCCAAAACAAAGATGAAAGAAAGAGTCAGTGGAGACAAAAATCCTGGGCAAGGCTTCCTACCTGGTTGCCCCTTGTCATGCTTTGAGTCCCAACTAGAGATGAGTGTGACAGCCTCTTTTTCCATTTCACCCATATATGTCCAGGACCACATATGATTGAGCCTCAGCACCTCTGTTCATATTTCATATTCCAGGAGACCCATTTTAGGGTTCCAGTTGTCCCTATGTGGTATTCTGGTTGACTATAATTACACTTATGACAGTTAACCCAACTGTTCGTGTCAGTTCCTTTCCCAATAGCTTTTATATGTCAGTGTGCTTAGCTCTTATTGCAAAAAGCCCTTAAGATGCTACTCTGATTGTGGTTTGTCTGTTAGTAGAGAAATACATAATGTAAATATCACAGGATACCTCTTGCCGAATTTTATAACCTTCAGTCAAGCACATAATACTCATGCTAGCTTAAACTAACTGCCAACTTCTACACGGTCTCACTCAAAACCCTTAACACCTATGTCATTTGAAAACTAAGTTGTTACCAGTTAATATCATCATGGTGAAATGTAGATAGCAAAATTATGTACAAAGTTATGAAATCCCCGCCTGCATAATGTTAACGGCACATGTTCAAACTTGTGTAGCCCTGGTTAAGTAGAAGTGGTCAAGCAGGCTTGCTTAAACAAAAAGATGTGTGTTTACCTCAATTTGCATATAAGCTGTAAACAGAGTCCTTAGATGGCAAGAGGGAGAAGAAAGAAGACAAAGAAATTTTACATTTCACCATACACAGGTAAAGAGTGTTATACCAATAGAATAAAAACTAGCAGGATCTTATTAAAGGGGACAAGGCAAAATGCCATATTTATTGTGAATACAAAAAGAATCAGAATAAGCAATCAGTTATAGCTATAATATTTCATTCTCTCACACTTTCATTTATCCAAAGTTCTGCAAGGTAGTTATAGTTCTGCAAGCTGCATCCACACACCCTTTTCCAAAGTATTTCCTCTCACCCACACTAAAATAACCCAGGGGTGGGGGACCTACTGTCATAATTAATGAGGTTGTCAGCAGGAAAAAAAACAGTTTCTTTAGCAGGGTCTTAATTTTGGAATCCTGCACTATGTACTGAAGTATACACAAGGTGGTGATGAAACATGAAAACCTCCATGGTCAGCACTACCTCTCTTCAGAGTTTTATTCTGGGATCCTAATTTGGGTTATGTGACATGGGTATTTAGGGAGAGGAACAAGCTTGGGCACAGCAGTGGATAGTTTTGTCAAGCAACTCCAGGCTGCTCACTGTTCAGGTTTCTGATCTCAAGCAGACTAGGAAGAAACTTCCTTGTGCCTTAGCATTGTATTGTAGTTTCTGGAAGCAATTAGAAAATGTAGCAGCTCCACAGGAGGCATGCTGGGAAGGGAGCCAGGTATATAAACAGCTCCCTTCAGAAGGTGCAAATTTGGGTCTTATTGTAAACAAAGAAAAGTCTCTTTTTATTTTGACTTAGGATTCCCTACATTAGGGCAATTTTGACTCTGCGGCAACATCTGCAGTCCTTGCCGGATCGGTGGGTAGTGATCAATCTATTGGTGATCGATATATCGTGTCTGATGTAGACGTGATAAATTGACCCCCGAGCGCTCTCCCCCTCAACTCTGGAACTCCACCGCTGCAAGAGGTGGAAGTGGAGTCAACAGAGGAGCCACAGCAGTCAACTCGCTACCATTAGGATGCTGAGGTAAGTCGACCTAAGATATGTTGACTTCAGCTATGCTATTCCAATAGCTGAAGTTGCGTATCTTCGGTCCTCCCATCCCCCGCTCCCCTCTCAGTGAAGACCTGGGTTTTTTCTCCCACAAGACAGATTTTTGAGAATAACCATTACCACACTGCCACTCATGTTACAATGCTTTCAGAGGATAATGTTTGCTGTCGTTACTGGGCATCACGGCATCTATAACATATGTAACTCCATATGCCAGGCTCAGAAGGAGGCCACTCCAACATTGTCTTTGAAAGAATTTGAAGCCCAGTATGCTAAAAATACAGTACCGAGTGACAGTTGGTTTTCTCTAATGTGGTGGTTACATCCACAGAATGTCCTCAAAGACATATTGTTCAGCCCACCTCCTCCTATGTTAATAGTCACCACAGATGCACCCAAGATTGGTTGCTGTGCACATCTGCACAGACTTGTAGTTCAGGGTCTTTGGAATTTCAAAGAATCTTTGTCATACACTGATTGCTTATTCTAATTCTTTTTGTATTCACACTAAATATTGCATTTTGCCTTGTCCCCTTTAGTAAGATGCTGCTGGTTTTTATTCTATTGGTATAATGCTTTTTACCTGTGTGTGGTGAAATGTAAAATTTCTTTGTCTTTTTTCCTCTCCCTCTTGCTGTCTGAGGACTCTGTTTACAATTTATATGCAAATTGAGGTAAACACAGATCCTTTTGTTTAAGACAAGCCTGCTAGACCATTTCTACCTAATCAGGGCTACACAAGTGTGAACATGTGCCATTATGCAGGGGGGGATTTCATAACTTTAAATGTACTAAAACTGAGAGTGAATCATTTGGCTCTCAAGGCATTTCTTCTACAGATATGAAATGCAAGTTATCCAGGTGGCCTTGAAAAAAATGGCTGCTATATATCATGTGAACACAGAAGGGGGCACTAGATCGATCCAGCTATGCCCCAAAACAATGAAACTGTGGGACTGGTGCATTCTGTTTAACATTTACCCAATTACCTTAGATGTTGCAAGAGAGCACAATGAGATTGCATATAGTCTCAGCAGAGACTCTTCACTGATGCATGATGGTCTCATCAAAATTCAGTAATCTCAAATATCTTCAATCATTGGGGGTTTCTGGAATTAGATCTGTTTGCCACCAGATGATTCAAAACAAAATGTCCCCAGTTTTGCTCAAGAGCAGGTTAGGACAATCAGTCATTGACATATGCATTCATCTCAGATTGGGGAAAGGATCTCACATGTGCATTTCCCCCCATTGCCTTTAATTCCCAAAAGGTGTAAAGAAAACAAAATAAGATTCTTCCAGGATGATCTTTATTGGTCCCGAGGGGCTGAGACAACAGCGGTACACCAAGCTACTCCACTTATCCAATGGCAAATCCAAAGTTGCTACAGTTGTCAACAGACCTTCTATCACACGAGGAGGGAGTGTCTTCCACCCAGATCTCAAATCTGAACCTCAAACAGCTTGAGTAACAAGACTTTGAGAGAACTAGACACGACATGTTCCACTGAGGTTCCGTGAATTCTCATTAGTGATAGAAAACCTTCTATCAACGAAGATATGCGCTTAGAATATCTATTGCACTTAATGATATAGGGGGCCTGTCTATTAAAATTCATCTAGCAGCTGTTCCGTCAGTCCTTGCTAATATTAAGGGTATATCCATTTTTTTTCACATAAACTGGTGAAGAACTTCTTAAAAGGTTTTTGCTTCTTTATCATCCCATTTGTGACCTACATGGAATTTAAATTTAGTATTAACTCACGTTTTCCCTATTTGAAACATTGCAGGATTGTTCTATTTCATTTTTTTGTAAAGTCAGGTTTTGTAATAGAAATCACTTCTGCTAGAATAATTGGTGAGCTCCATGCAGAGATGGCAAACACCCATCCTGCACTATTTTTCATAAGGCAAAGTGGGGCTTAGACCATACCCTAAATTCCTTCTGAAGATAGCTTCAGATTTCCGCGTGAGAATATAAACTTATCTATGGCTTTTTCCTAAACTTCATACAAATAAAGGGGATTCTAGATTGTTCTTTAACTGCGAAAAGACTGCTCGCATATTATCTAGATAGAATTATGGTCTCCTGGTCATCTCTTAAGTTATTTGTCTCAAACACTGGTACTTCGAAGGATCAAGCCATTTCAGCACAGTCCCTATCTAGATGGGTCAGGCTTTGTATTGGAGAAAGTTTATAGAGCAGCTTTGTGTTCCCTTCTGGGTTGTCTTAGAGGTCATTCTACTAGAGGAATGGCTACATCTGCACCATTCTATAAGAATATTCCTCATGTATTCCACATAGCAGCCTTGCAAATTTATACAATTCACACTTTCACAAGACATTATGCATTAGATCTGGCTCCAGATCTGATGTCAGTTTTAGTAGAGTGGTACTTGAGTGACTGTTCAATTAAGACTCCTCACCCTCCTTGATTTATTGATATACAGAGGACACGCAAAAAAGAACTGCAAGTTACTTCCTTGTAACCAGAGTTCTTCAAGACGGACTCTGAATATTCATACTCCCTGCTGCTTTCCCCACTGGTGCTGAGTCCTAATTCTGTAGTTTTGTGATATTCTATTTTGGGGATTGGAAGGAACTGAGGCATCAGTGGTGCCAACACCCCTTCTGTAGCCAGGCCCGCTGAAAGTATTTGAGTACTATGTGCAGAAGGGGTGGGGAAGGGACAAGGCACTCGTATTAAGCATTGCTACTAGAGGGTTACAGCATCTGCTGCACCCAGTTGGCACATCCCAAGGTGTGAATATGCAGAGTCCCTCTTAAAGAACTCTGGTTCCACGTAAGTAGCCTTCATTTCACCAAAATAAATAAAATAAAAGGTTGCCCAGCATTACTGACACATCCTGCTGCAAGGAGATGTTGACAATATCTACCACTAATGGAAATAGTGTTCTCACCAAACACCTACAAGGCTTTGCCAGCCAGAATGGGCATGATTCTAAAAATTCATTAGAAACTCCCATCTCGACAAGGCTCTCTATCACCTGGGACAATGTCACTCAGGACTATAGTTATTGAAAAGCAGTCCTTTAAACCAAAATGATAAAAGGACTAAAACCAAAAGGAATGGCAAACAAAAGCTTGTCTAGACAAATCTATCATGGAGCTGTGTGGACACTTATTGACTGCCCCCCTTATGGCCAGCGGTCACTTTATAAGCACCCTGCTTCCATTAGTCCTCATCTTAGGGGTCCCTTAGGCACTCCAGACAGTCTCCATTGTGGCCAGAGCACCCTTTATTTGATATTAAACCACCTCAAGAAAAGTTCATACAGACCTGAGCCCTTAACTACAAAATAATCCTCTGAGTCCTCAACATAAAATCATAATTCAACAGTTTCTACTTGGGTCCAGTTCATCAGTTGTGCCCAGAGCTCTTTCTATAAGTTAGTTAATTCCATCGGAAGTTGCCCTTCCTGGCTGGAACTGAGCCCTGTAGCCCTGCTCCTTTCACTCTCTACCACCTTACATATTCAATTACCTGATTCATATAGTGAGGCTCTGTCATAACTATAAAGGGAAGGATAACAACCTTTATGTATGCAGAAACATAAAATCCCTCCTGGCCAGAGGTACAGAATCACCTTACCTGTAAGGGGTTAATCAGTTCAATTAACCTAGTTGGCACCTGACCAGCAGGACCAATGGGGAAAGAAGGATCTTTCAAATCTGGGGGTGGGGAAAGGTTTTGTTTGTGCTC
Organism: Dermatemys mawii; assembly: GCA_007922305.1. Lineage (NCBI taxonomy): Eukaryota > Metazoa > Chordata > Testudines > Dermatemydidae > Dermatemys > Dermatemys mawii. The sequence continues at coordinate 18,578,226 of ML677342.1, forward strand.
TCTTTGTTTGTTCTCTCTTGGGACAGAAAGAGAGAGAGAGAGAGAGAGAGAGAGAGACCAAGCAGGTAAACCAGCTCCTGAAAAGATACTTGAAATGATGCATCTACAATTATGGAAATTGTAAGTAAAGGCAGGGAAATGTGTTAGATTATCTCTTTTAGCTTGTGAATTTTCCCTATGCTAAGAGGTAGTTTTATTCCTGGGTTTTTTGGGGTTTTTTTTGCAACTTTGAAGCTGAGCCTAGCGGGGAATCCTCTGTGTTTTTTAAATCTTTTTATCACACTGTAAAGTTACCTTTCATCCTGATTTTACAGAGGTGGTACTTTTACTTTTTTCTTTCTTTAAGAGCCAGATTGATTTTAGTGTCCTAAAGATAAAAGGTCTGGTCTGTACTTATATAAAAGGCAATTGGTTTGGATATTATTCTCAAGCCTCCCCAACGAAAAGGGATGAAGGGGTTTAGGGGGATATTTTGGGGAAACATGGACTCCATGTATCCTTTGCCTGAATCTTTGTCTAAATCACTTGGTGGTGGCAGTAATACCATCCAAGGACAGGGAAAGGATTTGTACCGTGGGGAAGTTTTTAACCTAAGCTGGTACTTATAAGTTTAGGGGGTCTTTCATGTGGGTCCCCACATCTGTACCCCATAGTTTGGGAGGGAAGGCAGGATCCTGAGAGGCTCATCTAGTAATCACGGCTGTTTTAGCCTGTCTCTCCAGCCCATGGGCAAGCCACACTGTTACATACCCCTAGAGAATGTTCTTATGTTTAGAATATTTTCATGTTCTTTCCTGAGAAGCATTTTTCCTTTTCCCAGTGTCTCCAAGTCTGGCTCAGAACTGAAGCTTCTTGTGATGTAAGAATTCCTATCTTGATGCTATAGTAAAATCATGATATCTCCAAGGCAACAGAAAAATAACATTCTAAGCATCTTTTCCTTAAAGGTCTAAGGAACTGCCAAATTACAGACCAGACATTGACTAGAGACAGGGTGTCTGAAGGGAAGTATCTCTGACTTATTGTCAGAGTCCAGGGCTGTAAACCCACACAAGATGACTCAGGATGACTCAGTGGAAGAGGCTTGATTTTGTGAGAGAAGCAGCAAAGGAACAGGGATTTCTGAATAGCCTACCACAAACTGAAGTCCCTAATCGTTTCTCTCCTGCATGAGGAATTAAGGAGTGTGAGGAGAATTTGTCAAAGTGCCAGAACAGAATCCAGTATGTCTCAGTAAAATCAGATAGAGTAAAGGGGGCGGGGGTAGTGGAGGGTGGTTGGTGCAACACTTGATAGTCATAGAAATAGGAAAAAGAATCAGCTATTCTTCCTTTTCAGAGGCAAAATGTTTAAGGTCAAGAATGCCTGTAGGAATTTGAGGGTGAAATAAATTATAAGAATTTTATAGCTATTAAAAGAACCAACAAACAAACAGCAATATAAATCCAGAAAACTGAGAGTTAGGATTAAATTTAAAGAACCTCTAATCATTAAAAGTATGGAAATACACAATTAAGGCACTCACTCAATGTTTAATTCTGCTGCTGAAGTGACACCATCCTTTCATTTCCCTACTTTGCAGGATCAGTACTAAATCTTTCCTCTGTACTTGAGGGTTTATGGTATCAGGTTTCTGCACTGTAAGCTGTGTTGGTCTTAATTATTGGGATCTTGTAGACTATTCCTGAATGTCATTTATTTTGAAAACCGCACTATACTTAGAGATAGGTGTCAGAGTGGCAGCCGTGTTAGTATGTATCAGCAAAACAATGAGGAGTCTTTGTGGCACCTTAGAGACTAACACATTTATTTGGGCTTAAGCTTTTGTTGGGTTTTCCACTCCATGCATCTGATGAAGTGGGTACCAGCCCATGAAAGCTTGTGCCCAAATAAATGTGTTAGTCTCTAAGGTGCCACAAGGATGACTCCATTGTTTTTACTGTACTTAGAATTAAAGCTGGGTAAATAACTGTTTTTTTTGTTTTGTGGGCAGTTCTGAAAATATGGAGTAGAGTGGGTGGGTCTTTTATCTTTCAGCTTGAAGCTGTTTCACTTTGTATAAATAATTAAATATTCTTTGGAGCAGGGACTGGATCATGGGTGTCCCCGGCTGCCCTCCCAGGTGACTGTCCCACCACCAGGATTTAGAGTCATTCTCACTCTTTCTGGCCCAATGTTTATTTAATTATTTATACAAAGTGGAACAACTTCAGAGGAGAGATTGAGAGAGCCTAACCCCAGAACAGCCTCTAGCTGAGTGATAAGACCACACAACTGGGTTGGATGAGATCTGTATTCAAATCCCTATTCTAGAGTACAAATTCAAATCTGGGTCTCCTGCAAGTTGGGTGAGAGCTCTAACCACTAGGATAAAGGAATCAGATGGGCTGCATCACCTCCTGTGTGGCTGTGTGATTGTAGCCTGAAATTTCATAACAAGAAGTTTTGTTAATGTCAAAATATTTCATTTTAACATGTCCAAATTTATACCTTTGTTTCATTTGGACTGAAGCAGTTTGCCAAAAGTGACATGAATTTGCTAAATGCTTTGGCTAATCCAAATCTGGGTTTTCTGGTAAGAAAAAATTTCATCTGAAAAGTGTCACCCAATTTTACTTATAGTTTGTAGAGTAACGGTTAAATATAAAAAAAATTCCCAGCAAGGTTGGGCGATTCCTTTGGTGTGACCTTATGCAGGTGAGTCATTGAATTGTAACTCTCTTGCTGGACAATGGCCGTTGATGGTTGTTTGGTACCCGCCTGGGCATTGGTTATTTTCCTTGCTGTTGTCTCTGGTGAACTAATATTTGCTGATTCCCCAATATACGGCATGTTTTTCTGACAACTATACAACACAATCTCATAACTTCATATGCCCCAATGATATACATATTTAGATAGAACAGTGACTTTCATCAGATCATAACCTTTCCTCTGATACCTTACATGGCATGCTTTATATGTAAGATCGCAATTATATATAAATGAGGAATATGGGGTTACAGGGCGCTCTCCTGAGGTCTAGAGTGTCTCAGTAATAATGAACAATAGAACATGATGGGGTCTAGCACTTGAAACCTCTTTCTCATTTTTATATATGAGGGCTGAACTACTTGTTTAGTAACAGCATTATTTTAGATGCAGGCTTCTTGTTTTCCTTAACAAAGTACGCAAATCAAGAAATACAACTGATTTTTGTAAGGTAATGATTTATAAAGGCGTTAACTAAAAATGGCTGAATTACTACCTTATGCTGCTTTGAAACAAAGGAAACACAAACTTGATACACGCACAAGAGATGAGAGATGTTCTTGTGTGCTTAGGTCTTTTTTTCTCTTTATATTGTTGGTTTCAAGAAAAATAATAATTATATATCTAGAATCATTGTAAAACCACGCCAACAGCTCTGCCCTTTTTTATTGAGCAGGTTTTAGGAATTTCCTGCTTTCTGTGTTCATATGTTCTCAAGAAGGAGTCATATAACTGTTGTCTTCTTTTCCAGCACTGGGGAAATCATTTGGAATTTTATTTTTGGACCAGGGAACTTTCTCATAGCTTGTGTTCCCACCTGCTGTTGTAGGGATTGCTTGCTGAGGCAGTATTTCTAGTTCTGGCATATGCTGCTGCTGCTTCTCCTGCTTGGCAAAGTTACTGACTGGGACAAATAATATAATCTAGAAATCATGGAAGCCTTGTGTTTGCTCAAGAAGGTGTTTCAAATGTCGTACAATGAAACGTTAATTGTTATTACTGTAGTTTCCTTTGATTTCATTTTGTAATTAATATATAATTATGAAAATTGGATTACAGTTTTCTATTTTCACCATGATATAAAGTCAGATACTTAGGTTCATGTCTCTCCACACCATTTTTTCAAGGAGATCAGCTCTATCAAATAAATGGAAATTTACCTTGTTATGGAAAGCTAGTTTTGAGAAATGGAGGCCCTAAGTTCTACAATGATGCATGTTATCTATTCATAATGTTCATTAAATATTGAATAAAATGTGATATAGAAAAAAGAATATTAAATACTGGGTGGTGCCATGACAGCTTCCTGAACTGAGCTATAACAGCTTGAAGATTTTAAGCTCTGTTCGAGGTTAAATAGTTGGCAATAAAAAATAGCTGGGGCGAAAATGGAAGGGTGTTATTGTACCATTATTGTTATTCTGACCCTACATTGCATCAGAGAAAATGAATACTTTCTGGACAGAAGTCAGTTGGTACTGCAGGCAGAAATAAAAGAGGAAAAATTACATAGGTTGGGGAGGGCTCATTCTCCCTACAACAACACACCTGTGAACACCAAAGGAACAAAGACTGAACTGTGGGAAGAGACGGTCCCAGGCTAGAAGGATTTTTAGCCTGTGTATTAAAACTTGGGAAAGCCCAGGCAACGTGTGCCTTAAGAATCTGTCAGCCTGTTTATCACTCAGGGTGAGAATTTGCTAATTTATATCTTCCCTATCTAGTCAATTATGCTCAATTTACAGTTTTTGTTTATTTAATAAGGTAATTTGTTTTGATCGGTTTGATATCACTTATAATTTAAAATCTATCTTTTGTAATTAATAAACTTGGTTTCTTTTGTCTCCAAAACCAGTGTGGAACTCATTCTTGGGGCAGAAAGCTGCAGTATATCTCTCTACATTGAGGGAAAGGGTGAATTTTATGAACTTCTGCTCTATAGTTCTCTGTGCAGCACAAGATGACACAATATTGGGTTTACTTTCCAGAGGGGGTGGACAATTCCTTAGATAAGCTTTCCTGGGCATAGCTGATCTTAACATCTGTGTGAATACAGCTGCAGCTGGGTGTGTGCTGGAAGGGGTCTTGAGAGCCTGTCACAGCAGCACAGAGTAAGGGGAACCCAGGATAGTGAGACAGGCTGGCTCAGTGGTATCCCAGTTCCAAGTGGCACCCTGGGGGGAACCCATCACAACTGTAACCTACACACAAGATTTCAGTGAGTTTTAGCTGTATGAGAAGTATAACAAGTCTGTGTTCTGTTATAAAGATTAGTAGGGGTACTGACTCTGAGTGATAGATCTTTTTTTTTTGAAGTACCCATTTTCAATGAATTCCAATTCCAGAGTCAGTCAGAGGTGAGAGATTGGAGATCAGAAAGCAAGGTGAGGTATCAAGTCACAGCAGGCTAGAAGTCTCTGATTGCCCAGGCCACTTCCTGGGGTACCCTCCAAAGTTAAATAAGAGTGCTTGGCCAATCAGAAGGCTGCAGTGTGTTAGATCCTGAGCAGTATTTCCTACAGTAACTAATCATCTCAGTGGTCCTTAGAGATGGTCCTGCATGCCCTCCTGGAATGTCAGCTGTCTCAGACTCTACAGACCCTGGTTCTAATCCTGTGGTTCTTTATGTTATTGCCCACACTTCAGGGATGCCCTTTACGTTACTGCCCACACTTCAGGTATGCCCTTACTCTGGGTTGGGCATTGTTTAATCCTTGGGCATGGACATGGGGGCAGGAGGTTTCCAGGAGTGGTCTTCAGGGCCACAGCCCACCCAGTCAGAGGGGTAATATAGTACAGACCTGTTTGCACGCAGATGTCATGAGTCAAGCCGTCACAATCATGTGTTAATGGACTGCGGGTTAAGAGGGCCATGCTGAAATATCTTAAGATATCTATATATACAGTACATGTATAATTATCTAGGATTACATATGCATTCACAGTGTCCTAAATACTGCAGGATTTTAACTCGGTGGGAAATGCGTTCGCGGCTGATCGGCTTTCTCCAGAAATCGATAGCTGAGCCATGGCATGATGCTTTTTAAAATGACTTATAAACCCCTTGCTGGCTTGGAATGATTCATCTCCGTTAAATTTCCAAATTTTATCACTTGCTCTTGAAGAATTGGCCCACTTGGTGGCGTTCCTTTCAGAATTCCTGAGAAAATATATCTCTCTAGAGTGACATTGACTAAGCATGCGTGGTACGTCTTTACCAATATCGGCGATCAAAGGAAGAGGAAACGCCAGTAGGCCTACCAAATGTTTCCACTCCGCACGTCCTGTTGATTTCTATGTCAATGAGTTAGTGAGCAAATCTGTGCGCTACATAGCAAGTTCCTGTAACACATGTTAACGAGTCTCGTGTGTTAAATAGGTAGCACTGGGAGGCATGGTGCTACTGCACGTTCAGCAGATTCGCACGTAAACAGGTCCGTACTATATATTCGTCCTTTCTGCTGTTTAGAGTTGAGGATACCATGGATGATATATTCCTCACGCCCATGGACCTGCAGTGGTGTGGCTGGTTGTTGGGACTGATCATGAAAGGGGTCTTCCATCTAAGGCTTTAGGAGGGATATATTGAAAATAGGATGTAGAATCATGGAATCATAGGGTTAGAGGGAACCACAAGCGTCATCTAATCCACCCCTCTGCCAAGGGTGCTGAAATTGTTGTCCAAACCATCCAAGACACTTGGCTGTCCAGTGAAGTGAAGGCATGTCCACAATCTCTCTGGACAGTCTATTCCATTGTCCTACTGTACTTACAGTTAGGAAGTTTTTCCTGCAGTTTAATCTAAATTTGGTATGCTGTAGTTTTGAACTCATTGTCTCTTGTCCTGCCCTCTGTGGCAAAAGAGAACAACTTTTCTCCATCTTTGTTATGGCAACCATTTTAAGTATTTGAAGACCATCATCATATCCCCCTGTAATCTCTTTTCCAAACTAAACATATCCAGTTCCTTCAGCCTGTGCTCATATGGCTTACATTCCATGCCTTTAATCATCTTTGTTACTTTCCTCTGGATCCTTTCCAGTTTCTCTATATCCTTTCTATACATTGGTGACCAGAACTGGACACAGTGTTCCAGCTGAGGCCTAATCAGTGCCTGGTAGAACAGTACTATCACCTCCTGTGATTTGCATGCCACGCCTCTGCAAATGTAACCTAAAATTGCATTTGCTTTTTTTGTAACAGCATCAGACTACTGTCTCAAGTTGAACTGAGATCCACCCCAACTCTTAGATCCTTCTCAATAATGCTGCTTCCAAGCCAGTTTCTCCCAATTCTGTATTTCTACATTTGGTTTTTCTTCCCTCAGTGTGGCACATTATATTTGTCTTCATTAAACTTCATTTTGTTGTCTATAGCCCAGTTCTCCTCTGAATTTTAGCTTTATTTTCCAAAGTGTTGGCAAACGCTCTAGCTTCACATGCAAATTTGATCAGTATGCTCTCTTCTCACATCTAGGTAATTAATAAAGATGTTAAATAACACTGGACCTGGAACAGATCCCTGTGGAACTCTAATTGAGATCTCCCTCCAATCTGACACCATTCCATTAATAGTTATTCTCTTTTTGTGGAAGTAACAGAGTCCTGTGGCACCTTAAAGACTAACTAAAGTATTAGAGTTACTTCGTCGGATGCATGCAGTGGAAGTATCCAGGGGCAGGTATAAATAGGTAGGCAAGAACCAGGTTGGAGATAACAGGGTTAGTCCAATGAGGCTGAACCAGCTTGTTATCTCTAATCAGGGAGGGTGAGGGATTCCTCTAGCAGCTGAATTGGAGGTGTGAACAGCAAGAGAAGAGAAACTGTTCTTGTAGTTAGCTAGCCATTCATAATCCCTAGTCAGTCCTGAGTTGATTGTATCAAATTTGCAAATGAATTGCAGCTCTGCAATTTCTCTTTGCAGTCTGGTCTTAAAGTTTTTTTGCTGCAATACAGTGACTTTTAAATCTGTAATTGTGTGTGCAGGGAGATTGAAGTGTTCTCCTACACTGGTTTTTGTATACTGCCATTCCTGATATATGATTTGTGTCCATTTATCCTTTTTCGTAGGGACTGTCCAGTTTGGCCGATGTACATAGCAGAGGGACATTGCTGGCACATCATGGCATATATTACATTGGTAGATGTGCAGGTGAATGAATCAGTGATGGTGTGGCTGATCTGGTTAGGTCCTGTGATGGTGTTGCTGGTGTAGATATGTGGGCAGAGTTGGCATTGAGGTTTGTTGCATGAATTGGTTCCAGAGTTAGAGTTATTATGGTGCGGTGTGCTGTTGCTGGTGAGAATATGCTTGAGGTTGCGGGGGTTGTCTGTGGGCCAGGACTGGTCTGTCTCCCAAGGCCTGTGAGAGTGAGGGATTGTTGTCCAGGATGGGTTGTAGATCACTGATGATGCATTGGAGAGGTTTTAACTGAGGACTGTAGGTGATGGCCAGTGGTGGTCTGTTGTTTTCTTTCTTGGGCTTGTCTTGCAGCAGCAGGTTTTTGGGTACACATCTGGTTCTGTTGATCTGTGTCCTTATTTCCTTGTGCGGGTATTGTAGTTTTGAGAAAGCTTGGTGAAGATCTTGTAGGTGTTGGTCTCTAAAGGGTTGGAGCAAATACGATTGTACCTCAGTGCTTGGCTGTAGACAATGGATCATGTGATGTGTCTGGGATGGAAGCTGGTGGCATGAAGGTAGGCATAGCTGTCGGTAGGTTTTCGCTATAGGGTGGTGTTGATGTGGCCATCATTAATGTGCACCGTGGTGTCTAGGAAGTGGACCTCCTGTGTAGACTGGTCCAGGCTGAGGTGGAAGGTGGGGTGGAAGCTGTTGAAATCATGGTGGAATTCTTCCAGAGTTTCTTTCCCATGGGTCCAGATGATGAAGATGTCATCAATGTAGCATAGATAGAGAAGGGGCCTGAGTGAAAGAGAGTTGAGGAAGCGTTGTTCCAGGTCAGCCATAAAGATGTTGGCATACTGTGGGGCCATGCGGGTGCCCATAGCGGTGCCACTGGTCACCAAATTTGAAGTAATTGTGTGTGAGGATAAAGTCACATAGTTCAGCAACCACTTGTGCTGTGACATCATCAGGGATACTATTCCTGACAGCTTGTATTCATATTTGTGTGGGATGTTTGTGTAGAGAGCCTCTACATCCATGGTGGCTAGGATGGTGTTTTCTGGAAGATCACCAATGCATTGTAGTTTTCTCAGGAAGTCGGTGGTGTCACGGAGATAACTGGGAGTGCTGGTGGTGTAGGGTCTGAGTAGAGAGTCCACATATCCAGATAGTCCTTCAGTGAGAGTGCCAATGCCTGAGATGATGAGGCGTCCAGGATTTCCAGGTTTGTGGATCTTGGGTAATAGATAGAATAACCTCAGTCGGGGCTCTAAGGGTATGTTAATTTGTTCCTGTGTTACTGTAGGGAGTGTCCTGAGTAGATGCTGCAGTTTCTTAGTATATTCCTCAGTGGGATCTGAGGGAAGTGGCCTGTAGAAATTGGTGTTGGAGAGATGGCTGGTGGCCTCCTTTTGGTAGTCAGACCTGTCCATGATGACAACAGCACCTCCTTGATTATGATATCAGGGTTGTTTCTGAGGCTGTGGGTAGCATTGCGTTCTGCACGACTTAGGTTGTGAGGCAGGCGATTGTTATTTTTCCACAATTTCTGCCTGTGCACGTCGGCAGAAGCATTCTATGTATAGGTCCAGACTGTCATTTCGACCCTCAGGAGGAGTCCATGTGGAGTTCTTCTTCTTGTGCTGCTGGTGGGATGGTGTCTGTGTATCAGTGCGCTGTTCTGTGTTGTCTTGAAAGTATTCTTTAAGTCGGAGACGGCGAAAGTAGGCTTCCAGATCACTGCAGAATTGTATCACGTTTGTGGGGGTGGTGGGGCGAATGAGAGTCCTCGAGATACGACAGACTCTTCTGCTGGGCTGAGTGTGTAGCTGGATAGATTGACGATATTGCTGAGGGAGTTAGGGGCACCACTGTTGTGGCCCCATGTGGCAGGTAGGATTTTAGATAGCTTGCGGTCCTTTTTCTTTTGTAGAGAGGTGAAGTGTGTAATATAGATCTCCTGCCTTATTTGAGTAAAGTCTGTTTGTGTGGAAGGTTGGTTGTTTATGAAGGTCTCCAGGTTGGAAAGCTCTTCTTTGATGTTTTCCTGTTTGCTGTACAGGATGCTGATCAGGTGGTTCCTCAGTTTCTTTGATAGTGTCTGGCATAATCTCTCACTGTAGTCTGTGCAGTATGTAGAAAGCAATGGATTTTTCACCTTCAGTCCATTTGATATGATGTCCATCCATTTGCATTTGGAGAGAAAGATGATATCCGTCTGTATTTGTGCAAGTTTCTTCATGAGGTTGATGGATTTCCACTCTATACGGCTAAATGCAATGCCTTACAAGTTGTCAAGAATCAGAGGGGTAGCCGTGTTAGTCTGGGATTGCAGAAGTAACAAAGAATCCTGTGGCACCTTAAAGCCTAACTAAAGTATTAGAGCATAAGCTTTCGTGGGTTAATACGCACTTCGTTGGATGCATGAAGTGGAAGTATCCAGGGGCAGGTATAAATAGGTAGGCAAGAATCAGGTTGGAGATAACAGGGTTAGTCCAATGAGGCTGAACCAGCTTGTTCTTTTTGTGGTGGTTTAACCAATTCTGTACCCACTTAACAGTAGTTCCACCGAGCCCACATTTCTCCAGCTTACTTATCAGAATGTCATGTAGGACAGTGTCAAAAGCCTTTGTGAAGTCCAGGTATATTATGTTCACTGCATTTCCTCTATCCACCAAACCAGTTACCATGTCAAGGAAGGAAATTGAACTGGTTTGACATGATTTGCCCTTATAAGGAATCAAGGGAGCTGCAATTTGAGGTGGTGGAGCAGATTTGCTGACAAATCCAGAATGGTTTGAAGAACTGGTAGCTTGAGGGATGGTCTGTTTAAACAGAAGCTTTGGAGTCAGATGGATGTTTTGGCCCACCATGAGAGCTGGGCCTTTCTGATGTTGATCTGTGTACCACTTGTAGTCCCTTTTTGTGCCTTCACGGTGATCCTTAAACTCCTCCTAGATATGATAAATTCATCTAATCCACTTGGTGACTGCTGGGTTCAGGGAAGTTGCTGGCAGGGCCAGGTTGGGAAGAATGGAGAAGATTGTCATGTCATGCTGTTTGCCCTAAGAAGTCTGGAATGAAACAATGGTAAAAATTCACAAAGCCCAGGAAGCACTGTAACTCACAGGGGAACCTGACCACTGCCTAGCCACACATGGCTTCCACCTTCGGGAGAGGGATCCATCTTCATGTCCTCTATGGAAAGAATATAACCCAAAAATTCTGTGGAGGATTGGTCTACAGTACAATTTTCCAATTTTGCTACAAGCCATGCTTCCAAGGTCTTTCCAGGACTGATTGAATGTCATAACAATGCGGCTCAGGGCTATCTGAGATAGATGACTACATATTGGCACAGGATTTCTCTAAATACATTGTTCAGAAAGGGTTGAAAGGTAGTGGGAGCATTGGTCAGATCTAATGGCATTACTAAATATTCAAAGTACCCATAGCAAGTTCAAAAAACAGTCTTCCATTTGTCTCCTGCCCTTATGCACACTAGACTGTATGCCCACTTCAGGTCTAGTTTGATGAAAACTCTTTCGGACTTCACACTGTTTTGTAAATCCAAGATTAGGGGCATGAGATACAGTTTTGGACCATCACCCTGTTTAGGACTTGATATGATAGTTTACTGAAAAGGCCATAGCTATTGCTGGGGAACTGGAACACCACATGAAGGCCTTGGGCCAGGTTCTCCTGGGTGAATGCATATAGGGCAGCCTGTTCTGGCGTGGACTTTGCATACATCTGTCCATAAAGGACCTTCGTCCCAGGTTGCAGGTCTGTGGAGGAATCAGAGTCCCAGGGTGGGGGTGTCATATCTCCATGGCATGTAACTGTACATGTACTTGGAAGAGCAGGGAGGACCCCCATGTCCTTGACTGGGTTTTCTTTGAGGGCTGGGATGATTCCTGTCAAAACATTTTGGACGTGGTATTTCATGACCCTGTTCAGAGGGCAGTGGCCTAACCCAAGCCTGGAGCATGGACTTCTCTTCCTGGTACCAGGCTGGAGTCATAGACTGGAGATCAGAAATTAAGGTGTGGTCTGTAGTCACAGCAGGCCAGAAGTCTCTGGTTGCCCAGACAATTTCCTGGGGCACCCTCAATGGTTAAATAGTGTGCTTGGCCAATCAAAAGTCCTCAGGGTATTGTCACTCTGCCTGGAGAGCTTAATCTCTGCAGTGCTCTTTGGGTATGGCTCTGCTTGCCCTCCCAGTGAGGGCACACACACCACAAACTGGGTTCTAGTCTCGTGGATTGTGTGTGTATGTGCACTGTGATGGGGCAAGGCTAAGGAACAGATATGTGAGTCTCAGGCTAAACAAATCCCTGATACCACTGGAACCTTCTAGAAAGCAATAGAAATAGCTAGCCTGATTGGGACACCTGAAGCCTATCAGGGACTGACTGAAACCAGTTAAAAACCTCCCATTAGTCAGGTGGGGGTGTGGATGTCAGGAGCTGTGGGAGGACATTGTGCTGTTGGTGATACTGAGTGGTAGACAACATATCATATACAAGGAAGGAGGCCCTGAGGTAAGGGTGAAGTGGAGTTTGAAGAAGCGGGGACTGCTGTGGAGAAGTATCCCAGGGAATTGTATTGTGTTTTGTGTCTAAAAGGTCAGCCATCTTAGCTGATACTCTCAGGGTCCCTGGGCTGGAGCCCGGAGTAGAGGGCGGGCCCAGGCTCCCCCCTTTCTGCCTCCCCTAATTAATCACTGAGATTGGGAGACAACAGAGACTGTGCAAGGAAGGATAGCTTCTCCTCAGTGGCTTATGATGAAAACAACTCAATAGGCTGTGACCTTGTCTCTAGAGAGAGAAGGGCTACGTGGAGGGTCACAGTGAGCTTCTGAGGCTAGTGAAATCTGCCAGGAACTGCAGGATCCACGAATATAAGGACAGAGCTTTGTCACAGCACACATATGTGCACTGACCTTTCTAAACTTTCTGTCATGAAGACCCCTTAGCATTATTATAATAATATATCTCTACACTAAAGAATTGTACCCATCCTCCTCCCTCTGAGTTTGAGTAGAAAAACCTGAGTGATGCTATTTATCTTCAGTCTGTTCTTCAGAATCTAATGGACAATACTGAAACTGCACCAAACTCATTTTGCTTTTCTAGCCAGTTCATTCAAACCTGTAAAGTTACCATCTGAGAAGGCAAGGAGGTGTGGTCTACTGCCTACATAGCAGATGCAAGCTATAGTTTATAGCTATGTTAACTGTAGGCTGAGGGCATTTTGGACAAAATCTTGATCATCAGGGAAATATTCCCTAGGCTCTTTCTATGCTGCAGATGTCTCTTGGGAATACTCCTCAATAAAGCCAGTGAGGGCCTAGCTGACGACAAAACTGCATGCTTTCTATGCCAAAAAAAAAAAAAAAAAAGGAAAAAAAAACGGGAGGGGAGGGGGAATTCCCCACCTCCAATACTCTCAGCCTGAACATACCTTCACATATTCATCTTCCTTCCAGGAAGAAAAAGGGCTTGCAGTGCAAGGCAAGGGGACCAGTTACACAGGGACAACTGGGCAGAGGCACATCTTGACAGAGCATCTTTTTGCCTCCTGCAGCTTCCCAGAGCTCTGCCTTTGGGGCTGATTTCATTTTCAGAGCGTGTTACCTCAGTCCTTCTGACCACTGAGTAGAATCAACAGTTACACAGACCCTTCCTACAGGTTCTGTCTTTAGCCCTTATCATTTATACGTTTCTCTTTGGTAGCCTGACAAAGGAAGTTTCATTGAAGGTTCATCATGTTACTGATGTAATGCCAGCCCTCTCAGAATAGCAATTTTTAGGGCCACTTCCAATTTCTAATTATGAAATGGAATGTTGGGAAGGTAATTCCAGTCTTGGATTTGAAATTAATTCAATTAGTTTGTCCTGCCCCGGCCTTTCAAAATGTTGTTGGCCTGGTCAATAACTCTAGTCACCATGCTGGGGAATTACCCAGCTTTCACAGAGCTTATAGCATAGACTGATTTCTCCTTGGCAACAAAAGTACCGCTGTCTCTGCTTCAGACTGCATCTGTGCTTTTCATATTCTCCCAGAGAGCTCATGGCAGTAGCAACAAACCATTTTAGGGTGCGGAGTGACAATAATGCCTTGTTTCAGTGACTAGCTAAGTGTACTTCCCTTTAAAATAGGCAGTCTGTGATGCTCTCAAACTTTGTCCTGTCCTTTAGTGGGGCTACTCACAGTAGTAGCACTGTGCTTCTTAGTGTTTGCATGCTCAGGCCCAAATTTGTTAGAGAGTGGGATTTCACATGACGGGTTGGCCTCTTGAGGAATTGGATCCAGTCCCATTTCTGTGTGGTTAACCTTTTTAGTTATTGGGCCAGGGGCCAAGCATCAGATGGCAGTAGGCAGTGTGTGCTTCCTATAACAGGGAGGTTGCTCAGTCAGAGGGAGAGAGGTCTGTGGGTAGCAGGAAGGCCCAGGCAATGGTCAGAAAAGGCTGATGGGGCATCCTGGGTCTGGAGAGGGACTAGCAGATGTCTCCTTCTTAGAGAGAACTGGGGAGCCAATTCAGAGCCAAGGTCTGAAACCCAGATACAAGGGACATTGGGGAGCCCTGAGGAAGGAATCAATTGCACTAATTTTTATGAAGTTGATTGAGGAGGAAGAGGGCAAAAAGGACATTAGAAAGCCTGAGCCAAACAGAAGAGTTGAAAAGCCTTTGTTCTGTTGGAGTTTGTTTAATCCCAAAATGGGGGCAGATTTTATGATTTGGTTGGAGGCCTTAAGCAATTTGGAAGCACTGGATTCAGCCCATCCAACAGCTGGAGGCTGAAATGTCTGGAGCTGGAAGAGGCACAGAACACCAGGTACCAAGAAGATCTTGTGACATAGGAATACAGAAGTATTTTGGCAGCTGTGGCAAGAAAATGAAATCTGGATTGTCTGAGATTAATATGTGCCAAAATCCAAATTTTATGAATTGGCTCCATCTCTAACTTTTTTTAAAGGCACTATATTATTCAACTGATTGCTTCCTGTGTGTATTTCATTGTCACACCTGCTCCTAAAAATGTAATTGCATACTACTTTATTTATCTTTGATTAAATTAAGAAAGATTGTATTCTGCTCGCATGTTAACAAGAAAATAACTAAATAAGTTCCAACAGCAAAATCTTTATTATTGGTGGCCATGCAAGAACCAGAAAGAACCCAGCTTGATTGTCAGGTACCAGGTCAAGTCTGCAGTATTACTACCATTTAAAAATATATATATTTTTACTTGTAAACTGAGTGAATTAGATGTGAAAATTATTGAGACACAATAAACATGGAACCCCAGGGTGACTTTTTTACAGTCACTTTTCAGAGCAGAACTGCATTTCACAATGTATTTTTTTAAATGAATTAATTTGAGCAAAAGGCACACACAAGAGCTTCATCAATTTGAATAGTGCTTACTTTGCCCTCAAAGGAACTGGAGAAACAAATTTGATTTTCTTGTAACAAAGGAATGGGAAAATGGCCCATCCAAGTAAGCATTTTAAAAATTTGCCTTCATTTGATGTCCTTTAAATCATCTGCTTTATTTCATTTGTCTCTCCAGATTTAGGATCTGAATGATTGATTAGCCAAAATCACAAAAACAATAAGATTAAAAATGATATGATAAGGTATTAAATAATGGCGGGTCTATTTATGTATTTGATTTATACAAAGTACACATAAATGCACAGATTGCAGTAAATTTCTATCTTTTAACTATTGACATTTTATATTACAATATTTAAATTAATGGTTGTTACCCATAAGGTCTGTTTTTGAAAATGCTACTCAGCTATATGAACAGTTGGAACATAAAATAAACAAGTCTTCTCTTGGGATGAAGTAATGTAGTGACTTATGGATCACCTTTTCACTTCTAGAGATATTTTACAAGTGGAAAATATCTTTAATGGTATCAGGTTAAACCCTGGAGTCTATTGGTCAACATCATAAAACAAACACACTCTTTGGGGCAATTTTCTCATGACTAGCAAGTTTTGCCCAGGAGAGGCATAGCACCAGAAGAGATGATATACAGCAGGTCAGTACTGAAGTTTACTGGTGGAGAGGCTTCAGGGAAATGTTCACTGTATAATACTTGAGTGTAGCTAGTGTTATTAATCTTTAACACTCACACATACGAAGTTCAGCCTTCACGACAACACAAGGGTTGGCAGTCAGAGGCTTCTCACCCACCAGATGAGTTATTTATGGTGTCTCATGAGGCGTGATGGTCTTCTTGATGCTATCCTGCCAACACTTCACTTTCCTGCCATAATCCTATTTTGATGTCACTTTCTGTGTCTTGCCCAGACAAGATGGGCAATTTTACCAAATGTGTCTCAAACTACGAAAAGCACCTGTAGAATCAGAGCATGAAACTGAAAGGAACACATCATGGACTCAGTGGGTAAAAAAAAAAAATCTCTCTCAGTATTTTTATGGTCCCCATCACAGCAGCAGCTTTAGGGCCTCACAAACATTAACATATTTATTATAAAAAAAACAAAAAAACAAATCTGATGGAGCTACAGCTGTGTTTCTCATATTACAAATGGGGAACTTGAGGCACAGAGAAGTTATGACCCAATCTTTCAAAAGCTGGTGCTTAAAGTTAGGATCCTAAGTATATATTTATGCACCTACATAAATGGTTGGGTCCTGAAAGTACCTAAACTAAGCTATCAGCTGCTCACACTAAAGTCAGTGGCAGTTACAGAGTGCTCAGCACTTTTTAAAAGCAGGCCACTTATTCAGGAGCCTAAATATGAATTTAGGTCCCTAACTTCAAGCACCCACTTGTGAAAATTTTGGTCTAGGCGAGCTGCTTGCACATAGCAAGTTGATGTCAGATCTCATGATTTCTAGTTAGGTGCCTTACCCACAAGACCATTCATCACTTAAAAATTTGAAATCCAATATTCATCAGGTGGGCATTTATCTCAAGAAGCTAGTAACCAATTAAAGGAGCATTTCCTTAATGAATCAACAATGGCATATATAAATCTGTTTCACCTAGTGTAAAGTAATTTATGTACATTAGTAGTGTATTCTTTGTGCAAAATTTCCCACCCAATTATGAGAAAAACAGCAGCAGGCAAGAAAACCAACAATGGTGCAGTCATCTGACTTGTGACTAAATGTAGATTAATATAGAAAAACTTCAACACTAAGGCCCCAATCTTGCAAGGAGCTCTGGGACTTCAGTGAAACTTTGCATAGTTACAGAAGTCACCTGCGTGGGTATTTTGCAGGATTGAGGCTGAAGAAGTTGGATACAATAAACTGCTTGCAGAACATAAATGAATAGTGGAAAGAAATCTGTATGAACGTGTGCATGGTAATAGTGCCTCTGAGGAACATCCATTTCTTGTCAGTACGCTCAAAGAGAAAAAAGACTGATCTCTACATCACTCTTTTTTTCCCTTCACTTGTTTTGACAGTGCCCCCAAATAACAATGTGTACTCAATTTTGGGTGGAAGTGTTTCAGTAAATATCTCCAAGGTTCACTGATTCAGTTTTGCTCTGGATTTAATTATGGCTCTTCTAAATAATAGTCTGCTGGAAGAAGTCCTGGCTATTATTTATTTATAGACACGTCATTATTCTGGTGAACTTTTCACTGAAAATGGATTTGAGAGACACATAAATTTGGATATATTTATGGAGAAAATAGCTTGTAAAACAAATACAGTTGTGATCTGGGGTGAGAGAAACTTATTTAACTGTCCTTTTAAAGAGGTTTATTATTTCTTCTGAGCATAACTCTAGGGTTCCAACTATACACTAGATCACACTACTAGATTTTGTTTAGAAAATAGACTCCATAGATAAAGAATAAATTATTTTTGTTTACTAACAAGTGCAAACT
Source organism: Dermatemys mawii (assembly GCA_007922305.1). NCBI lineage: Eukaryota > Metazoa > Chordata > Testudines > Dermatemydidae > Dermatemys > Dermatemys mawii. The sequence goes on from ML677342.1 coordinate 18,595,995, forward strand.
GCTAAATTAATTAATGGTTAAAAATTGAGTGTTTTTGTGGGAAATTATTTTCCTACATTAAACAAATCAATGCTTTTTCCCGATATATTCTTTCCACATAATATGCTAGTAGTGTACAAAATTTCATTTTGAATATGCAGTCATTTTTCAGTAATAGGAATACCAGGATAACAATAATGAGTAAAATATAGTCTACTAAAATGTGTGCATACGCAACTTATCATGGAGTATTTTTTCATATAATAAAACTGTCTGCCATTTTAAAAAAACCATCATTTCTGCTGAAATGTTCCGTCTATGCCTAAATTTAAACTTGGTGTTTGTTATACTGTATAACCCCTAAAACTTAGGGGAAAATAATGAAATTCTGAGTTTAAAATTATCTTCTTAAATTAACTATCCTACCAATTAACAAGGAGGACTAGTTTTACAGCAAGAAATCATAAATGTACATTTTTACAAGCCCCTGTAGGCTGGAAAATCATTTTGTGAGTAAGTTACATGCAGCATTCAAAGGTAAGTTATGACCCTCTTCCAAGCCTGGCAGAAAATGTATTACCTGCATCAAACCAAGAATTATAACTACTTCAGTTATGTACATTGTGACAAAGCTCTGTCCTTATCTTCATGGATCCTGCATTTCCTGGCGGATTTTTACTAGCCTCAGAGGCTCACTGTGACCCTCCATGGAGCCCTCCTCTCTCTAGAGACAAGGTCACAGCCTATTGAGCCATTTTCATCACAAGCCAGTGAGGAGAAGCTATCCTTCCTGGTACAGTCTCTACTGTCTCCCAATCTCAGAGACTAATTAAGGGAGGCAGAAAGTGGGGAGCCCAGGACCACCCTCTACTCTGGGCTCCAGCCCAGGGACCCTAATAGTATCAGCTAAGATGGCTGACCTTTTATCCACAAAACACAATACAATTCCCTGGGCTACTTCCCCACAGCAGTCACCGCTTCTCCAAACTCCACTTCACCCTTACCTCAGGGCCTCCTTCCTTGCGTGATATGTTGTCCACCACTCCATCTCACCAACAGCACCACTTCCTTCCACAGCTCCTGACACCCACTCCCACCTGACTAACTGGGAGGTTTTTAACTGGTTTCAGCCAGACTCTGATTGGCTTCAGGTGTCCCAATCAGGCTAGCTGCTTCTACTCCTTTCTAGAAGGTTCCATTGGTACCAGGGATTTGTTTAATCTGAGACCGACATATCTATTCTCCAGCACTTTCCTATAGCCATCTGGCCTTGCCCCATCACAACATATAATGAACTGATTATAAATCAAACATTTTAATTATACTCTCCTTGGAGAACTGCATGGACCTTTTTGTAATTTCCAACCATTTTGGAATCATCCAGAATACCCCCTGCCCCTCCATGTATCTAAACAGTTGGACCAAGATTTTAAAGGGAGTTGCATGCTCAACTTCCCACAGATTGTTCTGGTAAGTAACTAGATACAGGGGCACTCCCCATGCTTGGAACATTTTTTTTTATTCTTTGCAATTAAAAGTCATAGCTCAGTTGAATTAATTTTTATAGAGGAGATGCAGTTAGTTTAGAGTTAGTATTCAGTGGTGGATGAAATCCTGGCCATATTGAAGTGGATAGGAGTTTTGCCATTGATTTCAACAGGACCAGTATTTCGCCCAGTGCACATTTTTCTTTGCTGTTAAGCAGTGGTTGGGTGGTACCAGGCTGTCAACTTTCATCATCAAGACAAGGTGAATGAGGTATTACCTTTTATTTAACCAATTTCTATTGGTGAGAGAGAGAAGTTTTCAAGCTACACGGAGCGCTCTAATATCCTGGGGCCAACATGGCTACAACAACACTGCATATAATTTTCATTATCAGGTTACAGAGGTTTGGGAGATGAGTCACCTTGGATATGTAACTGAGCCACAGGCATAAGTAGATCACTGGCGAAAGAGAAGTTGATTCTTCAAGTGCCACCACTAGAGAACATGTCACAGCTATATTCATAGTTAGGACTGATTAACTACTACAGTAAATTTCTGCCTAATTTGGTAATGATATTGGCACCTTTATGTGAACTCTTAAAAGCAATGAAAAATTGAAATGGATTAAAGAGTGTGTCTGCGTATTTAAGGAAACAAAGAAACTGTTGACATCGGCCAAAGTTCTTATGCACTTTGATGCTTTGATATAATTGCAATTGGCTTGAGATGCTTCACTGTATGGAATGGGTATACTTCTTTCCCACTTTTTTCCTAATGGCACTGAGAAGGTGAAGAACTCTTCACCAAACTGCAGAGATCTTCTCACTCTAATCTTTAGAATTCAGAAGTTCTGTACCTGTCTGTATAGTAGACATTTTACCATGCTGACAGATTTTCCATTTTTGGACTGAAACATGATATTTCATCATTAGCGGCTGCTTGTATGCAGTCATGGGCATTACTACTTTTCAACTCATTCCTATAGTAGAACATTCTGTAAAGGGACTCCACACAGCAATACTGATGGCCTGCCATGCCCAAATTCCCATCAATCCAAAGAAACTTTGGGCAAAGTATTCTATCTTAATTTGATAGATAAGTTATCCATCACTAGCACAGACTTCAACAAAGAAACTGCAAAGAACAATGTGCTTTGTCTTGTGAAGGGAATGATTCTACAATATACAGTATTGGATCACAGGGGTCCCCAGGTTACATAATTCATGGCATGTCAACGTGAATCGTGATTGCATCTTATGGGGAATATGAGTGATCATTCTGAAATCATTGCAATCTCAGGTTTTGAAAGCTCTTCATGAAGGTCATTTTGGCATTGGACAGATGAAGGCCATAACCTGGAGTCATCTCTGGTAGCCGGGGATCATCAAAGATGTTGAGAGTGCTGTCGAATGTGTCAACAAATTCAGCATGATACTGGCCTGGCTCGTCTACACCCAGGGTTGTGGCCTCAGATTTCTTCGACATGTATTCTTGTGGACATTGCAAGGCCTTTAGAAGATGTTCTTGTTCATAGTCAAGACCCATTTGAAATGGCCAGGAGTTTTCAGAATGACTTCTACTACAGCAACCAGGACCATTGGATATCTACATATCTTATTTAGCCAGTGTGGTTTACAGTTATAGCTGATGAGTGACAATTGACCTCAGTTCTGCGATGAAGAATTTCAGAGGTTCCTAACTTCAAATGGAATTCAGCACACATGTTCTGCTCTTTACCATCTTCCTACCAACAAAGTAGCAGAATGCTCTTTCCAAAGACTCCAATGACCTTTTCCTAGATAAATCTCAAAACCAGTACTCCATTCTCAGCCTCTTGGATCAGTCAGTTGCCTTAAAAACAGTCGATCATGCTCTTCTTGAAATCTTGTCCTCCTCTGTCTTTGGTGACTTTGTCATCTCATGGTTTCCCTCTGATCTGTCCCTCAGAGGATGTTCCTCATTCCCCCCTCTAGTTTTCTGAGGTGCTGTCAGGAACCAGGGGTTTGAATTCCTTCAGATGAGCCTGGAACTATTCAGCCCAGCCCACAGGCTGGTTAACAAGCCCAGCTGGGCTGCAGAAGAAGCAGCTAATTGGCTGCAAGAAGCCAATAGGCCTGCATTTAAGCTCAGCAACTGAAGCAGGTCTCTGGTTGCGCAAACCTTAAGCCCTCCACTGCAGTCTCCATTCCTTGCCTTGTTCTTGCCTTTGTTCCATGCCTGACTTCTGACTCTGGCTCTGACCCTTGTTTCCAATTCCTGGTTCCTGAATCCTGGCTCTGACCACTAGGTCAGACTGCCTAGATCCCAGTCCCTGACAGGAGGTTCCTCTGGACTCTCTCCTTGGTCCCCTTTTCTTCTCTCTTTTGACTATTTTTGTTCTGAGTAATTTCATCTGCAAACACAAATTCAACTGCCATCTCTTTGTTGACAACTCACAGATCCATTCTCCCTGCTCCAACCCCATCTTCAGTTCAAACTAAAACCTAGTGCTGGCTCTCAGTCATCTCCTCATGGATTTCTGTTAGCTCAAGACCAACATGACAAGAACAGAATTCTTTATCTTTCTCTCATGTCCTTTCTCCCGTCTCCTTTTTTGATCATTGTGGACAACACCACCACCAACGTGGCTCCTGATTGGCTCCCTACCTTATATAAACTCAAGGGATGATCTGGGAAGTGTTCAGGCAATAGCCTGGCTCTCTTGTAGCTGCTATAACCATTCCTGCTCTTGAGCTCTTGGCTTCTGGCTCACCTCAATTTGGATCTTGCCTCCTGACCTGAGCCCAAAAACCTGACTCAGACTCTGATCGTTGGTATCAGCCCTGGACTGGAACTTGACTACTAATGCCACTGCTACTCACCCTCAGGTTTGACCCTGCTCTGATCCTTGGTCCTGACTACCCTACTCAGGATCCTGACACTTGTGTTCACTTTCAAGGCCCTTCACAGCCTATGCCCACCCTATCTATCATGTCTCATTCACTATCGTAATGTGAACTCCTGTCTCTGATAGGCCCATGATGCCAGCATCCATCATCTAATTGTTAAATTTTCAAACAAACACCTTCAGGTTCTCTCCTGTGCTGCTCCTCACCTTTGGAAGAAACTTCCCATAAATATCTGCAAAGCTACTTCCTTTAAAGTCCTCCATAAAATTGCTTTGTGGTGATGCCTCCAAGAAAACTTAAGATAGGCTGCTGGTGTACAGCAACCACAGACTATTATGCTGAATATTGTCTAATTGTTTCTTGGTACCCCTCTGTCTGTTTGTTTGTATCCACCTTTTGTTTTACATGTAGATTGTAACGTGTGGGGCATGGACTGTCTTTTTGTTCCATGTTTACAAAGTGTCTAGCACAATGGTGTCCTGGTCCATGACTAGGTGCTATGATAATACAAGTAACTAGTGATAGAAATCACGAAAGGGAGACACAAGGGAACAGGAGGAAGGGAACACAAGAATTATTGTAATATTCTGACAATTCCTGGAGGTACCCAGGGTTGTGAGGCACCTAAAGTTTCGAGGCACCTTGCTACCACCTGCTCTTATTGTGAGGAAGCCTTGTTTGTGTCTGCCAGGGATCAGCTCCCCAACTCCACTAGTAACACAAGCACTCCCCTCTGGACCTATACAGGCATGTGTCTCTGTCTGTCTCTATCTCTGTCTCTCTCTCAAAAGTTAGTGATAGGCACGTTCCAGTCCCTTATCGTCTCCCTGGAGTGTCCAGCCCTTGTTCCGCTGGATGCTCAATATTCACACATCCACTGCTTCCAAAGAAGCGATATACCCCAGCTTCCAAGTTCCACTTCAAATCACCGCTCTGCTTAACGCACAGCACTTAAATGCATTTATAGTGAAAACAACTAAAAGTATATTTAATCGAGTATAGATATGCAACTGATAACAAGTAGAAGTGTTGGAAACGAATGGTTGCATATAAAATAAAACTGTAACATGCATTCTAGAGCATAGACTTACTTAACTAGATACTTTTATGTCTTATAGAGCAGTGCTCACTCAAAGTCCTTCGAGCACCTTACAGCCAGGTTTGGCTGTAGTCTTCCATTCATGAGGTAAGTCACACTGTCAGCTTGCTTCCTTAGTGAAAGATCTAGGGTATCCGTTTGCACCCCCAGATATATAAAAAAAAATCCATTGTCCTTATTCATAAACAGGGCACCCTTTGCTTGTTGATTTCCTCCCTGTATTTTCTTGTACATTTTGCAATATCTTAGTCAGCATCTGACTCAGTATGAAAATAGGCGTACCCGAGGGGACACAATGCATGACAACCAGATGGGGAGATAAGTATTTGTTTCCTCCAGTCAGAAAGAAACCTGTCTGAGACTTGTCACTTCCTAGTTACCTGCCTTAAGAACATAATTATCAGTATAGACACAACTCCTTAAATATTTTCTGTATGTTCATTTGCCAGTGACTGATGACCAGTGGGTAAATGGCTCTCAGTAAGAGATCATCAAGCTATCCTTTGGTGAATTATTATGTATGTATCTGACCCTGGGATTCCTGTAAAACCCTGTGCACCTGCCCTCTACCAGTTGGCACTGGGGTCTCTGGGGCACAAATATGTAATCACTTAAGTTTCTTGTGAATACAACTTGATGGTTCCATTAAAAAAGTAGTTGTATGGTATAGTATGTTTATGTGAGTAAAATATCAAAATGTGATATATTTTTTAAAACCCTGAGGCCTTTATACAGAAGGTGACCATTTAATCTCTAACAAATTGGTAAACTGAGTTGCATGTGTAAGTCAGATAATGACTCAATGGCAGTTCTGGGAATACAATCTTTAGAGTGCCTGTGCCCTGACCTTTGCTGCAACTGATGGACCTAAAGCCATCTCAATTATAGAGCTACATACTAGAAAACTGAAAAGCAAATTGAAATAGGGGGGTAAAAGCTTAGAAATAGTCATTGCAATTAAAGTTCTGCAGTGTACAGACTACAGCTCAAAATTCACTTTTGGGAAATATTTGAGTTAATTTCTGAGAACATTTGCACTAAGGAAGCCTGAACATTGAAATAATTTTAGAATGTGAACATGGAAGGGTCACAAGTTCAAACTAAAAGTTATGTCTGAAATCAAATGAATATATGTATAAAAAATAAAAAGCCACTGTTTGTTCATCTCTATTAATAAACTCAATAAATATTACTGTGTGGGGAGGCTAACCTGGATTGCTAGGTGAAAAGTTGTTGTTTAAAATACAGATTATATAAAAAGGTAGCACCTTTACAAAGAATATGTTTTACAGAGATGAAATATCCTCAATAATTTAACCTAATATAAAGACTTTTTTAAAAAGCAGTTAGGAAGGAATATAAATCTTCCATGCCCAAAAGCATCAACCAGCCTCTAGCTCTGGGGGTTAAAAAGAAATTTCCCTTATTCTCAAGTTATTCTATAATTGCACTTTTCTTGATTCCTTGCACCTTCCTTGAAACCATCCGATAGCGGTTAGTCTTGGAGACAGGAAACTTAAATAGATGAACCAGTTGTCTGATCCAAAGTAGCAATTAAAGTCTCCATCTGTGGCTGTTTTTTTATGGCCCCCTAGTATCTAAGTGCAGATTTAAGGCCATCTTAGATATCTCAATGTGTAAATAACATTAAGACAGACATCAGTATAACAGTTCCTTCTGGAACTGCACAGTCTTTATCTAAAAGTACTCCAATGAGCTCTGGCTCTGCTGCCAGGTCCAAAGCTCCAGTCTCTAAAAAGCCCTCTTCAGTGATGCCTGCATGTGAGTCCTCATCTACAGAAAGGGGTAGGGGAGAGCACTACTCTGCTAAAGGCAACTGTTCAGGGACTTAGAAGGAGAAATAGCTTAAATTTACCTCCTTTAAGGGTAGCTTCTTCTCCAGGAAAAGTCCCTTAAGGTTGTAACATCAACAGTCCCAGGTGTCACACACTGAACATCGAAAAAGAATGAGATACATTAATGGAGGATCAGTCCATCAATGACTGTTAGCCAGGATGGGCAGGGATGGTGTCCCTAGCCTCTGTTTGCCAAAAGCTGGGAATGGGTGACAAGGGATGGATCATTTGATGATTACCTGTTCTGTTCATTCCCTCTGTGGCACCTGGCTTTGGCCTCTGTTGGATGACAGGTTACTGGGCTAGACGGACATTTGATCTGACCCAGAATGGCCGTTCTGATGTGTCAACAACAGCAGGCATCTGATGAGGAGAACCAACAGTCTTCAGAGTTTATTCCAGCTGGAATCTCTTCATTTCCGAACCTGTTGTGCGGTTTGCACCCTGTTGATAATAAAGCCTTTCAGGATCTCCTCTGGCAGATTGGTGAGGTGGTACAGGAGATATCCCATCAGCTGCTAAGTATCTTGTATTCCTCCAGTGTCAAAGAGATTTACTGTGCTAAGCAATGAGAGCTTGCTGGAGCCACTGCAATGTGTATGTCAGACACCAGCATCCATTCACCTATATCTGGGAAATCCTTCATCTGGTTTTGAATATTTTCACACACATCCAATTCCTGACTCTCTGGTTGTGACAGCTGCCGAGGAGAGATCAAGACAGCAAGGAAAAAGATCCTTAAGGCCTGGCGCTACTCCCCTGCCAGATTCCAGCTCAGGACTGCCCATTACCATACATTGTTTAAGTATGATTATCTTAACTGACACAAGATGTCTGAGCTAGCAGAAAAGCTTCATCAGTAACCTAGGGAAGAGCTCAAATCTGGAGTTTCCGAAGTCCAACTGGGTGCATGAGCCTCCCTTCAGGCTCCAATTGATGCCTTCAAAATTGTAGCAAGATCAGTGGCAATTTCTGCCCTTCCCAAAAGAGTTTGCAAGTCTTGGGATTCCCCAAGAGGTACAGACAATAGAGGATCTCCCCTTCAAGGGCACTGACCTGCTCAAGATTCAGGATTTATGAACTAACCTGCATATAATATTCTAGAATGCAGGGTGATTGTTTGGCCTGTGTAGCATTCATGTCCCTGATCCAAGACATGATTATTCTGGCTATGACAGAACGTTGTTGTGTATATATGTGAACAGCAAGGAGGTACTTGATAGTTCCTCCCTGCCAGGAAGCTATTCACCTGTGGAATGGGTGCATCTATTATCAGACCATCCAAGTAGCCTTATTTCTCCCCGGGTTACTGAACACACCAGCAAATGGCCTGAGCTGACCTGTTTCTTGTGGTCATGAAAGGTCAGTTGAAGAGTCCATTATTCATAGCCTCTTTCAAAAGTCAGGTCATGCAGGCATCGATCTAGAGGTGCAGAGTTCCTGGGTGGTGCTTGACCCTGGCTTTGCCCTAGGCCCTATCCCTACTCAACTGCTTCCCAAAGCTCCCTCCCCTGCCTCTTCCTGCCCCTGCTCCTCCCCCTCCCCCTGATAGCAGCAGGCACTGGGAAGGAGGGGGAGGAGCTGGTGGTGGGACCTGCTGGTGGCGGAGGAGGGGTGCTGAGCACCCAATATTTTTTTTCCATGGGTGCTTGTGGTGCATGGACCTATTTGCTACAGAGACAAGCAGAAATTTTCAAAGCTTTTGCTCCAGATATGTTTGTTTCTGTGCTCCACTTCAGTCAGATGCTTACCTGTCAATCCCTCTAATACGAAGGGATTTGCGGAATCTCAGACACAATGTGTCAACAATCCTAGTAGTCTCAGCTTGACCCAGGCAATTCTGGAACCCAGGCCTGATTAAATTTTCTACTCAGTCACTGATAATATTGCCTCTGCTTTCAGACATAATTTTGCAAACAGACAAATTTCTCCATCCAGACCCAGCTTCATTACAGCTCTCAGTATGGATATTGGCTGGTTGACCAACATTGAGCAAAGCTGTTCTAGGGATGTTCAGACTATTTTAGTCCAAAGCAGAAAGGGTTCTACAAGATAGAGGCTATTGTGTTGACGAAATAGAGAATCTTTTCCATTTGTCTGCATATGTCAGTCTTCCACAGAGACTCAAATGCTTCCTATTTTAGATTGCCTGCCATCATATAGCTCACAGATAGCCATGAGTACTATCAGCATCAACCTGTTAGCAATATCAGCTCACCACTTTTCTATACAGGGGCAAGCCATGTTCTCTCACTGTACAACAGCTAGGTTCCTTGAATGCTTATTTCATAAACTTCCTCCAGTCTGGGAACCTCATGAGTTCTCAGCATTGTGCTGGCTAGGGTTAATTGGGCCCCCTTTTTGAGCCTTGGCATCATGTTTTGTGCATCATCTCACTATGAAGATAGAATTCCTAGTAGTCATTACCTTTGCCCACAGGACAGAGGAAACGTGGGCTCTCCTGGTAGGTCTAGCATACTCTGTCTTTCACAAGGACAAAGTCACCCCTAGGTCCTACCCTAAATTTTTACTTAATGTAATCTCTGATTTCATCCAAATATATGATACTTTTGCTGCCTTGTACCCTTCCCCCAAAAAATACTCCCCACCAACCAAATGGAGGCTAGACTTTATGCTTTGAACGTACTGAAGGCCCTCTTCTTTTACCCTGATGGGACTTGATAGGTTGTTTATCACTTTTGTAGATAGGCTGAAGGAGCAGTCTATACCCATGTCAGGATTTCCTCCCCACTCTGAACTCTAGGGTACAGAGGTGGGGACCCGCATGAAAAAAGAAATACCCCCCCAGCTTATTTTACCAGCTTGGGTTAAAATGTTTTTCCCCAGAACACAACTTCTTCTGTGTCTGGAACTAACTGCTGCCACCACCAACTCAATTTAGGGTAGTTTGGGACCCTTCTTTCCCTTTCCAGTAACCCCCCAAACTTCTTCCTTCCCTGGGAAGCCTGAGAGAAAAAAAAACAAACTTCACCTGCTCCTGTGAGACGTGCCCGATCCAAAACCAGGATCTTACACAATGGAAAACAAGCAGTCAGCTTCTTAAAAGAAAGATTTTAATAAAAGAAAAAAAAGAAAGGAATACATTTCCTATAACCATCAATAGAACAGCATCTACCATAATCAACAAAAGGATTCAGAAACCAAACCTCTCCCCCGAGGCAACTTTCTCCCACTGTTGATATCTCTGCTGAATCTTACAATAGCAAGAAGCACCCAGCCAACACTCACCCCTGAGAACCCTCCAAGTGATAAAAAGAAGGTAAACTTACTGACTACAGTACTTGATAGAATCTATAG
>ML677342.1:18606632-18644366 GCA_007922305.1 Dermatemys mawii
CTCATTGGTCAGTTGTCCACCTCTCAGGTTACCTTTAGCTTAACCCCTTACCTGTAAACGCTAATTCTAGGCTACTTCACACTTACGACAACCCACTCAGAGATTATTCAAATGGATAGATTATTGAATTAAAGTTATGTTATAAATTAGCTGGTTTAGACCCTCCATTGCAGACCAGAGCCCATTCTACCACTGCTCTGGCAGCCTCTGTGGCTTCTTTGAGAAGTGTACCTGTGACAGATCTTGTAACCACATGTAGTAAATTTGGAGACCATTGTATTCGATTTATGAATGGTTCATGTATGATAGTGTTCTATTCCATGCAGGAGGGCTAGCATAACTCTTCCAGACATTAAAAACTGGGTGGGTGGACGATGAGTAAGACAAGTTGTTAAGACTGTAAAAGCTCGTCTTCACTACCCACTGGATCAGCAGGTACTGATCTATCTTTTGGGGATCAATTTATCGCATCTCATCTAGATGCGACCAATCGATCCCCAAAGGTGCTCTTCATTGAGTCAGGTACTCCAGCTTGCCAAGAGAAGTAAGTGGAGTCGATGGGGGAGCCTGCTGTCGCCGTGAGGACCTCAGGTAAGTCAACCTAAGATGTGATGACTTCAGCTACACTATTCATGTAGCTGAAGTTGCATATCTTAGGTTGACCCCCCCGAGGCTAGTGTAGACCTGACTAACACAGATACCACCCCTTTGAGTTGTTTGCATATATTGGCTTAAACTGGGAATTGCAGAGCTTGCTTTTTTCTGTGATATCTTTATCCTAAGAATAAATGTAGTCTGCTGAGAAAGAGCTATGTGGTAACTTGTAACTGCTGGCATTCACTGCTCACTATCCTCAGAGCAAAAGCAATGCTCAGGTACTGGCTGTTTGGTAGACTGGCTTGCTGGGGATATCACAGTGTACAGCAGAAGGCTGTATAGCCTTAAAACCACCAATCAGAAGGGAGTGGGATATGGGTCCCTAATCAGAGACAGGTGATGGCTGGGGACCTTAGATCTGACTGTGCATTCCTAGAGCGGATCATGGAAGGGGGACACAGGGGCGGTTAACCTGAGACTGTGGTGATACCCATTTTGAAATTGTGAAGTAGCTACTTGGGAATCAGTGCATATATTTTATGAGTCAATACTCCCTTGTGAAGGCATTGAGGTCTGATGCCTGCTTTGGCAGAGGTGTCTTGGAATTGTTAAGGTAGTCTCTGAGCACCTTCTCTTTCACATCAGGTCACTGGTTGTGAGTCATCAGAAGTGAAATACCTGTGGGCAAGCAGTCAAAGAACAGTTACATACCTAACAGTAATAGTGGCTCTTCAGGATGTGTGACCCATATGTATCCCATGACCTGCCGCCGCCACCTCCATTCGATGGAGTCCTGTAACATCCGGTTTCTGTATTGGAGAAGGAACTGAGGGATGGTTTACCTTGCTCCATCCTTTTTTTTCGGATGGGGTGGTGGTGGTGCCAGGGCACACACAGCCACAACTGACACTTCTAGAGAAAAAGTGCAATTTTGTGTGCAGTTACTGATGGGTATGTAACTATTCTTTCTTGTATATGGCTTCAGTTACCTGCATATTCTCATGTCTCAGAATTAGGTTACGGTTTGAAACTAAGAACACTTTGTACTCCTACAACATCTGAGAATTTCAAAAATACTTCACACACACACACACTAATGAAGTAAGGCTCAGAAAAGCCTCTCATAATCACCTCCTACATTTGCTTGTCATTGGATCCAGACATAGCTGTCACCAAGCTCTCTCGTTAGCTAGAAAGAGTGTGACCTGGAGAAGTGATTCAGCCTGAAGAAAACAGAGGTGATGATTTCCTGCTCCATTCCATTTTTCAGCACAGAGGAGCTTAAGGAAGGGCACAAAGGCCTTAAACAGATGAAGGTGAGAATGTAACTTATGGGAAAGAGGGAGCATGCAGTTTGAGCCCAATGAAGCGTGTCTGCATGAAAACAACATGGTTACGCTCTGTGTGTTTGCAGCTGTGTTTTGGACCAGAGGTGAGAAGCTGGAGAGACAGACCTAGGAAGCAGCCACTGTTTATGCTAAGGTCCCCCCATAACACAGCAGAAATATTGCTGGAAAAGACAGTAGATACAGTGGTGTTCTGTTCCTTGTGTTTCAACCTTTTTGAGTGGGGACTGAGAGGGACCTCCAATAAGTAAAACTGCAGTCCATCTGTCCTGAGGAAGTTGTGATACAATGGGGAAAGAGCACTCAAGTAGCAAGGAGGGGCTGAAACATCCTATGTATGCACTGGGCAGGGAGGGGAGAAGGAGGGAGGGGGTATGAGCTGCAGACCGAATGCAGTTCAGATTCTTGGCTCCTGCATTATTTGAATGCCCCAAACTCCACACTGAACTAAAGAAGCTGCAGAATTTTAGAACTCCTTTTTCTCTCCTCTGAGATCCCACCCTTCCCATAGGAATATATGACTAGCTCCACTGTTTAACAGGATAGGTTCCAAAATGTAGAGTTTGAGGGGATTTAATAAAACCAAATAGAAATATTTTCATGGTACTGTCTTTTACATTTCAAATTCACTGAAAAAATATATAAAATAACTGCAGAGTTTACACCAGACTCACTAAAATATTGAGCTAGGGCATGAGAACCGGAAAGCCAAACTGTCAGGAAGCAGGCTAGTGAAAACATCGTAATCTATTTTGAAAAATATTTAAACTTTTTGATTCTAGGAATCTAAGATGTTAAAAAAACTTTTTTCACTAACTCAGTGTCCATATGATTTATTTGGTCTGATCTGATGCATTTGTATTAATTTTTATTTAAGTGCTTTCTAACATTGGAACGTAACAGTTGTACCATTTGTTTTTTTCTGGAAACCAATTCAGTGCTTTTAGATGTTCTCCAACTTGTTTAATAAGACATAAATCAAAAATGAGCTGGCAATTTAAAAAAATCAAGCAAAATGCTTAAGAGTATTTTCTGTATTAGTTGGACTGCAACCAGATCATTTTTTGATGATAAACTTTTAAAAGGTTCTTTAATAATTCATCAGACAATACTCTCATTAATTTAAATGCTAGAAATATTTTCTACCCAAGCAGATTTTACAATTAGGATGGTGTTTCTGTCTGTGTATGCAGCATGTAAATGTGTTGTCGTCTTTGTTGTCCTGGCTCCTTTGCAAGAGGCCCCTCGCCTCAGTTTCCATTGAGTCCCCAGGAAATGCATATAAGTTTACTATCTAGTCTATCATAGCTCATTAGCAAGAACATAGTGCAAAAGTCCATAACTGAAAGTCCCAAAACATTGCACTTGTCCCCCAGTGCATGTAGTCTTTAAAATCCAGCTTTGTACTTAACTAACTCCAGTGTCTTTTGCCACACCTGGACTTCTGGTCAGTCCTCTGCCAGGACTAACACACCTGCCCTTTCTTCTGAGGTGCAACCCTGCCCTTCCTAGCAGGAACCACTGTAGCTTCTCTACTGGGAGCCTCCATCTCTCCTTTGGTCCTCTCATTGTTCCTCAAGGCCTAGCGCCCCAGCAAGGAGACATCGGCTGGTGAGCCTCTCCACTGCTTCTCTTTTCTTTAGCTCTCCCTGGTCCTTGGCTACACCTCTCCATCTTAGAGCCAGCAAACTTCTCCCTCTGCTTCTCTTCCTGCCTTCAGCCCTGGCTCTCTGGTTTGGGGATGCCAGCCAGCAAACCCTTCTTGCTGCTCTCTTGCTTCCAGCTCTCTCCCAGGAGCCACTTTCTTTGGCAGCTCTCATCTTCTGTGCTTCTGGACTGAACCAATCTGCTCTGACTTTTTATAGCCCCTGAAGTAATGCCCCATCATATTTATAGGCCCACCTGAGATACCCCTTGACTGGAACAGTAAAGCTGAGTCCAGTCTCATTTAATGGGCCAGCTATCCTATTACACAGCATGTCACTATTCCAAAAGGATTATCAGATAATAATTCAAATTCTGCATAGAAAAGGTACTCTTGATTCCCATGCAAATTCTGATTTTATACAATTTACATTCTTTAGTCTTTATTCACAGTGAAATATTCCACAAAAATATGGGAATTTTCCATGGTCAGTAAGCACAGTTCTCAAAGCCTGTAAGGATTAAGATATGTGATGAAAAAGAAAGATATGTGTAAGATATGTGATGAAAGATATATGTAAGATATGTGTAAGATATGAAAGATATATGTAAGATATGTGATGAAAAAGAAAAATTTGGACATGGAAGATCCTTGGAATATATCTTTAAAAAAAATTGAGTGCTGCCATTAAGAAGATGCAGAATGAGGGAAGATTATAAAACATGCATTCCTTGTTGTAATAGTTCCGAACCTGCATGGTGCTTCACATCCTTGATGCTCATTGACTGAGGATGTTTAGCACCTTGCAGGATTGGCCCATACAGTGCTGATATTTGCTGATAATACTAAGGAAATAATCTGGTAGAGCTGTGTTAAAAATGAACTGACTGCAGCCTTGCTAGAAAATGGCTGTATGCTGGTTAATTTTGCATCTGATAGCAAAGAAGTGCAGTACTAACTGATGCTGCGTAGAAATAATTACATTAGGACATGCTGACAGGACCAATAATTCAAACAACTATTCACAAATGAAATTAAATCGACTCAAGGCATTAATATGAAGAACAGTCCAGTGTCCTGTTGTCATACTCTAATTCTCTGAGGAAAAAGAAATCTAAAGCAATGTCAGATGTTGAGTGATGGGTAAAAGACAAATAGCCATAATCATAATTAAAATGTCATGGAATAGAGGCATATTAAAATAGCATTATTATTTTGAAAAGTATTCAGTGTGATAAATGCTACACTGTTACTAATTCTTGTTACATTCGACATATCATGGATGGTTAATAAATTGAGAGCGATTTTCAGTGTGACACTTCTGAATAATTGTTAGGCTCAGATATACACAATGTGGGCAGCTTGTAGCTGCTACAGCATGCTGTTAACATTGTTTTTCACAAACCTGGCCAAAAAGCAGATAGAAGTGATTGACAACTGTGGTAATACCTTTACCAGAAACCTAGCTAAAAGCTCTACTATTGTTCAGTTAATGACCATGACACTCAGAAGTCTGTGTGTTTTACTTGAGTGTTCAGTTGGGAGATGCAAAAGGTGACTATGAATTCATAGTTAGCATTAGAAAAGGATTATAATGGCTAATTTATTAAAGAAAATACTTCAACATGTTTCATTCCTCCCAATCAGAGATCTGATTTTGCACCAGCTGTTAAGGATACCCATTAAAATAATGATGGGTATGAGCTACAAAATTCAGCTCTGGATTCAAATTGAAATGTTCTTAAAATTTAGAGGTGTTTAGACTCTGCTTTCTGGTCCATCCAAGTTAGAATGAGAATGGCCTGCCACAAAGTTCAGATCCAAAGCCAAATTTCCCAAAAGTGCAGAGGCAGTTTGGTCCAATCTTTTGGCATGAGTCCATCTTCAAAATCAAATTGTGATTTGAAGAAGGAGTTGTTGCTACGGTGGTCTCTAGCGATGGACCAATACTTTGCGGTAAAATGAGAAGCAACCTGGAAAGCTTGTCTAACCAACTGGTTCTTTTCCACTCCATTATTGAAAAAAAATGTTCACCTTTTCACTTCATTGCTCTAGCTGGGACTGGACACATACTAAAACGAAGTGGAAATGGTTTTTCTGGAAATTTCAGATCAAGCAGAAGCAAGAGTGCCATAAATCTTTTTAGATTCTGATATCAGGATAGTTTAAAACACAGGTGGAATTCTGTTTCCTCCTTTCTCAGTCATGTATAGCTTTCAGTAAGTGATGCAATTTGAGAGATAATCTATATAAATGCTGGGTATGTTGTTAGTAATGTTATATTTATCATTGCTTTCATTGGTATGTATAATTTTTTGTCTGCTGTTTCCCATGCTTGGATACAATCAGGACAGGAAATTAATTTTCTCCAAAGTTATAGAAAGGGCAAATGCTTTTACATGAAAATAGTCAAAAGGCATTAATGTAATTCTACATTTGCTATACCTTCCTGGTGTGCTCTTTTTATCTCCTAACCATTGAGTTTGTCTATTAAACTTTAAAGATAAGCTTGAAGGTCCCAAGATTTGTTTCAATCAGTGCAGAAATGGAGTGCTTTTTTTTAATAGCCAACATATCTGAGACATTTTTAAAATGGCATGGACCTTTTGTCTGTCACAGATAATATTCTTTTATCCAGCTGTTTCTTTCTTTGAGACCACGGTCAGAGATTCAGACACTGATACTTTTAGACATTATCTTCTATCTCATGCAGTGACTGTCACTGTACTGTATGACAAAATGTGTGTCTCAAACACTATAAATCAGAGACACCGCCTCCCTAAATCCTTTTGATGCGTGCTGTTAAATTTTTCTTCCCAAACTCCACATCTCATAAGGAAATGAACTTTTCAGTTGCAGACAGGGGTTTTTTTTTCTCTTCACAGGAAGTTAGTATTCTAGAGAGCAGTCATGTGACTTTTTCCGCATTGGTGCACAATACTGGACACTTTTTTATAAAAGCATCTGAGATAGAAGAAATAAACAAATTTTATAAAAATCATTAATTTTCTAGTAAACTTAGATCTAAACATAATGTAGATTTAAAAAAATTACTATAATGGCTCAACAGCTATTGGTAGGGCTGTGGCTAATCTCACTTTAAAAGTTAACTGAAAATGGAGAAAAATAAGAGGTATTCCAGATGATCTTTAATAATATCTTTTTCCTGTTTCATATTCCTATTTGTAACAAACTCACTATTAGACACATATTGTGTATACTTTGTTCAATTTTTATTTTAAAAGATCTCAGTAAATGTATTTTTCACATGTATCCATTTTAGTTGCCTAATAATCTCTTGGAATGATGGAAAAATGACATCTGTCTATGCTTACAGAAATGTTGTCTCCCATAGATGGATATAGATTTACACTCTCTCTCTGTCTCTCTCTCTCTCTCACTTTTGTTGTAGGGTTGGCCATAAGTGCTGAGTTATTTGCAAAATTTGACTTATTATTTTCCTTATGTTAATAATAAATGATTTGCAAAGTATATGCAGAGAGGAAAAGCAAAACTACCTATCAAGATTTTGCAAATCCAAAAAACCTGTTTCCCATGTTTATTGAAAAAATGAAATGGGGCAAAAACCAGCCATTTATTTTATTTCCTCCCACAACCCACCAACTCTGCAAGTTTGACTAGACTGTCACATAGACGCAAACCACCCCGATTACATCAAACCCTAACCTAGGGAATGCAAAGCGAATCCCATTTTTGTTTTTTGGAAGATCTTTCTCCCCCCACACACATCTTATTCTACTAAGCCTAAAATTGGGGGTAATGGTTTGATCACTGTTGTTCATATTTCTTCTTCAAGTGGTGATCCCCAGGTATATTTCACACATGGAGTAGAAGTGCACACCATCTTCCCCAATACAGAGATTTTAAGAGCAGTGTCTGTTGGCCCTCACATCCACAGTGCAATTTTCTTGTGCTCCTGAGCAAGGTTATAAGACAGTGTGGGTTGATGCCACTTTAGTTCCTTTTTACCGCTACGTGGCCTGAGTCAGAATAGTCCTCTCGCTTCAGCCTTTCAGAAAACCTGTCAATAAGATTGTAAAGAGTTATTCCTTTAGCTTAGTATAGTTAGTGTAATTTGTTTCCCTGGACTGGGAACTCCATTTCTGTGGTTGGGGACTATGCCCAGAGTCCTGAAAAACTGCATCTCCTGCCCTAGATCTTGCCATATATCCTGCACTGTCAGTGATGAACAGCAACGCTGCCTCTACTGTCTGGATGAGACACATGTTTCTCTGTGGTGCATCATTTGTCATTCATTTCCACTGAAAACTCACACCGTCAGTAAACTTCATGCTAGAAAACACTTTATGAAGATAGCTATGAGGCCTCTCTTTGATCTGGGTCAGGGAGTCCCTCCTGTACATTGGCCTCACTAATCGAGCAGCACCCTTCCAAGTACATACTTAGGAGCAGAACTCTTGGTTTCTAAGCCCAAAGACTCTTCCTCCTGTGTTTCCCATGAGAGCAAGGTACACTGTCCTAGAAGCAAGAACAGATTCCCATGAATGACTGTTCATAAGAGCCGCACTACTTACCCAAGCCCATCATGGGGTGGGAGAGTGAGTTAGCAGGGCTGTGACTGCCCACTTTTTAACATAGATATAGTTTGGGGGACAGTGTTGTTCCTACAGATTGCAAGCCTCAGGCAGTCATGGAGCAATGCTGGCAAAGGCTGCGCTTTGACGATAAGTTGATCGGTTCCCCCTCTGTGAAGCCCAGCCCCTGCCTGTGCGAAGGCAGAGTTGGGCTTTAGCCCTCCCCCGACCACAAGGCCCAGTCCCTCTCAGTGGCCCTGGCCCTGCTCCTCCTCTTCATCCTGAGACACCACCCTCAGCCAGACCAGAAGCCAGAGCTTGGCTATGGTAAGATCTGCGCAGGGAGCGCAGACTACTGTGGGGAGCCCCAGATCCTTCATCTGCCTGGGCAACATGTCATGGGGGGCAGGGGCAGAGGCCAGGGGCTGCTCTCTCACCCCCTGCCCCCTGTATTCTATTTGTATTCCACTACCAGCCTTCTAGACCCTCTGCTTTGGATCTGGTTGGATTTGCGGCAAAAAGAGGAACTGCGGGGGCGTCAATCCCACTGCCTCTTGTACCCTCACTTGGGAGCAAAAGGAGATCTGCTGCGCGTAGTGCAAGCTAATACATGCTGCTTGTTAAAATATCTAGACTCATGCGCATGGTGCACATAGTAATACAGACAGGGAACACATATCTTGAAGAACTTTCAGTTATAGTAAATAACCTCTGTTTTCTCATTTACGTACAAGGCGCCCAGATACCATGGTTAGAATTACCTAGAAAAAATGAGATGTAGCCACCTCATCCGTGTCTATATTTATAATGATGAAAAACTGAGGCTTTTGGCTCTTTCAGTTAATGCTTACTGTATTTTTGCTAATAGCGGAGTAAATTTCAAGATGGTTTGGTGCTTTTTAGGCATCTTTATTGCAGAATTGAGAGAGGGAAAATAGAGAGATTCTTAATAAATGACATCATATTCAGAGTCTCATCAGGCAGTCTCCAATGGTCTACTTTATTTAAAAGGCAGTGCTGTTTATTACAGTACTCATCTCTTTTAGGCCTTTCTGTGGCACTCCTTAGTACAGTATCAATCTACTGATATCCCTCCAGTGTGGAGCTGCATATTTGATTAAAGAAACTTTGTCAAAATTTGATTAAAGGATACGTTTACAGCCTGACTTCCAATTAATATCATTACCAGAAAATTAAAAGCCATCTGGACTGCAAGGTCTGACTGGAGCTTTTACATTTGAATTGCCTTATCATTTTGTACAAATTAATTTTTCGGGTTTTTTAATTCTCCATACAGATAAAAACAAAACAAAAACCTACTGAGGTCTGATTCCTACATCACAATGACTGTATCTACTCAAACAATTTAATTTTTTTTCAAAAGTACTCTACTATTTTAAGAAAATATTTATTTTCATACTCATGCAAAAAGGAGTGTGAACACAGATCTCAGCATTTGTGCTATTAGAAAACAATGCTTACTTATGATATATATTCACAGTAAACTAAAAATAGCATCTGGAGGATTACGCAGGATTTAGCACTACCAATCAGAAGCAGAAATATATTATGTAACCTGTGGGTCCAATCAAATAGTGCAAATTTTGAATATCAAATGCTCACCATGAACTGCTTATGAATATGCTTCAGCCCAAAAATTATTCATGGAATGATTTGGCAAATAATTTTGAATAACAAATGATGTTGTGATTACAATCTGTTTGTAGAAAAATTGTAAATAGGAAAAGAGGGGAAATTTACCAAATTATTATTTTCAGAGTGATAGCCATGTTAGTCTGTATCAGCAAAAACAATGAAGAGTACTTGTGGCACCTCAGAGACTAATGAATTTATTTGGGTATAAGCTTTTATTATACCAAATTATTATTATTATGTTTTTACAAATTATTTTTGCAGCTCTAGTGGTCAACATATTTCTAGTGGCAGCATTCTAAATTAATTAATTGTAATTTGTGTGTTTCATTTTCGCTTAGTTGCCACAACAATATAAATTGTGTAAATGAATATAGGCCCTCTTCTTGTATACCCTTCACAAGAGCCAGGAAGAGTGCAGACCCTACTCCTCTTAGAGAGCAGTTTTCCCCAAAGGGAAGCAAGATGTTGGGCCATGGCTTCTTGCCACATGTAAATGGGCATGCAGAACTGAACCCCCAAAAAGGGTGTAGTACCTGGCATGTAGGCTCTACATGCCTTGAATTCTGTGGGGGCATTTTGCTTCTGGAAAGGGGTAGGGTGGGAAGACAATGAAGCAATATTATGTCTACCTATTACACTCTCCTTCTTCATGTACTTCAGTTTAATGTTGTGCTGAAACATAGGCCAGAGTTCTGTCTTTGCGGAAAGCATTACACAGAGTTCAACTTTGGGGGTATTTTATCTAAAACCCTGATAAGTTGATGTTAGTATCTGAGTCAGTTTCAAAGAGACAGTATCATTTTTTAGCCCTGGTTTACATTACAAACATATTTTGCTATAACCATGTTTGGAAAATCCACACCCCTGAGCAACACAGTTATATCGACCTAACTCCTGGTGTAGAACATGCTATGTCTACTGGAGGGCCTCACCTGTTGACATAGCTACTGCCTCTTTGGGAGGAGGAGTACCTATGCTGACAGGAAAAGCTCTCCGATCAGTGTAAGTAGCATCTTCACTAAGCACTACGGTGCAGTTATGCCACTGCAGCACTGTAAGTGTAGACAAGTCCTTAGTAGAACAAACATTTAATGTACACAGAAAGCACTGAAAATAGTATTTTGAATACTATGACCCGCAGTCAAACAGCAGATCTACTAGTAATTTTCATACAGACTGTTACATGAATTCAAATATAAGATTCCAAGACATCTACACCTCTATTCTTTAGCGCGCACACACACATTCCCCTGTGATCTTCTTTCAGAGATGATGTCTCAGTCATGATAGAGTAACCATAGAATGTATCATATGGACTCTTCAGAGTTTGAGAAGAATGGCAGCATCTTTCTCCTTTCAAAACACTGCAGAAGCCTGTCCTCAAATGAATGTCAGAGGGTCTCAATAGCTAACAATGTTCCAGGCCTTAGGTTAATAGTTGATTGTTCCTCTCAGTGACTGGTGACACAGAAATCTGTAAATTGTGTCCATTGAGGTACAGGTATTGGGATCAGCATGTAAAATATCCATTCCTTGGATTTCCATAAGGCTCTCCCTCTACAGGGCACTGTCTTCTCCCCATAAGCCTAGCTAAGTCAGGTAAGAATATGCAAACCCTCTCTCAGCTCTACCTTTGTTTTCTTTCACTGAGACAGAATCCTAATTGAAAGCAGTTACTAATAACTCAATGTATGTTCTGTAGGCTCTGTAGCTTCTAGAGATGACAGTTGCTCCCCTTGCAGCTTTCCTTCTCTAGGTCCATAAAACACATGCAATGGACCAAACAGTATCCTGATGGAAATCATCCCTAGTAAGTAAAGCTGGAATAGCGCTCACCTGTATCCAGAGTTATAGTTAATGGGACCTAGCCCTCACAGCAGATGTATCTGTTGGTACTGTGTGCATCTGCTGCCAAGTCCATGGAGCAGTCTTTAACTCCTATATTTATAACCTTTCCCGCTCTCTCATGCTCTGATTGGGTCAGCTCTTGGAGCATATTATGGGCAATGCACACCCAGTGACAACTTCATATACAGCTTCAGAAACAGCTATTGAAAATGTCTACTAATTGCCACAGCTCGTTTTCTGGATGTTTCTGGGCCCTTCTAGCTGAATTACCCTACCCTGCCCTCTGCATGTGTGCAAAGACAGTATTCCAGTTAAAAACCATGTCTTCTCCCCACTACTACTCTCCCTTCCTTTGGGTCAAACAAAATCAAATGCTGCAGTAAAAGAACGTGGGTAATAGTTCCTTTGGCAGAATAATTCCCAGGTGACCCACCTTGGAGCAGCGTGGATTTATGCTACCCTTTTAATATGAGCAATGCTGTTAAGCCCAAATAAACAAATGCAGCAACAGAGACTGTAGAAGTATTAGGAAGGAGACATAATGAAAAGTTTTCTATGATAACTGCTAGTTTTGTGTCTTACACCATGCAAATCCAACAGTTTCTCAGCTGAAACTGTAATTTGTGGAGTAATTAATCCTCTGCAAGACTGAGCCCTTAGAGATGACTTATATATATATATATATATATTGTGACAAAGCTCCAAGTTTGTACTTGTGGGTTCTGCGCTTCCTGGCAGATTTAGGAGCCTCAGAAACTCATTTAGGTCCCAGAGTGACCTCCCTTTCTCAGTATAATTGGCAAGAATCACTGCCTAGTGAGTTACCTTCATCACAGGCCAGTATGGAAGGAGGAAAAGAGGGGAGCCCAGGCCCGCCCTCTACTCCGGGCTCCAGCCCAGGGACCCTAATAGTATCAGCTAAGATGGCTGACCTTTTATCCACAAAACACAATACAATTCCCTGGGCTACTTCCCCACAGCAGTCCCCGCTTCTTCAAACTCCACTTCACCCTTATCTCAGGGCCTCCTTCCTTCTGGATGATATGTTGTCCACCACTCAGTCTCACCAACAGCACAACTTCCTCTCACAGCTCCTGACACCCACAGCCCACCTGACTAACTGGGAGGTTTCTATCTGGTTTCAGCCAGTCCCTGATTGGCTTCAGGTGTCCCAATCAGGCTAGCTGTTTCTACTCCTTTCTGGAAGGTTCTTAATTGGCCCCAGGTGTCTTGATTGGCCTGGAGTAGCCTTTGTTTGGCTATCCGGGGAACAGGGACCTGCACATCCTGAGACTAATATACCGGCCTTCCAGCACTCTCTTATATCCTTCTGGTCTGACTCCGTCACAATATATATATATATATATATATATATATATATAAAATATTATAAAATAAATAAAATATATATTATATTATATATTGAAAGAGATGAATGCCATCAGATCCCATGGAAACAATGGGAATTGAGGACACTCATTGCATTCAGGAGAAGAAACTGAATGACTGGTTGAGGCCCACTGTTACATTAGGAGATGTTGGTGATGTGTGGTCCCTTTCAATATGCTGTTAAAATCTGTTAAGAGTTTAAAATGGTTTGCTCGAGATTATGGCTTCCATGGAACTGTTTTCTCTCTCGACTCCCACTTCACTCCTCATGTTGGTAGTTTCTGCAAGGGGCCTAGAAAATGGCTACCTCATACTTGTCTGTTCTGAGGATGCACACTAGACTCATCCCAATATTTGGTGTGTTTCATCCAGCCCTTTCCCATTCAGTCCCCAACCACAGCTGTCTCCCAAACTCCCTCCCACCAGGCCATGTATCAGCTCACATCTTACCATACAGGTCTGGCAACCCCAGCATTAACACTTCCTGCAACCTTCCCTCCAAAGAAATATCAGTCTTTCAACCCCTTTACTCCTATCCAGGTTCTCAGCAATCCCCAGCACGTGCCTAAATCCACTAAGCACTTGCCAATGAATGCCCCACCTCCAGTGTTGTTTTTGGAGTGGACCAGGTGGTTATCATTCTCCCTCCCATCACTCCAGAACGTTAAAAGAGAGTAAGCACTTGAAGTCTGCTTTCTGCCCCATTCCCAATGGCGTATCATTAGGAGCAGTCTACCAAACAAAGTCTCCTCGTTGATACTCACTGGGACATTTAGCAGGGATATGTGACCCACCTACTAGGGCAGTAGAACAGCTGTACTAGCTATAGTCACCACTGCATTACAAGTCCCTAAAGACCTTGCACACTCAAAAAATTACTTCTAAACCTACAGTGCAGATATAGCAATGAATAGACTGTATTATATACTACTACCTGGGCTTTTGGGGTGCCTACCATCTCTTTTCCTTGCATCTCATTTTCACAGAAGATCCTACTGAAGAAGACTCCAAAATTAATTAACACTCTCATCCTCTGAAGGTCCAGAATGTTGATGTGGGTGGGAAATAGCTTGAGAGGAGGAGGGGGAAGGAGACCTCTGCTGGAAGTGGAAATGGAGATTTGGGGAGATGCCAGGGCAAGCGGGCCCAGTTAGTATCATGGACAGGACCTGAGGAAGTGTTCTCATGTATTTTCTCCATGCAGATTTGAATGGTCACTTCTGAGAAATGCATCTTCCTCTTTTTAAGGAATGAGTGAACTGCCCTCACAGTGTTCTAGACCCTTTGGGGCCATACACTGAGGGAATTAGGATGAAGTAAACTTCAACTGCAATCAATTGTCTTTAAATATTTATGGATATTAGTTACATTTTGGGGAGGGTGGAAAGGCTGTTGAGAATTTGGTAGATGTGGATGGAAGAACTTGGAGATGTTTTCTTATGAACGAATAGTCCAGAAGCTGTCTAATTAAATACCACAAAAGCCATTAGTTCCATATTTTTCCATGGAAACATCACAATTACCTGAGTTATAACTGTCTAAGTATTTCAAGATCAGCTAGCCTAGTTCTACTCTCATTAAAACCACTTCGCAAAGCACTGAGCAGCTTGCAAAAGTAAACTTTCGTCTGAAGATTTTCATGCACAAGAAGAACAAGTGATTTAAAGTTAACGTGCAGCACAGGAAGAAACAGGATTTGAAGTTGCCTTTGATCTTCCCGTATGTTCTTATTTAGTCTGAATGCTCTAATAAATTCAAATTACAAAACACTTTAGGGTAGGGGGTATTACACATTCAAAAGATTTATTTGAGAGGGGAAAATGATGTTCATCCAGCATTCCCTCTGTGAAGAGATGAATTTAATGAAAAACGTTAAAGGCTAGGACTGATTTTTTTGCTTTTCACAAGTAAATTGCTTCAGTAAATGTTATAGATTGCCAATGTTGTCCTAATTTTCCATTTGACACAGTATAGATCTTACATGTGTTTACTCTGGTAGCTTTGGTCTAAAAGAAAGATCATGTTTCATAGATGGCAATAAACCAAGCATATGTAAGACATTTCAGTGTTAGCTTTACTGAAAGTTTATTAATCATATCATCCTCATTCTGCTGTGTGTGAATAAATTATAAGAGAAAAGGAAGAAAGCTGAATGCTTTGGTTGGTAATGCTTTTACAAGGTAGAGCTAGGATTTTAATATGATGAAACTAAGCTAATTTGCAACAAATCTATCTCTAGCTATGACTTCAGTTATCACCATACTGCCCACAAGAGCCACTTTAGGTAGGGTTACCAGATAGCAACTGTGAAAAAATGGGATGGGGGTCAGGGATAATAGGCACCTATATAAGAAAATGTCTCAAAAATAGGACTGTCCCTTTAAAAATGGGACATCTGGTCACCCTAACTTTAGAACTTTCAGAGAATAGGCAGTGAAAGAACTCAGAATCTTCTGCTCCAAAAGCATATTCACACTAGCTAATTAATTTCAAATTCTTCAGCCACTTGATTTCTGCTGCCCCGCTCCTGCCCCTTCTGGGAGTGATCCTACTCCATTATATTTATGCCAAATTCTTCAATGCAAACAAGACTGTCATCTAAGTTTTCTCAATAGCATTTCCTTGGGAAGTCCAATAATAATTTAAGTAGTCAGACTTTCAATCCCCAGTGTTCAGGTAGGTTTGAATTTAAGCAATTAAAGTTAAGTTCTTTTGAGTGAAGTCTGATGATCCTGTTAAGTTGACATTGAACAGTCTGTTGTACTAATGTTTTTTATCTGTACATTCACTCAGGGATTTTTTATGTGAATGCTTTTTATTAATTGAATGAAAAATTAGAGTGGTCATGAAATGTGCCAGATGAACAACTCTTGCATCTGTGCTTTATAATTTATTAATAAAAGTTCATGACAGTAATCTTCAACGTGTCATATGTTTTCAGTTTGAAAGAGACCACATTTCTTCTGGTCTTGCCCAAACTACTTATACTCTTAATATGAAAAAAATGTATAACCAGCAACAGTTCTTAATATATAAAACATGTACACTAAGTATTTTAATAATGGTATAAAACATCGAGATATGAACTATGAGTAGAAATTCTACTCCAGATAAGGAATTTACAATAAATGACACCAATAATTCACAAAATAAATATAATTTATTGATCATTTTTGAACATTGTAGATAGATTGGGCTCTAGTGTACAGCTTGCTGATATTTCTTTTTGATACAGTAATTTTTATGCTGATTTTTTGTACAGTATCCATTATGCTGATTCTTTGTCTTTTGTCATGTTTGCATTTAAAATGAAAAGATACATTGTTGATCTTTAGTGTGCTGAAGAATTCCATTACATTAGTGATTAATGGAGCACTTGCTCATTCATTCAGTTCATAAAGTTTTACTGAATGCATCCACTTATACTGTAGCCACTTTGTGTAGTGTTGTAGTTGTTTGCAAGAACATTTTTTTAGAAAACATCAGGTACATACTTGGTTTTCTTGACAAATATTAAATGTATCAACTCTAATAAATTGTTTTATAGAAACATAGTTAAAAATGACATTATTTTTGAGATGTAGACTCATTTGTATAAGGCAGACCTGAAATGGTGTATTTCTGAGTACCCTTAGAAGTAAATGGCTTAGTGTCCATAAAACCACTGATATTGAGTTTGTTATGCTGAGAGTCCTTTAATGTTTTTGCTATCAATTGTATGCTTCACGTGTCACATGTGTTGCTTCTTGCATGCTGAAATATAGGTTAAGATATAGAATAATGAATAAAATCAATTTTAAACTATACCCAAGTATTTTCAGGAGGACCACTCCATATGGCCTTATTCTACAATCCTTTCTCACATTTAGTAATATATCTTGTGAAGATATTCCTGTTGAAATCAACCTATTACTTGTTTGGTAAGGTACTCCTCAGTGGACCTGATCCAAAGTCTAGTGAAGCTAATGACAGTCTTTCATTGCCTTTGATGGACTTTGGATCAATCCTGATGTGACTAATGATCGTAGAGTGGAAATTGAACCTGCTTTTCTCACATCTTGGGTGAGAGCTTATTCACTGGATTAAAGATTAAAAGGGATCTGCTACAACCTTCTCATCCAGCCATTTGTGAATCTAGCCCAGGTCAACCAAAATGAATTTTTAGTCAACTTTTTTGATTCACCAAAATTTTTGATTTTGGTTCAACCAAATCTGACTTGTTCATTTTTCTGAATTTCCAGTGAAAAATGAGTTATTCTTCCAACTCTAATTTTGAGTTGCTCTGATACTATGGTAAAGGGGCCCTTTATAAGTCCCTCAGATAAGGCTGCATAGTTAAACAATAAAATCCTCAAAATGCAGAAATGAAGGATGAACTTCAACTTTGACTTCTTGCACTTATGCATCATAGAATCATAGGACTGGAAGGAACTTTGAGAGAGAAGAAGGACTTTGAAGTATTGACCACAGGATGACTATGAGCCGCCAATGTGATATGGCCATGAAAAAATCTAACGCAGTTTTGGGATGCGTCATGCGAGGTATTTCCAGTAGAGATAAGTAAGTGTTAGTACCATTATACAAGGCACTGGTGAGACCTCATCTGGAATACTGTGTCCTGTTCTAGTCTCCCATGTTTAAGAAGGGTGAATTCAAACTGTAACAGATGCAGAGAAGGGCTACTAGGATGATCCAAGGAATGGAAAACCCGTCTTATGAAAGGACACTCAAGGATCTTGGCTTGTTTAGTCTAACCAAAAGAAGGCTGAGGGGAGATATGATTGCTCTCTATAAATATATCAGAGGAATAAATACCATGGAGGAAGAGGAATTATTTAAGCTCAGTACCAATGTGAACACAAGAATAAATGAATATAAACTGGCCATCAGGAAGTTTAGACTTGAAATTAGACGAAGGTTTCTAACCATCAGATGAGTGAAGTTCTGGAACAGCCTTCCAAGGGAAGCAGTGGGGGCAAAAGACCTATGTGGCTTCAAGATTAAGCTCGATAAATTTATGGAGGAGATAGTATGATGGGATAACATAATTTTGGCAATTAATTGATCTTTGACTATTCATGGTAGATGAGCTCAGTGGCTTGTGATGTGATGTGATGGGATCTGAGTTACTACAGAGAATTCTTTCCTGGGTGTCTGGCTGGTGAGTCTTGCCCACATGCTCAGGGTTCAGCTGATCACCATATTTGGGGTCAGGAAAGAATTTTCCTCCAGGGCAGATTGGCAGAGGCCCTGGGGGTTTTTGCTTTTCTCTGCAGCATGGGGCATGGCTCACTTGCTGGAGGATTCTCTGAACCTTAAAGTCTTTAAACCATGATTTGAGGACTTCAGTAGCTCAGACGTAGGTTTACTGCAGGAGTGGATGGGTGAGATTCTGCGGCCTGCGTTGTGCAAGAGGTCAGACTAGATGATCATAATGGTCCCTCCTGACCTTAAAGTCTATGAGGTCATCTAGTCCAGACCCCTGCACTCATGGCAGAACTAAATAGTATCTAGACCAGATCATTTACATTTACATTTATCATCATCAGAGAGGGACAAAATATTCTTAATGAAGAATTTTGTCACTGAAAAAAATGTTTTGCTTCAGGTCAAAATCTTTTCATTACACACAAGTAATTTTAGGGTAGCTTGAGATTTTCCAGTAGAACAAATTTATTAAGAGTTTTAGATAAAATTTCACACTCCATTAGGAATTTCCAGCTGGATAGGCTAGTTGTGGTTGGTTCCAAAGTCATGGTGACTGATCATAGCTTTCTGGCTGAGCCTATACCATGTGGCAAGGAGGCTAGCAGAAGCTGTTTTACTCATGGACTCCCTAGAAAAGGGACGGGACAGTCTGTAGTGGAGACTCCATTATTTCATCCTTTATTATTATTTCTCTGGAGTTCTTGATCTGTCACAGGAGTGCTCAGTTGAGTTGGCTCTTTCCATGATTCAGGGATATCTGCTATAGATGTTTACTGGACAAAGTAGTAGCCATGTAGAGTATACTAATAGCTGACCCCAAGTAATTTTAAAATAAGCAGTAGTCATTGAGAGACCATCTGTTTTCAGATACACATGCAGGTGCACAATTCCATTGGCTTCATTTTACACACACACACACACACACATCTTGATTGAACAATTTGGGCTTCTGCTTGCTAAGTGAATTTATTAGACATGGTAATGCCATTCAGTTTCACTAGAGTAGGAGGAATGGGGGAAGTAAAGAAGGAAGTAATTGGTTTGGACTCTTTTTCTGATTGAGGAAACTAGGGATTTTAAAGTATTAAACTAAATTATCTCCAAAGGATTTTTTTGTCTAGATCTCCCTCTGACTTTGGAAGTTGGGAGTACAGCTCCATAGCACTCTTCTCCACTGAACAGGGCCATATGAATAGCTCTTCAAAGCAGGTCAGCTTAGAGTATGGACTGGGCCAGGGGATCAGTGTGCTATGGATACTATCCCTGCAAGAAGCAAGTATTCAATATTTTAAAAAATGGAAGGTTTCCATAATGATCTGAATAAGAATGAGCTCATGCTCATGTTTACCAAATAATTCCAGGGCATGTTGATAGGAATGTATGGCCCAGACCCATCAAGCAATTCTCTGTTGGCTTAAAAGGGGAACCAGGAACAAAATACATTTGTGGACATCATAGCAATGAGAACTCAATCGTAATAACAGGTAGAAACAGTGGAGGCTTTGGCTACTGCTGTTTTGTATGATCAAATGCAGATATCAAACCCTTATATTACTGAAGTATTAGAGTTTTATATTTGAATTTAAAATTTACTGTAGTCTCAGCTCTGTTTCAGTTTGGGATGGCAGAAGTGGCATGTTTTGATTTGTATTAAAATGATGGCTCTTAAACTTCAAAGAACAAGTAAGAGTCAGACACACTGAAAAGAAGAAAATTAAAATGAAGCCCTAGTATCATGGTCCAATTGAGAGAAAGTGCAATGAAAGAGCTATCATTACCCAAGCACAGCATCTTGGTCTGAAATCAGCAAGTTGAAATTCAACAAAGGCAAATGCAAAGTACTTCACTTAAGAAGGAAAAATCAAATGCACAACTATAAAATGAGGACTTACTGGCTAGATGGGAGTTCTGGTGCAAAACATCAATGTTCAGTGCATCATGAGCCTTCCAAAGACACCCAACATGACAAACTTTGCCCTGGATACCACACAATACTTTTACAAGTATGAACATGGGGGTGCTGGGTGTACCCCGAGGTACAGAATATCATAATGGTGATCAATTGTTCTCTGTGTCCACTGAAGGTAGGATAAGTAGTAATGGCCTTAATCTGCTTCTAAAAGAGGTTGAGGAATTCTTGTCATTGGAGGTTTTTAAGAACAGGTTAGTGTGACAAAGCTCTGTCCATATCTTGATAGATCCTGCATTTCCTGGCAGATTTTTACTAGCCTCAGCAGCTCATTGTGACCCTCCATGGAGCCCTTCTCTCTCTGGAGACAAGGTCACAGCCTATTGAGCCATTTTCATCACAAACCAGTGAGGAGAAGCTATCCTTCCTGGCACAGTCTCTATTGTCTCCCAATCTCAGAGACTAATTAGGGGAGGCAGAAATGGGGGAGCCCAGGCCCGCCCTCTACTCTGGGCTCCAGCCTAGGGACCCTAATAGTATCAGCTAAGATGGCTGACCTTTTATCCACAAAACACAATACAATTCCCTGGGCTACTTCCCCACAGCAGTCCCCGCTTCTTCAAACTCCACTTCACCCTTACCTCAGGGCCTCCTTCCTTCTGGATGATAAGTTGTCCACCACTCCGTCTCACCAACAGCACAACTTCCCCTCACAGCTCCTGACACCCACAGCCCACCTGACTAACTGGGAGGTTTTTACCTGGTTTCAGCCAGTCCCTGATTGGCTTCAGGTGTCCCAATCAGGCTAGCTGTTTCTACTCCTTTCTGGAAGGTTCTTAATTGGCCCCAGGTGTCTTGATTGGCCTGGAATAACCTTTGTTTGGCTATCCAGGGAACAGGGACCTGCACATCCTGAGACTAATATACCTGCCTTCCAGCACTCTCCTATATCCTTCTGGTCTGACTCCGTCACGTATCACTCCCCGCTGCTCAACACCAAGGGGTTGGGCAACTTGGGTCGACATACAGTGCACCCGTGATAAGCCATCTGCGTTGCCGTGGCGACTTCTGGCTCTGTGTTGTATGCGGAACTGAAAGGGTTGAAGGGATAAGAACCATCTAGTCACACTCGCATTTTTTTCCTTATTCCGCTGCATCCATTGGAGGGGTGCATGGTCCGTCACAAGAGTAAATTGCCGGCCTAAGAGGTAATAACGCAGTGTCTCCATGGCCCATTTGACAGCAAGGCATTCTCTCTCGACTACTGCATACTTCTGTTCTCTTGGGAGCAGCTTTCTGCTTAGGTAAAGGATCAGATGTTCTTCTTCTCCAACCATTTGTGACAGAACCGCTCCCAACCCCACTTCAGAAGCATCTGTCTGTAGAATAAATTCCATGTTGAAGTCCGGGGCTATAAGTATAGGATCATTACAGAGGGCTGTCCGAAGGTCAGTGAATGCCCTCTCTGCTGCGTCAGTCCATTTTACCATGTCCGGACCTTGGGCCTTCACCAGGTCCGTTAGGGGACTTGCCCTAGTGGCAAAGTGGGGAATAAAACGTCGGTAATAGCCTACCACGCCTAGGAATGCACAGACTTGTTCTTTCGGGATGGCTGGGGCCAGTTTTGAATTGCCTCTAGCTTATTAGTTTGGGGCTTCACTATGCCCCTTCCTACAATATATCCCAGGTATCTAGCCTCTGCTAGCCCTATGGCACATTTAGCGGGATTAGCAGTGAGGCCAGCCCATCTTAAAGTGCGCAGTACTGCTTCGACTTTCTCCAGGTGTGTTCCCCAGTCTGGCGTATGGATAATGACATCATCTAGGTATGCGGCTGCATAACTAGTATGAGGGCGCAACAGTTTATCCATGAGACGCTGGAATGTGGCCGGGGCCCCATGTAGCCCAAAAGGGAGGATAGTATACTGAAATAGCCCATCTGGGGTGGAGAAGGCTGTCTTTTCTTTAGCTTCTTTGGTCAGGGGAATCTGCCAATACCCTTTTGTCAGATCCAATGTGGTCAAAAATCAGGCACTACCCAGTCGGTCAACCAGTTCATCTATGCGTGGTATGGGATATGCATTGAATTGGGATATTTCATTCAGTCGGCGAAAGTCATTACAGAATCTCGTGGTTCCGTCAGGTTTAGGCACTAGAAGAATTGGGCTGGATCACTGACTATGAGATTCTTCAATAACCCCTAATTCTAACATTTTCTTTACTTCAGCCTTGATTTCTTCTCTTTTGGCTGCTGGAATTCGGTAGGGTCTCAATGTTACCTTGGCTCCAGGGATCATGCGGATATGGTGATAGGCCTCAGTCGTCTGCCCCGGTTTTGTAGAGAACACATCTCGATTGCGATTGATCATGTCGGCTGCCTCACTCTTTTGGATCGGCGTCAAGTCTGGAGATATCCTTACTTGCTCGTGTACATCGTCTTCCTGGGGAAGGGTCTCCTGGGTGACTAAGCATGCCTCTCGATCATACCAAGGTTTTAGAAGATTGATGTGGTAAATTTGCTCCGGCTTCCGACAGCCGGGCTGCCGTATCTTATAGTTCACCTCTCCCACAGCTTCGATCACTTCATAGGGTCCCTGCCACTGGGCCAATAGTTTACTTTCTGCTGTGGGCACCAGTACCATCACCCGATCTCCGGGTTGGAACCGCCGAAGCTTTGCTTGGTGATTATAATGGGTTTGTTGGGTCTCCTGTGCTTTCTCTAAGTGTTCCTGTACAATGGGCGTAACTCGGGCTATCCGATCTCGCATCTGCAGTACATGCTCAACTATGTTCCTTCCAGGATTTGGCTCTTATTCCCAGGCTTCTCTGGCTATATCCAGTATGCCCCGGGGATGGCGCCCGTATAGTAGTTCAAATGGAGAGAAACCCGTGGAGGCTTGTGGAACCTCCCGGATGGCGAACATGAGGTAAGGCAATAGTGTATCCCAGTCTTTCCCATCGCAGCTCACCACTTTTCTAATCATCGCCTTGAGGGTTCTATTGAACCTTTCCACAAGTCCATCTGTTTGCGGGTGGTATACAGAAGTCCGTAAGGCTTGTACATGGAGTAATGAACAGAGATCTTTCATCATTTTGGACACAAAAGGTGTACCTTGGTCAGTCAATATCTCCTTGGGTAGCCGAACTCGGGCAAAGATCTGTAGTAGCTCCTTAGCTATTGTCTTAGAAGCCGTATTATGTAGGGGAACAGCTTCTGGGTACCGGGTTGCATAGTCCAGAACAACAGGCACATGTTGGTGGCCCCGAGCTGTCTTCCCAAGGGGTCCTACCAGATCCATGCCTATGCGTTCAAAAGGGACCTCTATTATTGGAAGAGGTATTAAAGGAGCCCGCAAGTGCGGGCGAGGACTATGTAACTGACACTCTGGACAAGAGATGCAGTATCTTCGAACATCTTCATGTACTCCTGGCCAGAAGAACCTCCGCAGGATCTGTGCCTGGGTTTTCTCTACCCCTAGGTGTCCTCCAAATAGGTGACTGTGGGCGAGATTCAATATGGCCTTTTGATGTTTTTTTGGCACGAGAAGTTGATGTATCTCTTGCTCCTATATTTGCACCACACGGTACAGGAGATCTTTCTTCACGATAAAGTAAGATCCTGGACCCCAGGCCTTCCCATCAACGGGTATCCCATCTATCTCAGCTACCTCTTTTCTGGCATTATCATATCTAGGGTCCTCTGCCTGGTCCTGTCCGAAAGACTCTCTCCCAGAACTAACGTGCCTGAGCTCCCAGGGGCTGGCTCCTGCTTCTTCCAATGGTTCATCGCCATCACGGCTGGGGGCAGCCTCTGGCTCATTTTCTGGGGTAGAAGTTTCTCTGTTGGCTGCTCATGTCCGTCTGCCTACTAGAGCAGTTTTCTGACCCTGGGACAGGATCCCGGTTCCTAAGGCCTTTGTGGCCTTCCTTTCTTTTTTAGTCTTCCGGGTCCTTTGGGGGGCTGAGAACAGATCCTCTGAAATTTCAGCAAACATTGGGGGTTGACATTCCCCTGGCAACAAGCTGCTGTCCTCAGGGTTCCCACTTTCCTCCAGAATCTCTGGGGGGAGTAAATTATCAAACCCTGGATAGTCCTTCCCAATGACTACAGGATATGAGAGTTTAGGAACTACGCCCACGGTCACCTCAATGGGGTTCCCCTGAACCTCTAACTCCACCGGGATGGTGGGGTAATGGCTTATGGCCCCATGTACGCATGTCACTGCTACGCGTTTGGCTTGCAGCAGCTGCCTACTTTTTATCAGTTTACCTGATATAAGGGTGATAGCACTCCCAGAGTCCACAAGCGCTGTAGTCTCTACTCCATTTATCTTCACTGGTCTGGTGTAGTTATGTGGGGCTAACGCAACCCCTGCAAGGTGGATAAGGGAGCACGGGACTTCCCAATCCCCAAAGTTACATTGCATAGGCTCCTTGGTGTTGGGACTCTGTGCTGCTATGTGTCCCCACTCCCCCACATGCATAACATCTATACTTGCTTCTAATTATTTCCCTATCACAGGAATTAGGGGATTTAGACCCAAGGTTCCCCCCACTTAGACCAATCCCTTCCTTCTGGGGTCCCCCATGGTTTTCAGCCCGCCCCTTCTTCCACCTAGGATTTCCTGGGGTTTTGGTCACCCAACCTTCCGGGGTTAGGTTCGGGTGCTTGCTCTGAAAGGGGCATTCCTTAGGTAGTCGGGTCAACTCCCTGGCTGTCATCCGTCTTTCTACCAGTGTGATCATCTCATCGTAGGTGGACGGATCATTCTGGCCTACCCATTTGCAGAGATCTGGTGGCAGTTCCCGCATGTAATGATCTATGACCAGGGTCTCCAAAATCTCATTCGGGTTGCACGCCTTGGGCTGTAACCACTTCCGTGCAAGGTGTATGAGGTCAAATAGTTGGGACCTTGGGGGTTTATTCTCCTGGTACTTCCACTCATGGAACCTCTGGGCCCGTACTGCTGCTGTTACCCCTGCTCGTGCTAGGATCTCTTCCTTCAGCCGGAGATAGTCAATGGCATCTGAGGCAGGCAGGTCAAAGAAGGCCTTCTGGGCCTCTCCGCACAAAAAAGGGGTGAGAATGCTAGCCCACTGCTCCTGGGGCCATGCCTCACGCTGAGCAGTCCTCTCAAATGAGAGGAGATATACCTCAACATCATCTTCTGATGTCATCTCTGGTAGACAAACAGTGGCGCTCAGGGTTCGCATCCCATCAGACCCTCGGGGCTGGATGGTGAGGATCTTTAGCTGATCCACTACCTCTCACAAGAGGGCACGATCTTGGATTGCCTGGTTCATCAATAATTGATTAGTTTCCCGCTGAAGCCGCATAGACTCCTGTTGTGCCTTGGCCTGAACCCGGGTGGCCTCCTGCTGGGCTGCCGTGGCTTGTACCAGGGCTCTTATCACCTCCTCCATTGTGGCACAAAACAAATGGACAACCAACCAAACAACAACAACAAAAAATTCCAAAACCCCAGTGCACTATTTTTTTTAAACTTCTTTCTTCCGCCACGCTGTGTATGATGATCCCACCCCTGACACCAGTTGTGACAAAGCTCTGTCCTTATCTTCGTGGATCCTGCGTTTCCTGGCGGAGTTTTACTAGCCTCAGCGGCTCATTGTGACCCTCCACGGAGCCCTTCTCTCTCTGGAGACAAGGTCACAGCCTATTGAGCCATTTTCATCACAAACCAGTGAGGAGCAGCTATCCTTCCTGGCACAGTCTCTATTGTCTCCCAATCTCAGAGACTAATTAGGGGAGGCAGAAATGGGGGAGCCCAGGCCCGCCTTCTACTCTGGGCTCCAGCTCAGGGACCCTAATAGTATCAGCTAAGATGGCTGACCTTTTATCCACAAAACACAATACAATTCCCTGGGCTACTTCCCCACAGCAGTCCCCGCTTCTTCAAACTCCACTTCACCCCTACCTCAGGGCCTCCTTCCTTCTTGATGATAAGTTGTCCACCACTCCGTCTCACCAACAGCACAACTTCCTCTCACAGCTCCTGACACCCACAGCCCACCTGACTAACTGGGAGGTTTTTATCTGGTTTCAGCCAGTCCTTGGTTTCATCCTTGGTTTATTTCCCTTGACTTCAGTGGATACTCCTTTTGAATGTGATCCTCTGACTCAATTACTTTAGCCTTTTCTGAAGTCTGTATTCTATAGGAATCAATGTTCTATTGACCCTATGTAGTATTTAAGTGTTATCATGGAAGTGTTTTATCAGTAACAGTTATTTTATTTTCAGTAGCCATGTAGCTTCCTTCCACTAAGAGTACAGCTGCTTTGGGCTGCTCACAAGTCCACTTGCAGGATTTTGTGCCGCTCAGCAAAATTCCACTTTGTAGGTATTCTGGACAAGATTTTTGAAGTACCATTTTCTGTAGCTATAAGCCACCCTGATTCGTATTTGCTTTTTTTAAAAAAATGCTCCATATTTCCACTCCTACTGGTTATCTAGGAGTAGACATTAAGGTTCTATGAAATCATAGTATTTAACAAGTTTTCATTACAGAATAATGTTTTTGCTGATATAATTAGGCAGGTTATTTTGAGGATAGTGCAGCTATTGCCTCTTCAGCATCCACAGGTGGAAAGGATGAAATCTCAGTGGATCACCTCTCATGGTCCGCAGGGAGCATGAAAGGCAGAAGTGATGCCTGACTACTGAATCTTCTCTCTGGGCATCAGGCTGCATTGGCGGGGGTGGGGAGGTGTGGGAGAGGAGGAGGACTGTAATGGAGAAACTCTGTGGTGTCATTTGCCTCCTTTCATCCCTCCAAAAATCGACCAAACTCACAGTACTGGGGTCAGTATTAATGTACCCACTTACTTCTTTGGGGATCAGATACTTCCTCCCTGGGGGTTCTGGAGGAAATGGCAAGTAGGGAAGTCCCCTGAGAGCATAACTTGGGTATGGTAATGGCGTCTGTGTAATTTGTGATCTGTTACTTTATGGGGGAGGTGCAGCCACATGGATCTTTCTGCAGAGGGCAAACTTATCCACTCCTGTCAGAGGACTTTCTGGGAAAACAGTAAGAGTTTCATTCAAATTGTTTCATGTCCTTCATGTCCACATAGCCTGCATGAGGGACAACTGAGCTCTGTTGTAAATACAATCCTGTTCTTGAGGAGAAAGCTGCTTATTTGCAGCTTGTAAATGAGAAGACAGGAAAAAAATATATTTAGAAAATAAATTGCTCTTTATCAGAAATGCCTAGTAGCTTGGCAGAGCAGTTAAAAATAAAAACATTAACTGTGAAGACATACAGTTCTTTTTAGTTTATGCTGTACGGCAGCCAGGGAGCAGACTGTAGCTTTGTCTCCCACTAGCATTTGATAAAGAAAATCTGTTAGATGAAAACACAAATAGGTGACCTATCTACTTTGGTGTCTACAGAGTGTTTTGAGGCAATTGTCTGTTGCTTTTTCCTGCATGGCTCACAATATGATAGAAATCTGAGCAGTTGCTTTGCATAAACTTGTGAGTGGGGGGGATGGGTGCTGGCTGCAGTGGTTGCAGTATTCAAGCCTTGCTTAGTTTATCTGTTCAGCACAGACCAATAGGTCTTCTGATTGTGAACTGAAATGTGACATGCTGCAGTGGGTGGAATCCAGGGTGACAAAAGGTCTTGATAGAATGAAGAACCAGACAGTTTTTGATCAAAGCCCTGCAGGTAAATTGATGTTTTATGGGTTGCTTGATGTAGCAGTTCCACACATTTTTTTTTTTTAATTCTGAGGATGTGATTAACTGTAATGGCTGCTGATCACAAACCATAGTCAGGCTACCTTTTCTGTAAAAACAGCAAGATTTTTCTAATGCCCCCCTTGTCCTCTGCATTTGCTAAAAAAGTATTTGATGGTTAAAACTGAAAGTTAACCCTGCTGGGTGAAATGTTGGTTTTATTTCTGACAATGTTTGTTTTTCATTAGTGAAATATTAAGGGCAGGTAAACTTGATCATGACCCTTTGTTTCTCCATAGCTACCGTTAAATACAGCTGGATTCACTCCGTTTCTTTAATAACACAGAACAGTGGCTTTTTAATGTATTTTAGTCATTTTGTTAGCATATTCTAAAGTGCAAGCTTACACTGTACGATTAGTTTTCATTCTTAAATCCAATGAATGACTCAAGAAAGTGAAATCACAAGTGTAGCTTTGTGAATATGTTTAATAACAATTATGTTGGACCCAGTAAACACAAATAGAATCAATCTGTCATTACGCCTGCTCATACAGATTTTGCTAAGAAGCTGACGTTTGGGATAATATTGTGGTTGATGTTGCAAACAGCTTTTGGAAGAAACATTACGAGTATAATTTTTTTAAAAACTGCAGGCTTGATTAGTATGTTCAGCTTTAATCAATGTATTGAGCAGAAAAATATATATTTGGAATATGCAGAGTTTATGCAGTATTTTTAGGTTTTGTATGTAACTTACATACACAAACTCTCCCCAACTGTTTAACTATTAGTATTTATTCACAGGGAAACTTTAGGTTTAAGAACCAAATTAGCTACCTTAGTCGGAAAAATGCTACATTTAGCAAGTATTAGTGAAGCTGGTATAGAGGGGGGAAATTATAAAATATATATGTATATGTATAAAGGGCTTTGAAGTGAAGTAACAGGAATTCTTCCTTCAAACCTGAGCTGAAAATCAGTAGCTTTTCTCACAGTTCACACAGCCAAAACTCTTGTCAAGGACCGTACTTCATGTCTTGGCTACTCTAGCTTCCTCTTCACCAGCTTTGACTCTTCCATCTGTTTCACCTCAAGTCCATTCAAAACACGACTGCTGTTGAGATCATCTCCCTGGCCTGTTGTAACTACATCACCTCTCTCTGAAGCCTTCCACTAACTCTCTTTTCTCCATCACATCAAATGTAAAAGTCTTGTCCTTACTTTCAAGAATCTTCACAATTTACTCTGGGGTTATCTACCCAGTTGTCAGCCACCTGAATTCTTCCACCAATGATGTGTTTGTATTAATTTAGAGGGAATATAGAGGCTCAAATATGTTAACATAATCCAGTCACATTCAACATTAAACCGTTTTAACAAGATTTGGGGTTTGGTATATAGAGATATCAGACTCCGTAATATCATGGCAAATACCATTCAAATCTTTAATAAAAGACACAAAAAAGAAGGAAAAACAGCTAGAGCATTTGAAATATAAAGTATTAAATAAGACTTTCACTTTAACAATATCCCTTTAGCTTGAGTGAGTTTTTAGAAGGAAAAACCCATTTGTTTGATAGTCTCTTAGATGGTAACAAGAACTATCCTTTAGGGGGGTAAAGAAGTTAGTTAATGTGGGCTGGATCTGTCATTTACTGTCTGATTCCATTTACTAAAAAAACAAAACCAAACACATACAAGAGGAGGAGAAAAGAATAGTAAAGACAGAAAATGCAGATCCTCTCTCTGTTGTTGATTTTCACATGCAGCCTCTCTACTGGAAAAACATAGGGATGAGACACATGTACCAGGACTGGCTATGTAGGGCATAGCTTTTAATTGCTTCATTCTGGACACATGCTTGCAAAATATTCAGTCTTGGCTGGCTATGTCAGACTCTTATTACAGAAGGAAAAAAGAATAGGTACAGAAAAAAGAGAGAATAAGGGTTGGGGAAGGAAAAAGATCAGGTGGTACTTGGGATTTAGCTGGAGATGGTGGAGATGGCAGTGCCATCTGGGTCCTTCTCTCTGGTTCAGTTGGGTCTGGAAATCTCTCAAGATTAGGATGAAGAAGGTCCAGAGTTCCAAGAGATGATTGGGGTGGCAGCCATGATGATGAAGCTTGCTCCAGTAGCCAAATGTTCTATCCAGAACCTTTTTCAGTAAGGACCCCAAAAGGGAGTGAGGGGCATAGCCCATCTTCTCATTATTTTATCCCCAGTTTCCAATACGCCAACTTTAGTTTATTGATTTTCAGTCTCTCCCTGTTTTCGTTTGCAAGGCATGATCTCCACACAATCCTTGAGTTATATTAGTAGGCCTTTCTTTGTTTGTACTTTTTGATTCCCTTTTGCAACTTTTCCCCAACACCATTTATTGTTACAGGTTATTGTGATGCTTTATGAACTTTTACTCACTTTTTACAGTTGAGCTCACAATTAGTGTAAAATTGTAGGCCCAATTAGCACAACATAATCTCTTTTATGAGCCAATTCCTCCTAGGATTGGATATTTGTTCATAAAATTACACACAAAAATCTTATTTTAGTTTAAACAAATAGAAAAGAAAAGGGTATTTGATTATATTTTAAGGTTTGCAAATTCCTTATCTCAAAACTGGGCTTAACAAGTCTTATTTGGTTAGATGTTATGAAAATGATAGTTAAACCTTTTGGATATTAACAAACTAAAAAAATACAACTCACTTAATTTGCAGCCAAAAGAAAACTTAAATTGCTGCTGTTTGTGTTTGTAAGATGTTTAGAAAAAAAGCATCTCTTACCGTTTGCATACTTTTTTGGCTGTAGGCCCAGGATGGGTAAAGATGACAAAAACTTTTTTGTTTTATTTTGCTGTGAGCATAGTAAAAGCTGTACATTTACACAAATCATGCAAATTTTATGCATTAGATGTTAAATTTGCTTACTTGCAGAAAACCTTTAGCTCTGATGGTATTTTTACCCAAGTGTGTTACCCGCTTTAAAAAGCAGTAGCAAAATTATGGTCTTTGGAACCACTTTTGCGTTTGGGTCATTTGCAACATGCAGAAGTTTTCACAGGAAGTTTTAGTCTGACAGACTTTGTCTTTCTGTTTTACCCCCAACATTTGTAAGGACAACAGGGCCATTGTGGCAACTTAACCCATCCTGGGGAGTTAACCTGTAATACTAGCACAGTGTTGTCTTTTTTGGTCTTCTGTGCATGTCAGTTGACAGCAACAACAAAAACATTTCAAAAACAAGAAAAAACATTTTCAAAACCACAGAACAGTCACGAAACATTGGAGCTGGGACAGCCTGTGGTTTGAAATTCAGTTCAGTTCAGTACCAGTACTGAATTAAGCTGGCATTTTGCTAACAAAAGTTACCCAAGATGTTGTTTCTATAAAAGTTTACTTTAGCTACTTCACCTTCAACAATTTAAAATATTTCATTTTACTACTTTTTGTTGTGTCTTGAAAATATTTTTTCATTAAATCTTCAAAATTATTATCAGTTACAGAAATTGCAAACCTCAAAATAATAGAAAACAAAGCATTTGTTAAAAGATTACAAAATTAACAGTTGCTATAAAATAATTAACATTCCGCTTTTAAAAGAGAAAACAATAGTTTGCTTTGCGTACATATTCAAAAAACTAACAAAAAAAAACATTCTAGGGATTTTAAAACAAACTTTTGTTTTAAACTAGCATTGAAAATAGTTGCTTGTTTGCCAAAGTGTTAGCTTCTGGGTATGCATTTAAGCCTTTAGGCTGCCCCAGGGACAGCAAAATTGCTTTACATGGAATAAATAGGCCCAAAAAGTCAAAGGTGTTAATGAGACACTGTTACTGTCCAACATTAAAACAGTGTTAAACAAGGTTTGGGTTTTGGTATTCAGAAACAATAGTCCTGCTAGTACAATGGCAAATGCACTACTAAACATTATTTTATCCATTTATTGAAGACAAAGAAAGGAAGGAAAAGCAAATAAAGCATTTGAAATGTAAAATATTAAGCAGGACTTTCATTTTAACAACCACCCTTGTTCCTTTTCCTTTAGCTGGGAAGAGTATTTAGAAGGAAAACCACACTTGTTTGACAGTCTCTTAGATGGTAATAATAACTGTCCTTTTGGGGAAAAAGAAATTAGCTGAAGTGGGCTTGAGCTGTCGTTAATGTCTGATCCCATTTACTAATAAAAGTTAAAACCAGACTAACACACGCAAAAGAAGAAGATAAGAACAATGGGCTTTTTAGGGGAATGCTTTTAGTTACTTCTTTTGGCTCACAGGCTCATAGCAGTGTTGCAAAATATGCAGTCTTGGCTGGCAAAGATAGACTTACTAAACAGAAGGCAAAAGGAAAGAGATTGGAAAGAAGAGAAGAAATAAGGTGGGAGAAGGAAAAGAGAGTGTGTGTGTGTGTGTGTGTGTGTGTGTGTGTGTGAGAGAGAGAGAGAGAGAGAGACGTCCCGGGATTTAGCTGAAGCTGGTCGAGGTGGCAATATCATCTGGGCCTTTCCCTAGCCCAGTTTGGACAACTGCGCTTTTTGTTCCACCAATGATGTCAGCTTCTCTTACAAGCACCTGTGTGCTGGTTTCCATGTTGTCACTATGTGTGCAATTCCCTCTCTCAAAATCCATAAAACTACTTTTCCATCCTCCTTCCAATCTCTTCTTCAGGTATTCATTTCTAGAATATTGCTTAGACTCAGAACACTGTTGTCTGGTAATGGCTAGTAGAGATGGTCATAACACGGAATTCTCATTCTTCAGGAAATTCCAGAATTTCAATAATAATAATGATAATAATAATTAATAATAATATTGTTCCACTTTGGAACAAAAACTTGCTATTTCAAAAATTCATATGAAATATGTGGGTGGGCGATGGAAGTCAGAAATGTTCCTTTCGAAGAACTGAAACAACATTCTATTTGAACTTTTTCAAAACTAAATTGAGTGGGCTGCCCATCTGGTAGGTCCTCAAGAAGCTGAGAACTGGGAAGTCCTGACTTGAACTGTTTGCCAGATGCTGAGAATGGGCGATGGAATGGATCCCTTGATGATTACCTGTCTTGTTCATTCCCTCTGAAGCACCTAGCATTGGCCACTGTCAGAAGGCAGGATGCTGGGCTAGATGGATCTTTGATGTGACTCATATGGCCATTCTTATGTTCTTATGTCTCTCAGAGCTTCCGGTTTGTCTGCTATAGAGTGGGAAGCTTGACAGTTCGGAGAGTCCCAGCTCTGTGGCAGCCTGTGCTATGGGTGAGCTGCCAGAAAACCAGCTTCCTTCAGAAGATTCAACTAAATCAACAGTTCCTGCAAGCTATTTCAATTTGTACCAATCTGTATATTTGGACAGAAAAATGTTCCATCAGAAAATTTCTGACCAGCTTTAATGGCTAGGCAAGAAACCACCTGAGACTACTTCTACTGATCTACTTATTTGCCTCTACCAACATGAAAAATACATATTAATACAAGTAGTTCACACAGTTAATGGTATGAAAATACTTGCTTCTATTAGTGTTACCCTATGCTACTCTGCCCCCAACCACCATTTGGTCATTTCACCTCTTAGGTGAACTATAACAAAACTAAAATTGTAAACTCTTTGGTCACGGCAATCTTTTACTGTATGTCTATACACAGCTTAGCACAATGTGGGCCCAACTTGGTTGAGACCACC
The DNA here is from genome assembly GCA_007922305.1 of Dermatemys mawii. Lineage (NCBI taxonomy): Eukaryota > Metazoa > Chordata > Testudines > Dermatemydidae > Dermatemys > Dermatemys mawii. The sequence continues at coordinate 18,640,167 of ML677342.1, forward strand.
TAGATGGAACTCCAACACAAATTAAAAAAGAAGTGGCCAACTTGATTTAGGCTTAGTCATTTTAAACTTGGAAAGGCAATTGAATATGAGTGAGAGAATTGATTGAATGCTGCATTATCAGACTCCATGAAGTTTACAGTGCGAGCATCTATGAAGGTGATTAATTAAAGGAATTGCAATACTCATATGGTAAGTGATTAACCCTTGAATGTGTGGATATATGTGTGCCTATCTCATTCATTTATTAGGCTACAAATATTCCAAGGATGGGGCAAGATCTAAGATCACTGATTAATAATGTTAATTTCTCTATTGACATATTGTAGATGTGCACAGCAATTAGACCAAGTGACAAATCCTTGCTCCTGAGTTTAGAGTCTAAACAAATATTTTAAACTAATGATAAAACAATATAGTTCACAATATGGTAATTATGAGCTGTAGAGTATCATCAGAATTTAATTTACATTTACATATGCTAAATTAATGGGAAGCATTTAAAAATAAAGGGCATAGTTCTGCCATGAATACTGAGTAAAAATAGGAGCAACTGCAAAGCAATGAGACTGTTGCTTTCTTTGTTGCCTATGATGAACGTGCTCACTAGAAGGGACTTTTAATATTTTCGTTCTAGACCCACAGAATTTTTTTAACTTAGTCTTTAAACATGCAACAGATCAATTAAACTAGGTATATAGAGTCCTGTTTTAACCTGGCAACAGTTTTTATTTATTTTACGAATCTTTCCAATGGAATAGGTGTGAGGGAGAGAAAGAGAAGGTAAAATTGAAAAAAAGTCACAGATTCTATTTCCAGATGCTTGTTTTGTACTCAGACAACTCAAAAAATGTATAGTGTTTCATGCTGAAATTGTAAAGTGTAGTATTCCCAGCTGTGAATTATTGCTCTCTAGCCCTTGAGTATTTTATGGAGAACTTATAAAAATAAAGCTGTTTATTTTTTTAGAGAAGCTGTGTACTGTTGATAATTATTACTAATCCTGTTTATTACTCATTTCTTTCAGTGGACATTACAAAGGATTGTACTGTGTAAGCAAAACAGAATAAAATTTGAGTCAGCTGAATTATTTAAAGACTTAAGATTCCCTTTGTGCCCAGTCCAGTCCTGTGATATGTTGCATGTAGTCAATAGCAAAGCAAGGGAAGAGGCATGATTTTTCTAAGGCTTTTTACACAGTCTACATGACATTCTCATAAGCACATGAGAATGGCCATACTGGGTCAGACCAAAGGTCCATCCAGTTCAATATCCTGTCTACTGACCGTGGCCAATGCCAGGTGCCCCAGACTGAGTGAATCTAACAGGTAATGATCAGGTGATATCTCTCCTGCCATCCATCTCATAAGCAAACTAGAGAAATATGGTCTAGATTAAATTAGTATAAGGTGAGTGCAAGGCCAGATTTCCAGTTAGGCACAGTAGGGGCACATACCTGGGGTGCTGGTATTCTTAGGGCACCCAAAAGTTACAAGTAGGTTGTTTCATTTCTTACAGAAAACACAGTCAGCTGTAGGCAAGGGGTACTGAAGATGCTGTGCTCAGGGTATAAATCTGGCCTTGGGTGGGTGCAGAAGCGGTTGAAAAACCATACTCAAAGAGTAGCTATTAGTGATCCACTGTCAAACAGGAGGACATATCTAGTGGGATCCCACAGGGGTTGGTCTTGGGTCTAGTACTATTCGGTAGTTTAATTAATGACTTGGATAATGGAATAGAGGGTATGCTTCTAAAATTTGCAGATGATACTGAGCTGGGCGGGGTTGTTAGCACTTAGGAGAAGTATAAGATAGCACTTAGGAAAAGTGCTTTAACTGTAAAGATAGTTAAAGCACTGGAACAGGCTTTTAAGGGAGGTTGTAGAATCTCCATCACTGGAGGAATTTAAGAACAGTGTAGTAGACAAACATCTGTCAGGGATGGTCTAGATATTCTTGATGCTCCCTCAGCACAGGGGGTGGGAGTAATTACCTCTCAAGGTCCCTTCTAGCCCTGCTGTTCTATAATTTGGTCTAATCATTGTAGATTAAAGCCATCTTCTTTGCAAACATCACAGTATTTCAGCTATTTAATATGTATTTTTAAAATATGAAGATGAATGTGCACTTGAAATAATTTCAACTAGCTTTAATAGAACTGATAAGTAAATATTCTAGTAAAATGAATTTTCTGACTCAATCAAAATCCAGGTAGGGTTGCCAGCTTTCTACTCACACAAAACCGAAAGCCCTGCCCTGTCCCGTCTCCGAGGCTCCACTCACTCAATTCTCCCCCCGCCCATCACTCGCTCTCCCCACTCTCACTCATGTGATCATTTTCACCAGGCTCGCTTAGGGGTTGGAGTGCAGAAGAGTGTGAGGGCTCAAGCTGGGGATGCGGGCTCCCGGGCTGGACCAGAAATGAGGAGTTCAGGGTATGGGAGGGGGCTCCGGGGTGATGCAGCAGGTTGGGATGCAGGAGGAGGTGAGGGCTCCGGCTGGAGTGGGGCCAGGGATGAAGGGTTTGGGGTGCAGTATGGGGCTCTAGGCTGGGGCGTGGAGCTGAGGGGTTCAGAGTATGGGCTAAGGCAGGGGGTTGAGGTGGGGGGGTATGGTCTCTCGACTGGGGGTATGGGTTTCAGGGTGGGGCAAGAAACAAGGAGTTCAGGGTGAAGGTGGGGACTCTGGGCTGGGGCAGGGGGTTGGGGTGTAGTAGGGTGACCAGATGTCCTGATTTTATAGGGACAGTCCCAATTTTTGGGTCTTTTTCTTATATAGGCTCCTATTACTCCCCACCCCAATCCTGATTTTTCACATTTGCTGTCTGGTCACCCTAGGCTGTGGGGAGGTGTGAGGACTGGGACCAAAGGGTTGGGTGGGTGGGAGGGGGGCTAGGGCAGGGGATTGGGGCATGGGGTGGTGAGGGCTCTGGCTGGAGGTGCTGGAGATAAGTGGTTGGGGTACTGGAGGGTGCTCTGGGTTGAGATTGAGGGGTTCAGAGAGTGGGAGGAGGCTCAGGGCTAGAGGAGGGATTTGGGGCATGGAGGGGGGTCAGGGTGCGGGCTTCAAGTGGTGCTTACTTCAGGCAGCTCCCAGAAACAGGGGCGTGTTCCCCCTCCAACTCCTATGCGGAGGCATGGCCAGGCAGCTTTGTGCACTTGTCCACGATTCCTAGCCAATGGGAGCGGCAGAGCTGGTGCTTGGGGTGGGGGCAGCATGCAGAGTCCTTTGGCTGCCCCTATGTGTAGGAATGGGAGGAGAAACATGCTGCTGCTTCTGGGACCCTCACAGACCCAAGGCAGGCAGGGAGCCGCTGACTGAACTTTTAACAGTCCAGCTGCCAGGATCAATTTTCAACAGGGCGTTCTGGTCGAAACCTGGACACTTGGCAACCCTAACCCAGGAGTTTCAGTTACAGCTAAAACATGGAGATTAACTCATTTCTTGCAAAATTAGGTATCACAGATAATATGGCATCAGGAGGTCTCAGAGCAGTGGATGATCTGACATAGCACTGAACATGAGATTCAATGCCCAGGTACAAAGCGAGAATTCAGTGTATCCAGGTTTTTGTATTTGAGGCAGCAGGGCTATTATTTTGTGTGTGAATTCATTTTATTTCTCAGTCAGCTTCATGGGAATTCATAGGTAACTGTGATAAATCAGTAAGGTGAGGCACTTATTTCTATAAAAGTACCTTTTTGTTCCAAACCATTTAGTAATGAAGTTGAGTTAAATCATGCAGCAGCTGCTGCTGCTTTTAAATGAAAATATAAATTCCTGTGAACCAGTTTCTGCCACAGCAATATCCCTTACACAGAGTACCTGATATTTCCTTAAAGCACTTAATAACTCATCTTTGAAGGTACCTTTTTTAAAAAAAAAAGTTATTTTTTTCTTTAGTGTTTTATAGTTGTATTTTAAGATTCTAGAACTACTAGTAGACTTGGCAAGGTTTGAAATTATCATCATCGGCTCAGGAAAAGGACAGGAGCATCATGGTGTGCAGCTCAATTAAGAGCTCTGCTCAGTATGCAGCTGTGGCCAAAAAAGCAAACAAAATGTTTAGGATTAGAACTGACAGTTTTCCAGCGGCAGGGCCAGCTCCAGGCACCAGCACAGCAAGCATGTGCCTGAGGCAGCACTCTGTAAGGGGCGGCATTCTGGCTGCGCTGCCCTTCCCTTCGCTCCTCTGGCTGCACCA
>ML677342.1:18644466-18662400 GCA_007922305.1 Dermatemys mawii
CCCCCCCCCCCCCACTCCTTTGAGCACCTATTTTTTTGCTTGGAGTGACAAAAAAGTTAGAGCCGGCTCTGTCCAGCAGAGCAGTTTTCTGTTGGAATATGCCGATTTGAAGAAATCTGAGCATTCTGTGGAAATGGGTCAATTCTATCAAAACTTTTTATGGAAACCAGACAGACTGACCAGGTCTGTTTTAATGTCTGCATACCAGGACTGCCCAGCTGCTGGCTTCCTGTGCTTACTGCCTTGATGGAAGGGTAGTCTCCCCGGCTGCTGTGTTCCCTGGACAGCCCCTGCTGCTCCCTGGCTTCCCAGCTGCCCAGAAAGCTAGCCAGAGAGCTGGCCAGAATGTTGGCTTGCCAGCCAAGGCATTTTCAAAAAGTTCTGTTTCAGTTCTTCCAAAAAGGATTTTTTTCAAAATTTTGGTTCTATGGAAAATTTTCATTTCCAACTTTTTTATTCAAATGTGAAATTTCCATGTCTGGTTCCCACACAGTTCTAGTAAATATGCACAAGGAGTGGCATGGAGAATAACACAGAACATATGAAAAAGTTATGCCAATCAGCAGTTCAAAAGTGGGGAGGGGTTGCCATTGACTTCAATAGAGCCAGGTTTTCACCCATAGAATATTGTGTGCAATGCAGGTTACCCCATTTCAAAAAAGATATTTCAGAATTAGCGGCGATTCAGAGCAGGACAATGAGAATCATTAGGGGTATGGAAAAAGTCACATAGTTTAAGATTGTTTACATTATTAAGGAGCCAAATAAGAGGGAGTGTAATAAAAGTACACAAAATAATTAACGGTGTAGGAAAACTAGATTAGGAGCTTCTGGTCTTCATAATACAAGAGCCAAGGGAACATTCAACAACCTTGAGAAGTGGCAAATTCAAAATGGTTAAAAGGAAATACTTTTCTACACAATGCATAACTAGACTGGAGAACTCATTATCCTGGGATGTTGTTGAAATCAAAAGCTTAACAAGCTTCAAAGAGGGATTGGATATTTATAGGGATATCAAGGATAATCTAGACTTTAGTATAGTCTAAAAAATGTTTTGGAAGGGATGTAAAGATCATGCTTCTGGGTTTAAGACAATTTCTACTGAGAGGTGGATTAGATGAGACTTTCATGTGGGGCAGATTATCCCACATCTGCCTATTGCAGGTTTCTTCCACCTTTCCCCTTAGCATCTGCTACTGCCCACTTCTGGAGATAGGATACTGCACTAGATGGACCACAAGTCTGACAATGGCAATTCCATATGGTGAAGACTAACTTTGCTAAAAAATGTGATGCATATTTTAAAATGAAGCAGCAGATTTCTCATAGAAGGTTTACACATTTTGTTTTATTTTTTTAACAAGTGCAGGCATGCAGCTTACTTTTGGCAAATCTACTTGCCCTTGTTTTTTTACAAATCTGTGTGACTGTATAGCACTAAACATGTGACTTAATTCAGAATTTCTGTGGGATGATAAAAGGGAAGATTTCTTTAATATTTGCAGCCAAACAATTCTTAAAGCTGTGAGATTGGGGGAAAAAAACCCATCGCATCTCTCTCTCTTTTTTTTTCTATAAACCCCACCTAGTCTGTAAGCCTGAGAGAGGAATCTAACTTGCTGTTATTTTAACACATGCCTGCTGCTGCTTTGATGCTATTGTGACTCAGGTGGTTTCTACTGCATTGCTGTTTCAGAGCATCACCAAAATAAGGGGCCCTAGAGAGCCGACCGCCAAGACCCACCTCTGTGCCCAAACCCAAACCCCCTGGGGGGGGGGGTGTTAAAGGAGGAAGAGGAAGCTTGGCATTCTCTTTCTTTCTGCTGTCTGTAAAGCATTCTTTAAAGTAGGGCTGTTGATTAATCACAGTTAGCTCACACAATTAAAAAAATTAATTATGACTAAAACAAATTATTCATGATTAATCACACTGTTAAACAATAGAATACCAATTGAAATTTATTAAATATTTGGATGTTTTTCTACATTTTCAAATATATTGATTTCTATTACTATACAGAATACAAACTATACAGTGCTCACTTAATATTATTTTTATTACAAATATTTGCACCATAAAAATGATAAACAAAAGAAACATTATTTTCCCATTCTCCTCACACAAGTACTGTAGAGCAATCTCTTTATCGTGAAAGTGTAACTTACAAATGTAGACTTTTTTTGTTACCTAACTGCGTTCAAAAACAAAACAATGTAAACTTTAGAGCCTACAAATCCACTCAGTCTTACTTTTTATTCAGCCAATTGCTAAGATAAAAAGTTTGTTTACACTGATGGGAGATACTGCTGCCTGCTTCTTATTTACAATGTCACCTAAAAGTGATAACAGGGGTCCACACGGTACTTTTGTAGCTGGTGTTGCAAGATATTTACATGACCGATATGCTAAACATTTGTATGCTCATTCATGCTTTGGCCAACATTCCAGAGGACATGCTTCCATACTGATGATGCTCATTAAAAAAATAATGCATTAATTAAATTTGTGACTGAACTCCTTAGGGGAGAATTGTATGTCTCCTGTTCTGTTTGACCCACATTCTGCCATATATTTCATGTTATAGCAGTCTCAGATGATGACTCAGCACATGTTCATTTTAAGAACACTTTCATAGCAATTTTGACAAAACGCAAAGAAGGTGCCGAAGTGAGATTTCTAAAAATAGCTACGGCACTCGATCCAAGGTTTAGGAATCTGAAGTATCATCTAAAATCTGAGAAGGGCGAGGTGTGGAACATGCATTCAGAAGTCTGAAAAGAAGACCAGACAGATGTGGAAGCTACAGAACCCAAATCATCAAAAAAGAAAATCAACCTTCTGCTGGTGGTATCTGACTCAGATGATAAAAATGAACATGCATTGATCTGTTCTGCTTGAATTGTTATCAAGCAGAATCTGTCATCAAGCGGTTGAAGCATGAAGGGACATGTGAATCTTTAGTGCATCTAGCACATAAATATTTTGTGATGCTGGCTACAACTGTGCCATGCGAATACCTGTTCTTACTTTCAAATAAGCTTGTAAACAAGAAGCGGGCACCATTATCTTCTGCAAATTGCAACCAAACTTGTTTGTCTGAGCTATTGACTGAAGTAGGACTGAGTGGATTTGTAGGCTATAAAGATGTACATTGTTTAATTTTTTGAATGCAGTTTTTTTGCTCATAATTCTATATTTGTAAGTTCAATTTTTATGATAAAGAGATTGTATTACAGTATTTGTATTTGGTGAATTAAAAAATACTTTTTATTTTGTTTTTTACAGTGCAAATATTTGTAATCAAAAATAAATATAAAGTGAGCACTGTACATGTATTCTGTGTTAAGAATCAGAGGGCTAGCCGTATTAAGAGTGCTGTGGCACCTTATAGACTAACAAACATATTGGAGCATAAGCTTTCGTGGGCTAATACACACTTTGTCAAAAGTGGATTAATTGCATCCGACCAAGTGAGTATTAGCCCACAAAAGCTTATGCTCCAATACGTTTGTTAGTCTATAAGGTGCCACAGGACACTTTGTTGCCATATTTCGTGTTGTTACTGAAATCAATATATTTGAAAATGAAGAAAATATCCAAAAATATTTAAATAAATGATATTCTATTATTGTTTAACAGTGTGATTAATCGCAACTATTTTTTTTAATCGCTTCAGAGCCCTACTTTACAACTGTATATCTGATGCCAATAAAGGAATAAAAAAAATTACCTAATACCTGTTTTATGTGAGATGGAGAAAGATTTGGGTCTAAAATTAGTGATTTCCTCATAACAGAAGTGTAATTATAAGGGATAGATGGTATATTTTAAATGAGAATTGTATATACAATTAAAACATTGCATTTTAAACTCCCAAGAAATGGCAGGCCTCAGAAGATTAAAAAGGTGATGATAAGAGGGCTAATGGCTCAAGGGTGATGATGAAAACTCTATACTGAAATTATTGAACATGATAAAGATGGCAAATGTAATTACACAAATAACTGGGGAACGGCATTAGATAAGGAAATTCCCCTTGAGCATTTGTCCTTTATTTGCCAAAGGGAAGTTGCTGCGTCCAAGTGTAACATTAAAAGAAAATAATTATGACAGAACTTCAGTGGTTCCTGACATACTCATTACCACTGTTACTGGGCTCACTGTGCCTCTGGCCATTCCTGGTGTCTTTGAGCACACACTTCTAGGTTTCAGGCTTTGGGCCACTACCCATTTCTTGGGGTGGAAACATTCATTTCTCACTCTCTCAGACCAGAGTTGGGTGACAGTCCTGTGTGTATCAATTATGATTATCTTTGCAGGTCTGACTTGGGTTCAGACCCTGCAACTCTATTGCAATGACAGTGGTAATTAGTGACCAAACAACTTCCTGGAAGCAATGTATTTTTTATTCAGAACAAAAGTATTTTCAAGGAAGTATATCTTAAAAACAATAAAGCATACTGCAAACATATATAGTTTTTCCCTAAGGCTTACAATCCCTAGGGTCTGGAAGGCTGAATTCCTTCAGACTCCTCCACAGAGCCTGTTTGACCAAACTATCTGACTACACAGCAGATCAGAAGTGAAACTCACCCTTGGGAAGCTTTTTAATCTTCTTTTGATCTTTAGTTTCCCAGCCTAGCAAAAAAGGGTTTTAAACATGTTGGAGATAAGTGATGGGATTTTTGAAGCTAATGGTGAGTCCCCATTGTCTTTCTAGCGTTTACCCAGGTATTTTTATCTAGGAAACAGCTACGGTTCCTTCCCGTATAATTCCCACTGAAATCAAACAGTTTAGGCATAGAATAAACATTCCACTAATCCCAATACAAATTAGATTGTGTTGTTATTTTAGTACAGAACTTCCTATGATGTTTCTTTCTTGTTTAAAAAAAAGGTGGACAAACATTAAAAAGGATTTTTAAAAAATCTAGAAGCACCGGTATTAGGCAGCTCTGATTGCAAAAAACAAAACAAAACAAAATAAAAAAAACCCTGAAAAAGAAAAAAAAGTTTAAACAGCCTGCTACAATTTAAGAACTATTTATCTATACAGCACTGAAACCTTTTTTGCTCACCTTAAGTGGCCTGCAAGAGGGACCCCCTTTCATATAAACCTACAGAGCCATGCTTCAGACTAAGGGGTTCTGTGTAGCTATGGATGGAGAGGAAGCCTGAGGTTGATAACCACCAGAGACAAGAGGTCATGGCAGCAGTCTCCGAAGTTTGGAAACTGATGAGGATGGGCAGCCTGTGGCCCACAGAGACAAGAGGACCAGAAGGAATTCCACACAGGTAGAAATTTCAAACCAATGCCAGGTCCTTAACATGGAACCTATGGAATATACTTCTCAAGATCTAGAAAATCCAAGGGAACAGAAAGATGTATGAGGTGTGTGGATGGCAGTTTGGCCCACCTTTAAGAACATCAAACTTGTCTGCAAAGAATTCTCCAGCTGTCCAAGGAAGACTGATGAAACTTGTTGGAAATTCACTATTCAGGCGAATAAAAAAAACATTCTTCAAGAGACAAGTAAACAGGACGGTGTGTTACTTTCCCAGAGCTAAGACATAAGATGTCACTCTCTGATTGGGTAGGCAAGAATCTATTGGTGGTGGTTTATATTGGCACCAATGTCACTTCATCATAGGGTATCTGTCAATGTAAATGACTTCACGGAACATAGAAACATGTTGAAGAAGAAAAAGAATGTCCAAGCAATCTTCTCTGAGATCCTTCTTGTCCCATGAGTGGAGGAAAACAGAAGAAAATGAACTGCTGGGTAAGGAAGCGGTGTAGGGTAGAGAGTTTGGATTTTGTGGAACATTTGTCCACCTTCTCTGGGGAGAGGGACCTGTCTAGTTTGGATGGCCTCCATCTCAATAGAAGGGGGACCAATCTAACCAGGAATAGGCTGGCTAGAATAATCAGGAGGAGGGCAAATTAATAACAAAAGGGGAGGGTGAAAAGAGGGAAGATAAGAACACTCAGCACAAAATTGAGATTTTGAGAACAAAAGTAATCAAGAAACCAAAGCACATGAAGAAAAGAAATTCTGGAATTACCTCAACACCAATGCTAAGAGCCTGGGTAACAAACAAGACAAACTGGAATTGCTCATTTATGAACATAAATTTGATCTTGTTGTTAAAGAAGCATGGTGAGATGATTCATATGATTTGAATGCCAAAACCTATTTAGTAAGGATCAAGTAGGCAAAAGGGGAGGAGAGTGGCACTCTGTGCTAAAATGGCTTTACCTGTTTCCGAGTCAGTGACAACTTGGAAGAAAATAATCTCGAATGCCCATGGACCAATGTTCTAACACTGAGAGCACAAGATGGAGTATTATATTAGCTGGTGTCATCTATAATGTTATAATCTATAGCAGACAATTTCAAGGCTCAAAAAGAAAAAGGCAAATCTTTATTAGACCTTCTTCTAACACATAAAGAGGAACTGATTCCAGAACTAAAAATTAATTGTGTCTTAGATATAAAATGATCATGACTTGATCACATTTATTATGCGCAAGCAGTATAAAGGCCAGAGCAATAATATATATATTTGGTGCTTTAATAGGGGTAATTTCACAAAGGCAAAAAAAATTATTAGCTAAATGAGCTGGGAGGAAGAATTTAATCAGAAAAGTGTGACTGATAATTGGGAATTCTTTGAGGACACCTTACCAGAAACCCAAAAGCCACAATCCCTCTAATAAGGAAAAGGGTGGTGCTAATTTAAAAATAGACCTGGTTTACAGGGGAAGTAAAGGCAGCTATAAAAATAAATAACAAATGGAAGAAAAAGGAAGTTGATTACTAATATATATAAATCAGAAGTTAGGAATTGTAGAAAATTGAGATGGGAAACCAAGAAATAAAAGGAGATATCTATGGCCAGCAGAGTTAAGGGCAATATGTTTTCTAAATATACTAGCAACAGAGAGAATCCTGACAATGTTATTGGTCCATTATTAGATGGAAATGATAGAATTATCAATAATAGTGCAGAAATGACTGAAGTTTTCAATAAATATTTCAGTTCTGTATTTGGAAGAAAACAGATTATATAGTCTCATATGATAACGCTCATTTAATTTCACTAGTATCTCTGGAGGATATTAAACAAAGCTACTAAAGTTAGATATTTTTAAACCAGCAGGTTCAGATAACTTGCTTCCACGAATTTTAAAAGAGCTGGCTGATGAGTTTGCTGGATTAATGTTGATTTTCATTAAGTCTTCGAAAACTGGGGAAGTTTCAGAAGACTAAAAGAAAGCTAATGTTGTGCCAACTTTTTTAAAAGGGTAACCTAGATGACCAAAGTAATTATAGGCCTGTCAGTCTGACAAAAATACCATGCAAGATAGTGGAGCAGCTGATATGCGATTTGATTAATAAAGAATTAAAGGAGTGTAATATAATTAATGACAATCAGCATGGGTTTATGGAAGATTGATTCTTTCAAAGTGACTTATTTTTTGGTTGAAAAAGATAATAGTGTTGACATAATGCATTTAGACTTCACTAAGGAATTTGACTCAGTACATCATGACATTTTGAATAAAAAATTAGAACAATACAAAATTAACGTGGCACACATTAAATGGAGTAAATACTGTCTGATAGGACTTAAAGTGCAATTGTAAATGGGGAATCATCAATGAATGGGTATGTTTCTACTGTTGTCCTGTAAGGACAGGTTCTTGGCCCTAGGCTATTTAATATTTTTTATCAACAACTTAGAAGAAAAAGTTTGCAGATGACAACAAAAATTGGGGGAGTGTTAAATAATGAAGAGGACAGGTCACTAATTCAGAACAATCTAGGTCGCATGGTAAACTGGATGAAAGCAAACAATATGCATTTTAATATGGCTAAATATAAATGTGTACATCTAGGAACAAAGGATGTAGGCCATATTTACAGGAAGAGGGACTCTATCCTGGGAAGTAGTTACTATGAAAATGATTTGGGGGTTGTGGTGGATAATCAGCTGACTTTGTGTCACTATGGCCAAAACAGCTAATGCAATCCTGGGATGCATAAACAAGGGGATGTAGAGTAGGAATAGAGAGGTTATTTTACTCTATATTTGGCATTGGTGTGATTCTTGCTGCAATGTTATATCCAGTTCTGGTGTCCAGAAGTCAGGAAGGATGTTGATAAATTGGAGAAGGTTTTGAGAACAGCCACAAGAATGATTTAAAGGACTAGAAAATATGCCTTATAGAGATTGATTCAAAGAGCTCAATCTATTTAGTTTAGCAAAGAGAAAATAAGAGGTAACTTGATTTTCCATATCTATGTAGCACACAAATATTTAATAATAGACTCTTCTGTGTAGTAGAGAAATATGAGACAATGGCTGGAAGCTGAAGCTAGTCCAATTCCAACTGGAAATAAGGCATATATTTTAAATAGTGAAGGTAATTAGCCATTGGAAAAAATTAGGAAGGTTCATGGTGGATTCTCCATCACTGATCATTTTTAAATCATATTTGGAAGTTTTCTAAAAGATGTATTCTCTAGGAATTATTTTGGGGAAGTTCGATGGCCTGTATTATACAGGATGTCAGACTAGGTGATCACAGTGTTTTCTTCTGGCCTTGGAATCCAGGAACACACACTGAAGCAGGGCTTTGCACTCGTACATCCACAACACTCTTATAATAATGGAAATGGAACTAATTCATTACAAAAGACCAGAAATGTTTTTGGGTGTTAATTCTTGTTCACTGCTGTCCTTGAGCCAGTGTGAGATGTGAATAGAGCCAATGTTAGAGGTGAAATGCTTCATATCTATAACAAACCAGCAGTGTTTGCCTGAAACCCAGCTCTGTTAGCAAGTGATTGCTGGGAATTGTTTTGTTTTTGTGACTCACTGTTGTAGGTGGCTTGTTACTTCAGCTGGATATTAATGAGATAGGAGTGTTTCTCTAGAGAACAGATGTAGTGTAAGAGCTCATCAGTTCTCATGAAGAAACCGTCAGACTAGACAGCCGTTGTGGAATGCTTGGGCTGGATTTTATGCTGTTCCATTTTGAGTTTCTTTGTGAATAAAACCACAACCCATGAAGATAAATTCGGACCCACTACAACTTGAGAAGACTGTTTGGAGCAGGTTGATGAAGACATATGCTCATAACATTCTATTACTAATTCATTAAATCAGTATTGCCAATTCTGATTATTTTTGAGAGTCTCGCAATATTGATGATTTTATGAAAGCTCCAGCTCCTGGAGTCATATCATTACATGTTCTTATTTTTAAAGGAAGATTTTAGTCCTTGTGACAGTAGAGAAAAGCTTGAAACATTACCCCAAAACACCAAAACCAGAAGGCAAATAAAAAGAATCCCAAATATATTATTTTTTAAAAATGTCATGAGTGTGTGGGGCCTGACTTGTGATATTTGAGCACTATGGTTTGGCAATACTGAAATCATACAAGGCCCCATAAGTTAACTCTGTAAACTGAGTTGGCTAAGGATCAAGACTGAAAAAGTAGGTGCTGATAGCTTACCCCACTTAATGTTTAAAGTTGTCCTCTCTTCTGTCTACTGCATATTGTGTTACCTTTCTACTACGCAGACCTTCAGTATCGACAATATGTGAGGAAGTGTAGTACATAAAATGACACGCAGATATTTCTCTCAGATGAGCCTCCAAAGTGGTTTTGTGGAAGCTATTTGGCATAGGTTCCCTACTGGTGGATACAGTCACTTTAAATTGAGGTTAGTAGTCAAGGTTAACAACAAGTGTTAGAATATTTTTTAGAAAAAAGGATTTGTAGATATGTAGAAGAATGATAATGTTCACAATTTCTGATGTTGAGAGGTTTGGAAAAGATTGTAAAGCTGATGCTTTTGTCTCCAATCCTTCAACCCCCCCCCCCCCCCCGTTACACATAGATCATTATTTGAATTGAGAAACATGTTATTCTCTCTTTAAATATCCTATTTTCAGAAGATACTTATACCTACAGGAAAAATCCATAAAATACTTGAAAATGTACTCTTTTGAGGAAATTTTAAATTACTTGCTGATAAATTAAAATATAGTTAAATCTATATCACAGTTATAGTTTGGGGGGAAAGTCAAAATGAAGCTTTTTTAGTGGCTTAAGCACACTCACAGAATAAGAGAAAAGATTTTTTTCCGGTAATACTTACATTGTGGTTTGCAACCACAAAACAATATCTGTTCAAGTTTGAGGGGAAACTATTGTGCTTTGCTGGAAAGAGAGCAGACACAGTTATTTCTATAAAACTCTTGCTGACTTTCTAAGCTGCCAAAAATGCCCTCAGAAAAAAGGCAGGATCTTTGAGATCTTCTGCCATATTATTCCTTTTCCATAGGATCACCATTTCCTCTGAGAGCAATAACATAATATTCTACAGTGCCAAATGTCATTTGCTTACAAAAATTTTAGAGATGTTGATGTGAAACTGATTCAATGAGAGCTTGTGAAGTGAGTGTTCATCTTGGTTCAAAATTATTGAAAATTATTAGCCTTTTCAATGTAGATTAGATTAATTCTCCTTGGGGTAGTGGGTGAATGGGCCACCATTGTAAGCTCTGACTGAGGAGGGGCACTGCTTTTGTTCATTTGGACTCCTCCACTCTCTGTTGTCAGACAGGCTGCAGTCCATTTAGGAGGAGAGAGGCCTCACCCCCACCTACCAGAACAGAGAGTTCTATATAGGGGTTCCTGCTGCCACTTCTGTGAATGGGCAGTCTGGGGACCCTACTGATGCCACACCAGCAGGCTGGTAGAGGTGGAGATTTCTTCCACAACCCAAGAGAGGGCTGTCTGGGTGGGCGGAGTCCCCTGTACAGCTTGGAATATTGGGGGAGAGGGTGAGACGTCCCTGCTGCCAAAACCAGGAAGCAATTCCCTACATGTAGATAAAATCACAAGTAGGAGAGGGAGGCTTAAAGATTTGCAGTGATGGTCCCAATATATAAATCCTTTTACTGGGGAGCAGAATGCTGACTATGACTGGTTCTCCACCACCCATGGGGCACCCATCCCTCCTTATCTCATGAAGAATGACAGCAGCATTTTTCTCCCTACCCCATTGCAACAATATAAGGAACCTTCAGAGGTAGGATAATTTCTTTTGTGTTATGAGTCCGTAAGAGGAGGCAAAAAGTAGTATCTTAGGATGTGGTCAGGCTCTTGGGAGGTCTCTGAGCTGCTCTGTATCACATATTAAAAATAAACAGTTTATATAATTTCAAGAGGCATCGAAAAGTAACTAGAACTACTACAGAGATGAAAGGAAAGTTTAACTTTTCTCCCTGCCTGATAAGCTGAGCTATTCAGAAGCTGCAGTTGATGGATACAAGAAAACATATAGAAGAGTGCCCAGACTGTAGAATGGTGGAAACAGGATGAAAATAAGGAAAGAAAAAAGGCTGTAGCATTTCATAAAGATAAGTAACAGATATATACATAGTAAACATAGAAAATGGACCAAAACCTCCAAATAATTAAGATGTAACTGTGACAACATGTCACAAGTGTAGAGAAGATGGAAAGAAGAATTCTGTCTGTAAATTCAGTTAATAATGCCAGGAAAGGAGGAAAAAACTGACATGACACTTTTTTTACTCGTTGATTGGAAACAAGATTAGAAAAGTGTCTAACTCTCTGAGCCCAAGAAAAGAATAAGAACAGCTAAGTTTGGATGAGGTTATGGAAAGATTGGATAGATACAGAGACTTGAAAAAAGTGAAATGCCAGTGAAAGAATTGTTCACTGACTAAAAGCCAGAAGAAAATATTGACATGTACGTTACAGATTTCAGAACATTGGCAGCAAGCTGTAATTTTTCTGGTGTTATAGATTTACTGGTATGTAACAAAATTAATTTGTGATGTATTAGATTTATGAGAGGACTTACATTTTGATTTAGAAAAAACTTTACACATTTATAGAGCTACTTATATAAACAATGAAAACCTTAGAATAATAGAGACCTTTACAAGGGCTGGGAGTGACACAAAAGAGAATAATGGAAAAAGAAAGTTCAAAAGACCTGAGAAATGTGGAACTGTGTAAATTTCAGTGCTCAACATGAGGGCAAAATTCAGACTTGTGGGACATGTGTCTGATGCACACTGTAAGAGTTTACAAACAAAAAAATCCCAAAACCAAAATACCAGGAATGTCAAAAAGTTGTCATGGTGACAGAAGAAAGAACAGGGTCATCTAGCTCTGGGGCTATCTCATGGGTGTTTCTACATCCTGAAGAAGAAAGTGTGAATATAGTTGAACAATTGGCTTTTATGCAAAACCCCCCAAATCTTTGCAACAGTGAAATTAAATGATAAATCTATGCAGTTTTCAGCTGGATAGTAGCACTAGCTAGCACATAAGTCTGATAACTTTACTTAATCAAGGAACTGAAATAGGAAAAACAAACCAAGTACTAATAATTTAGTATGTTAGTGAAAAATGAAACTAGTGGCAAAGGGCAAATGGAAAATTAGAACCTCAGAAGTCACATAGTTGAGAATATATGAAAGAAGTAGATTAGTCATATATAACAATGTGATGGAGCAAAAACATTTGTAACCTTTAATGTTGAAATGTTTCCTATTACTATTAAGTAATGAAAAAACATAAAGGTGCAATAAAACCTAATTTAGTTTTCAGGTTTAGACCTCTAAGTCAGTTATAAAACATTTTTGTAGTAAATGTCACAGGGATATCTACTCATCGCTGGGGCACCTCTTTCTGGACACATCTGGGGATTATCTCCGCCAACTGATGCTTTCTTCTCGCAGTTCCTTAGTCCATTCTCTCACTCTCTGACTCTGTGGCCCTTTCTCGCAAGTCAGGAGCTGCATCGCCTCTTTTTCATGGCTTAGCCTTCTGACCAAATTGCATTGAAGCCACCCACCCCCTGGTACTATTAAAGTCTCCTTCAAAATTATCTTTGACAGTTCCCAGATAGGCTGTCCCTAGTGTGCTACTCCCTCAGTGGCTTCTAGGAGAACTTGGGCCCATATTCTACACGGGACCAGGGGTGCTGGAACAATTCTTATAATGAGGGTGCTGATGATGGAAATCATGTGTTTGGTGTTTATTACTACTTCAAGACAGGTGGTTGAACGTTTAGTGTCAGCACCACTGCACCAGGTTGCAATCCAGGGACCCTGGACCAAGCAGCTTACCTCTGTATTCTCATGCCTTTCCTGCAATGCTTCCTACACTACCTATTATAGGCATCTTCTCACCACCCCTTACCAACACCACACTGCTACTCTTCTATCAGGGAGGGTGACTGAAGGCTTTCCTCAGTGCAGGTCCTTTTCCTCTTAAATCTCTGTTGTCAGCTCCCTGGCTATATAGAAGCCCTGCCTATTTTTGCTGCGGTGAGCTTCATGCCCAAGTGAGCCTCATTATGTCCTAGCTCCCCTCCAGATGCAGCCTATGGCTAACAGACTTCTCTTACTTCTTTTCACCCTTCCAGGGCTCGTGTGGGGAGAGTGCCCCATAACAGTAAAGGACCACTAGGCAACACTTCAGATGATAAAACCAAACTTTATTCAAATAGAAAATGATTAGTTAAGCAAACAGGCATGCAATTACCACTTACACAATACTACAGTTATACTTACACTCAAAGATGAAATAGTGTGTCAATGGATGATCAGTCTACACTGTTAACAGAATGAAGGACAACCTTACAATCCTGGAACCTAACAGAAAGTACCCTTTTTGGTGTTAATTGGAGCTCTCCCCACATCAACAAAACTACTTTTTTTATAATCAATTCTAATACTAATTAACATTAAACTGCCCCTTACTAAAATATATTTCTGCCTCCTCTCCTCCTTATTGACTCTTTACATTACACATAATTTAAATTAACATCTGCACCAATGTCCTTCCCATACTATCAATATAGATGGCATATTACTAAAACATTCACAGTTATCAAAACACTCTTTTAAAAACCTTACAAAAACCACTTATAATCAAAATATAGCTGCCACATAACTTCAGGTCATATTCTTGCTAACTTCTGTTTTCCCATCTCAGTGTCTCCAACTTGTCTCTTACTCGGTCACATGAGCAAGCTTAGTTTCCCATACTCCTGTACACTTGGGCTGTCTTAGGCCAAAGGTTAATTTCCACTTAACATTTTATAGGCTATCCATTGCAGGAAATGGATTTCAGCATACAGTATCAGAATATCAACACAGTGAATAGCCTCAGTAAAGAGGCTTGCAGCTCAGAGAAACTCAAGAGTACAGATACCAGCCTAAAAAAAGTAGAGTGGTATGTTTTGGGCTCTCAGAAGTGAGATAAAAATGGGAAGCAGATAGAAGTGTGTTGCATACACAATAGCATAAAAAGAGTGTGCCTACAGATTGGATGGTAAGCCTTTAAAGGAAGAGTTATACAATTTAATAGGGGCATAATGATTCCATTAGAGAAAATATTGATTGAATTAACAGCCTGGTGGTGACAAAAGAAACTTTCAGGGAAATGAAGAATTTGTATATTTCCCAAATAACTGACCCGTGCCATTTGGAAAAAAACACTGTCAACTACCAACTAAAAGGAACATTTTGTCAGACTAAATAAATGGCAAAATATTGTCACTTTGTGATGTAAAATATGTTTTAGTACTTAGACTCCTCTTTTAGTACTGTATCTCCTTTTGCAGTTCCCTTTGGAATATATTTGGCTATAAATGCTGTTGAGAATAAGTAAACCGGTAAAGTGGACTCTCAACAGAAACTAAACCAACTAGTTGAGGACTGCTTTATGTCAGAACAATTGTATATGACATTCTTGTTATCTAAGAAAGAGGAAATACGGGGACAACTATTGAGGTCTTGACCAGGAAATAAAAAATATTCTTGTTAAAATATATAGAGAAAAATAATATCAAATTGAACTGTGATAAGCCACAACTGAAATTTGAGGAAGTGCCATACACTTTACATCCAAATGACTAAAGACAGTCATGGAAAAATGAAACCATTACAGAGATTCTGCATCCTACAAATGTTCTCTATATTTAAAGATACATAGGAATAGCAAATGTAATTGTTTCAGGGGAGAAGCCATGTTAGTCTGTATCTGCAAAAAGAACAAGGAGTACTTGTGGCACCTTAAAGACTAACAAATTTATTTGGGCATAAGCTTTTGTGGGCTATAGCCCACTTCATCAGATGCATAGAATGGAACATACAGTCGGAAGATATATATATAGAGAGAGAGAGATACAGAGAACATGAAAATGTGGAAGTTGCCATACCAACTCTAAGAGGCTAATTAAGATGAGCCATTGTCAACAGGAAAAAACTTTTGTAGTGGTAATCAGGATGGCCCATTTCAGACAGGTGTGAGTAACAGTAGCGGGATAGTTCACATGGGAAAATAGATTCGAGTTGTGTAATGACCCAGCCACTCCCAGTCTTTATGAAGCCTAAATTAATAGTATCCAGTTTGAAAATTAATTCCAGTTCAGCAGTTTCTCTTTGGAGTCTGTTTTTGAAGTTTTTTGTTAAAGAATTGCCACCTTTAAGTCTGTTACTGAGTGACCTGAGAGATTGAAGTGTTCTCCTACTGGTTTTTGAATATTACGATTTCTGATGTCAGATTTGTGTCTATTTATTCTTTTGCATAGAGACTGTCCAGTTTCGCCAATGTACGCAGCAGAGGGGCATTGCTGGCACATGATGGCATATATCACATTGGTATATGTGCAGATGAACGAGCCCCTGATGGTGTGGCTGATGTGATTAGGTCTTACGGTGGTGTCACTTGAATAGATATGTGGACAGAGTTGGCATTGGGCTTTGTTACAAGAATAGGTTCCTGGGTTAGTGTTTTTGTTGTGCGGTGTGTGGTTGCTGGTGAGTACTTGATTCAGGGTGTGGGGGGGTTCTCTGTAAGCGAGGACTGATCTGTCTCCCAAGATCTGTGAGAGTGAGGGATCATCCTTCAGGACAGGTTATAGATCTTTGATGATACTTGTTGTAACTTTGCAGTCACTTGTCATAGAAGTGTGAGCTTTCAGGACAATTAACACATTGGCATTTTGTGACAAAGGACAGAAGTACAAGAAAAGAGCGTAAACACTCAAACATTGAAATATTATAACTCACAGGAAAAATTAGTCTTACAAGATGATTCATCAGAGACAGGCTTTGGAGCAGCATTAATGCAGCTAGAGCAGCCATTAGTGTTTGAAAGTGGAGCTATTTCAACTCAAATGAGGAGGGTATGTGCAAATTGAACTGCTATTCAGTACAAGATATCATGGAGCTCTGTTCTGCCACTTTTTTCTCTGTTATGCATAAATTTGCATATCAGTTTTGAATTTGTTTCACCTTAGGATAAATCCTTTCCTCCCCTTATCCCATGCTAAAAATGAGCAACTGCACTTGAGGCAGGGGCACTGTGACTACAGGAGCTGAAGGGAGGATTCCCCTGTACCACCCATATTGCCCAATTTCAGGGCTGGACAGTCTCTGTGCCCCCGGCTCTGCAATGAGCAAAGCCAGTTGAATCAACATGCTTATATCTAGTACATTCTTTTTGTTCTGTGTTTGTACAGCTCCTACCTCAAATACCTGCAGCATGGCAGTGCACCAGCAGATGCCAGATAGCCGGGCAACATGGTATTTTCAGGTACATATCCCTGTACATACTCCCCAAATCCTACCTTTCTGCACAACTGAACTGGTGTAGTTTCATTGTGAACATAACCCTCTGGGGCCATGGCAGAGGGAAGTGACAGGGTTTGCCCATAATCCTGACAACCAGATTCACACTTACTATATATCTTGGGGGGTTTTTAAGCTTGTAAAATGTTCCGATGAACAGACTCCCACAATACATTTGATTATGAACAAAAATAAATTGACTTTTTACTTCTAAATCCTAAATTTAAGGATTACAAAATAATATACCCTTCAGACTTTCACATGATGAATTAAGGAAATGATAGCAGTTCTTTAGCAATCTTAAGGGATTGATTATGATTAGACAAAGTGTACAGCACATCCTATCTAACTCATTCAGAAACTTTTAAATAAAGAGCAAGAGGTCTTTTTTTCTGGAATAAAAATCACCACATCAGAGAAATAAGTTTTGAATCATTGTCTCCTGTGAATCTAACTGTAGTTACTCCTGCTATTGTAGGCCATATTTCTTAAGAATTAAGATACTTCCTCATTGCTATTGCATACAAGCATAGAATTGTTAAGATACACTGCAGAAGAATGTGTCCTGCATTCCTGATTCTTTGTTATTAGTATTATTTATACATTGACTGTGTGTGTTTCTAAGGCCTGACATCTGCAATTTTGAGAGGAAAGTACACTTTTGTTAAACTGCAAAGTGTTAATAAAGTTTCAACCCACACTCCCTGATGAGCTAGCTAGCTTGAGTTTAAAGCATCTGTTGGCTTAGCTCAAGCTGCAGTCTTTTGTGTTTGTATGTGTCACCAGTCTGATCAAGAGCCTCTTCCCCAGACTGCTGTGATGGTGGGGGATCCCATGTCTTTTAAGACATTCTTAGTCTCAACTGAGTGCAGGCAGTGCCCCTGCAATGTCTCCATGACATGAGCAATCCCTGTCCCAGGCTTGCTTAGAATCTCCTACTTTTCCCATCCTCCTCTTCTTCATATCTCCTGGGGAGAGAGAAGTTGTATTTCTTCCCATCTCCCCCAGGTTCAATTCCATCTTGCTGGACCACTCTGAAATCAGAGGCCCAGGGGAACCTTTTCCCATCCTTTCCATCTGTATTTTACAAGCAGATATTTCACACTCCTCTAATACTTCTCCCATCCTCTGGTAGGCATTGTGAGTTTTACAGTCCTTTTTACCACCCTCCGCTTGCTTTTTTCTTTTCTTTTCTTTTCTTTTCTTTTCTTTTCTTTTCTTTTCTTT
>ML677342.1:18662410-18747664 GCA_007922305.1 Dermatemys mawii
TTTCTTTTCTTTTCTTTTCTTTTCTTTTCTTTTCTTTTCTTTTCTTTCACAGCCCTCTCTGGAGAAAAACGTGGTTCAGGACTATTTAAAAAAGCTGGATGAGCACAAGTCCATGGGGCCGGATACACTGCATCCAAGAGTGCTAAAGGAGTTGCTGGATATGATTGCATTGGCCATTATCGTTGAAAACTCATGGTGATCGGGGGAGGTCCCAGATGACTGGAACAAGGCTAATGTAATGCCCATCTTTAAAAAAGGAAAGAAGGAGGATCCGGGAAACTACAGGCTAGTCAGCCTCACCTCAGTCCCTGGAAAAATCATGGAGCAGCTCCTCAAGTAGTCAATTCTGAAGCACATAAAGGAGAGGAAAGTGATCACTGGTGAGGCTCATCTGGAGTACTGTGTCCAGTTTTGGGCCCACACTACAAGAAAGATGTGGAAAATTGGAAAGAGTCCAGAGGAGAGCAACAAAAATGATTAGGGAACTGGAACACATGACTTATGAGGAGAGGCTGAGGGAACTGGGATTGTTTAGTCTTCAGAAGAGAAGAATGAGGGGGGATTTGATAGTTGCTTTCAGCTACTTGAAAGGGGATTCCAAAGAGGATGGATCTAGACTGTTCTCAGTGGTATCAGATGACAGAACAAGAAGTAATGGTCTCAAGTTTCAGTGGGGGAGGTTTAGGTTGGATATTAGGAAAAACTTTTTCACTAGGAGGGTGATGAAGCACTGGAATGGGTTACCTAGGGAGATGGTAGAATCTCCCTCCTTAGAGGTTTTTAAGGTCAGGCTTGACAAAGGCCTGGCTGGGATGATTTAGTTGGGATTGGTCCTGCTTTGAGCAGAGGGTTGGACTAGATGACCTCCTGAGGTCCCTTCCAACCCTGATATTCTATGATTCTTTAAGCAGAATTCTAACCCAGCCTTCAGCTGTGCTCAGTTTCCCATATAAGGAAAGGGGTGAGTTACCCCCCCCACCCCGGGCCACTGAGTCTCCCAGGTTTGCATCAAAGTGCTCTGCGGCTACACCCCACTGCATTTATTACCCAGTAACACAGCAAAAGGAATATCCTCCCATATTCCCACAGTGAACAGCTCAGAATATTTTGGGTGTCCATATTGATGTGGGCTTGAGGCAGACTAATAGGGTTCATCATAGGGATGTCTACCCACATCTGTTTGTCTGTTAGCACCTTATTGGGGGCATTGTCATGTTCTTCCTCATGTGTCTCGGGACATGGCTGAACCCTCTCCTTTTGTATAAGCCAGTTTGGTCAGCAAATTTCTGTCCTTCCAGCTCTAACTTCTTATTTGGATGCCTGGCTTCCAGCTCCATCTGCCTCTTCTCCATGAGTAGCCTTTGCTCCTCCAGCTGCAGATTCTTCTGCTCTAGATCAGATCTTGCCCTTACATCTGTCAGATCATCTGCAGAACTGTCTCCTTGGTTACCTGCATGCCCTGTAGGAGAAAAAAAGATGACTTCTGGTCCCGTTTGGAGTGAGTGCACCATCCTGATTTAATTATATAAGTGCCCCCTTCCCCTTGTCTGACCAAATTATCCTGGGTGACTCCCTCAATCATCCCCTCGAGTCCATTTTATAATCTTTTTAGCCCCTTGGTCAGGTGACTCTTGTATCAGCCTCTTCAGATTATTACCACATGACTCTGTTGTTAGATAATCTCTCCCCTAATAAACCAGTTCTCCTGGGTCAGAGACAGCCTATTGTTTGAAACAGTTCCATTTCAATGGGATCATCCTTAAATTAATGACCCCCTATTGTTATGCTTGTATCACTAACTGTTGGATTTTTAGTCCAACATGGAGACAGCAGCATAACAGAGAAGGTAAAGAACCACACATCCAAAATGGAGTCTGTAGTGCAACACAGATATATATAAAGAGCCTCTAATATCAAACAGAATTCATAAGTTGTACATACAGATTCCCCAAATCGTTACAACACAAGAGTTGCATTAGGGCAACATTCAAGTTATACTTCAAGATAACACTGCAGAGAAGACAAATCCTTTTAGGGAGAAATGATGTTTTTGAGTTGTTTATGGAGACATGCATCTGCATTCATGTTTGTTTTTTTTCTTCCATGGTAGAAATGTTTATTCCTTTCTTCTCTGACTTTTTTCTTTTTTTCCTCTCTTCTGACTCCCCTCTCTCAAATGTTTAGATATTAAAGGTACCTCTCAAGTACCATAGATATCTTCAATATAGCTCTCCAGGAATCTGTGTCAGGCCTACAAAGCCTATCATAGTTGTGCCTTTCTGATTCACAATATAGAGTGGGTTGCTAAACTCATGTTTTCATTTTTGTTTAACAAATCTTAATTTATTAATGTTTACAAATGAACCACATTAAAATTCTGAATATGATGTGCTACTTGTACTGTTAACATTTATTTTATTTTCGTCAAATCATGCCTTAAATTTAACGAAGTGCGGAATTGCATTGTTTCTCTTTATCACTTAAACTGTTGGAAACCAGAAGATCTAACTTGATCTGAATACTTCTTTTTCATGTAATAATTCTGCAGGAGATATATGTGGTGTTGCTAGTAAGGTTGTTTAATAATTCTGTAAAAACTATCACAAATCATTTCCTCATCTTTCCTTCTACATACATGCAGTCTTTCAAAATGCAATTTTAAATGTTTCTTTCCACATTTTGCTGGGAATAATAGAAGAATTGCCTGTATTTGATTTTGGTTTCTTTCAGAAATTCTTCAAATTCTATGGATACAAATAGAGATTTATTGTTGGAAACTAGTCTCTCTCATTTCCTATGACTGAATATTTTTACTTAGACTTGTTTATTGCTGTGGAAGTAACCTGTGAAATAAAGGCTACTTCTGCATGTTTGCTGAAGTAATTGATTAAACTAACAACTTTGTAGCAGTCCACTTGTGCTCTTTCAAAAGCTCCTTCTATTTCAACAGAAATTCTTTCCAAAAAATTGGATAAAGGAACTAGATACAATAGTGGCACCACACATATTACATTTGTTTTATTTATGGATTTAAATTGAATCTATAAACATCATCCCTTCAAACTTTTGGGACTAACTGATCCAATTGGAACTTTGTAACCTGTCTCACCATAACAGACTTCAATCAGAACTCTAATTCAAACGCTTCTGCTCTTTGGATTGAGACTCCTACCTCATGCCTGGGGCTTTGTGTCACTTCCCAACATGAGAGGGGTACTAAATCCCTTCATTCCTTGTGTGACACATGCCAAGGTCCTGATGTTTCCAAGTAATCTGAAAGTTGTTGTTGTTGTTTGTTTTAAAGAAATACATTCAGGGATTTGATGTGACACAACCCAGCCATGTCTGGTTGAGTGGCTTCTTGCAGATGTACCGGTTCGAGTGGATTTTGTGACTGATGTGAGCAACCAATATCTATTGCCACACATTAAGGCAATATACAGATATGTCGGTATCATTCAGGAAGAGGCACCAGCACAAAGAAAATTTGAGAAATGTGTTAGTGTAGGTTGGAAGTAAATTTTCCCAAGTGTTACTTTATAAAGATAAAGTTTTCTTTCATGGGGCTTATAGTCTTAAAGGAATAAACTTGACCAGGACTGCCTTGTAACAGTTTTCTCACTGCATAAGCCAACAGATTTGATATTACTTCCTGGGACTTGCACCATACATTTCAAGTTATTTGGCTGACCTTGTAAGGTAATACACTGTAATGTGATGTCTAGCTTGTGTAACTATGGATCCACCTTCATTCCTTCCTTTCTCCTCATTTTGTTTGTCACATTCATTTATTGCATTTTGTTTCAAATTAAATAGTAAACTCTTGGGACAGGGAATGTGTCACCCTTGCTCTGTCTACAACATGTAGCTTAATGGGATCCTGATCCTAATGTTGGGACCTTTGGATGCAAATAGCTTCTTTACTGGGCTCAGAGATTTATTCTCTCTTTCACACACACACACACACACACACACACACCCCGCTTGGGTTTTTTTTATTGGGTAATTGGAATAGGAGACACATTCAAAATGTCATTTCATTCTGTGCTGTAATTCTTTTCTAGCTTTTGTAGTTCTGGGGACATAACTTCCATCACAGATGAAGACAAGTGAGTTTCTGTTGTACTGGGGTCACATCACTTCAGAGATTTATTTTGTACACGAGTGAAGTTATGCAGCCCACTAAGTTATTCAGTTCAGTTTGTCACAGTAGAGACCGAGGTAAAAGAAACAGGCTCAGGCTGTTTAGCATGCAAGACACACCTTGTGACAGTTCTCGGGGCTTCCAGGATTGTGTCACCCGCTCACTTCCTGCCTCCACTGACAGGGAGCTTTTCTTGTGGTAGCTGGGTATCAGTCTTTCAACCACTCAAGCACTCTCTTCTGGGCTATGCCAGCCCTAATTTTGCATTACAGATTAACAGTAGGTGCACCACAATCCCCAAGTCTCTTTGAATTGTTCCCAGGTGATAGCCAGTCTCTGACACTGGCTAGTCACAAAAATTCCAGATCCTGTGCACCCAATGATGCAGCATACCCAGTGTACCAGTTTTATCTTAAACCACTGCTTCTGTATATCACACAGTATTGTGAGCACTTTCAATAAAACAAAAGTACGTTAGAACATAAGAATGGCCATGCTGAGTCAGACCAATGGTCCATCTAGCTCCTAGCCAGTCTCTGACAATGGCTAGTGCCAGGTGCTGGGGAGGGAAAGAACAGAACAGTGCAGTCATTGAGTGAGCCACCCCCTGTTGTCCAGTCCCAGCCTGTGACAGTCAGAAGTTCAGGGACACCCAGATCATGGGATTGTGCCCCTGACCATCTTGGCTAATAGTCACAAATGGATTATCCTCCATGAACTTATTTAATTCTTTTTTTAACCCAATTATACATTTGGCCTTCACAACATCCCCTGGCAATGGGTTCCACAGGCTGGTTGTGCATTATATGAAGAAGAAATTCCTTATGTTTAAAACAAACCTGCTGCCTATCAATTTTATTGGGTGACCTCTGGTTCCTGTATTATGTGAAGGGGTAAACTCTCCTTTTCACTTTCTCTGCTGATGTCATAGAAAGCTCCCAGGCATCTAAACATGACAGAACCTGAGAGTTGTTTCATGATTTTATAAAGATCTATCATGCCCCCTTACTTGTCTCCCTTGTAAATTGGAAAGTCCCAGTCTTTTTAATCTCTCCTCATACGGAAAATTTTCCATACCCCTAATCATTTTTGTTGCCCTTCTCTGTACTTTTTCCTAGTCTGTCTTTTTTTTTTAAATGGGGCAATCAGTACTGTATGGCGTATTCAAGGTGTGGGCACATCATGGATTTCTATAGTGACGTTATGATATTTTCTGTCTTATCTGTCCATTTCGTAATGCTTCCTAACATTCCGTTAGCTTTTTTTTTTTTTTTTTTTTTAATGCTGCTGCACATTGAAAACATTTTTTCAGAGAACGGTCCACAGTGACTCAGATCTTTCTTGAGTGGTAACAGCTAATTTAGACCCCATCCGTTTGTATGTTTAGTTAGGATTATTTTTTCTGATATGCATCACTGTGCATTTATCAAAATTGAATTTCATCTGCTATTGTGTTGCCCACTCACCCAGTTTTGTGAGATCCCTTTGTAACTCTTCACAGTCTGCTTTGGACTCAGTTATCATGAGTAATTTTGTTTCATCTGCAGACTTTGCCACCTCACTGTTTACTCCCTTTTTGATATCACTTGTGAATATGTTGAGCAGCACAGGTCCCAGAACAGATGGTTGGAGGACCCTGCTATTTACCTCTTTCCATTGTGAAAACTGACCATTTATTCCTACCCTTTGTTTCCTACTTTTAACCAGTTACTGATCCACGAGAGGACCTTCCCTTTTATCCCATGACTACTTACTTTGTTTAAGAGCCTTTGGTGAGGGAACTTGCCTATGGCTTTCTGAAAGTCCAAGTACACTATATCTTCTGATCATATATTGTTGACATCTTCATAGAGTTTTAATACATTGGTGAGGTATGAGTCCCCTTTACAAAAGCCATGTTGACTTTTCCCCAACCTATCATGTTTGTCTGATGATTCTGTTTTTTATCATAGTTTCAACCAATTTGCCTGGCACTGAAGTTCGGCTTGTCAGCCTGCAATTGCCAGGATTTAAACAATAGGTTACATACCAGTTTGTAGTTCTGCTTTTTCATATTTGAGTTCCTTCAGATCTTCTACGTGAATAGCATCTGGTCCAGTTATTAGTTTGTTCCAAAACCACCTCTATTGGCACTTCAGATTTGTCACCTAAACAAAATGGCTTTGGTGTGGTAATTTCCCACATATTCTCTTAGGTGAAGACCAATCCAGAGAATTCATTTAGCTTCTCTGCAGTAGTCTTGTCTTCCTTTAGTGATCTTTTAGTACACTGATTGCCCAGTGGCCCCACTGATTGCTTAGCAGGTTCCTGCTTCAGATGAACTTAAAATATATTTTGCTATTAGTTTTGTGTCTTTTGTTAGTTGCTCTTCAAATTATTTTTTTGGTCTGCTTAATATACTTTTACACTTGACTTGCCAGAGTTTATTCTCTTTTCTATTTTCCTTAGTAGGATTTGACTTCTGATTTTTAAAGGATGTCTTTTGTCTCTAACTGCCTCTTACTGTATTGCTTAACCATGGCAGCTTTTATTTTATTTTATTGTTTTGGTCCTCTTACCGTTTTATTTTTATTTGGGATATATGTTTACTTTGAGCCTCTGTTGTGGTGTTTTTAGGGCAAAACACCATGTGGTCTCCATCATCACAAACTCAACTATCTATATTTCTA
The DNA here is from genome assembly GCA_007922305.1 of Dermatemys mawii. NCBI lineage: Eukaryota > Metazoa > Chordata > Testudines > Dermatemydidae > Dermatemys > Dermatemys mawii. The sequence continues at coordinate 18,669,224 of ML677342.1, forward strand.
ATGATTGAATCTTTCATTATTATTACTTGTCTATTCCTTTTAATGTCCATTTAGCTAGCTTCTTCATTTTTGTGCAATTTCCGTTTTTGAAGTTAAATGCTAGTGTGGTGGGTTTCTTTGGTATTCCTCCCCTAATGCTAAATTAGGATGCTAAATTTAACTAAATTATGGTCACTATTATGGAGCAGTTCAGCTATATTCACCACTTGGTCCAGGTGCTGTGCTCCACTGAGGACTAAATTGAGAATTGCCTCTGCCCTTATAGATTCCAGGACTATATGCTCCAAGAAGACCCCTATTAATGGGGTCTAGAAATTTTATCTCTGCATCCTGTTCTTAGTTGACATGGACCCAGTCAATATGAAATCTCCTGGTATTATTGGACTTTTTGTTTTTGTAGCCTCTCTAATCTCCCTGGGCATTACACCATCACCGTCACCATCACAGGTGGTCAGGAGTATATTCTTATTACTATTCTCTCATTATTCAAGCATGGAATTTCTATCCATAGAGATTCTATGATACAGTTTGATTCATTTAAGTTTTTTACTGTCTTTGACTCTATGCTTTTCACATCTAGTGCTGCTCTCCCACCAACACGACCTACTCTCTCGTTCCTAACTACTGTATTTCCTGGTACAATCATGTCCCATTTGTTATCATAATTCCACAAAGTTTCTGTGATGCCTATTATATCCATATCCTCATTTAATATAGACACTCAGGTTCGCTCATCATAGTATTTAGACTTGTAACATTGATATATAAGCACTTACACTGAAGAAAAGCTCTGTGTAGCTTGGAACCTTGTCTCTTTCACCAGCAGAAGCTGATCCAATAAAAGATATTACCTCACCCACCATGTCTCTCTAATATTCTGGGATGAGCCTGGCTACAACTGCGAACAACTTATAACATTTGTCAGTATTTAGTTATCCGTCTTCACATGATGTAATTGAATGGGACTCTCTCTCTTATCACTGTTTCTCATCCGTTCCTGCTTGTACTTTATCAACTTTTATCCTACCATCTGAAAGTGGATAATCTTATGTCCCAGTAAATAAATCCTCCTCAAGGGATGTCTCTATCCAAACTGTGTTATTCTCTGTACCTGTCAGCTTTCCCCTAACCCTTACATTATAAAGGTGTGTTAAACTTTTTAATTTTACATGTTAGCAGTCTGGTTTCATTTTAGTTTCAGTGGAGCCCATCCTTCCGGTATAGGCTCCTCCTTTCCCAAAAGGTTCCTCAGTTCCTATTAAACCTAAATCCCTCCTCCCAACACCATTGTCTCATCCATGGATTGACACCCTGCAGTTCTCCCTGTCTAACTGTCCATGAATGTGGAGCTGGAAGCATTTCAGAGAATGCTACCATCAAGATCCTGGACTTTAATCTCTGTTACCTAGCCACCTAAATTTTACTTCCAGGACTTTTCTCCTACCTTTTCTTATATCATTGGTATCTACATGTTCTACAACCACCAGTTCTTCCCACGCACTGCACATAAGTCTATTTAAATGTGTTGAGAGGGCCGCAGTCTTCACACCTACTAGGCAAAACATCATGTGGTTCTCCATCATCACAAACCCAACTATCTATATTTCTAATGATTGAGTCTTTCATTACTATTACTTGTCTGTTCCTAATAACTCTAGTCCCCTGCACTGGAGTAGGTGTCCTCACATTGAGGATGATGTCTTCTGGAAGGGGATTTCCAAATATAGGATCATTTCTCTTTGTTCTAGCTTGATGTTTTGCTTTTATGAGCCTTCTGTTCTCCTCAGCAGTATAGAGGTTGTCAAACTGCGAGGGGGAGCACTCTATAGTGTCTCTGAAATTCTCTTGTATGTAATTCACTGCCTTCCTTAGCTCCTTCAGCTCAGCCACTCTGGTTTCAAGAACCTGTACTTGGTCTCTGAGGGCCATGATTTGCTTGCACTAAATGCACATACATGCCATCTGCCCATAAGGCAGGTAATCATACATGTTGCATTCAGTGGAGTATACTGGATAGATCCACTTTGCTGCTGGACTTCTGCCTGCACTATTTTTACTTTTGCAGTAGGTTTATTTAAGAAAGAATGAGGATTTAACTAGAAGTAAAAGTGATGGAAACAGCTGGGGTCAGAACACAAAACTAGATCATAAAATTCAAACCTGAGTTCACACCAGGGGCGGCTCTAGGTTTTTTCTGTCCCAAGCGCAGCAGTCAGGCGGCCTTCAGCAGCATACCTGTGGGAGGTCCGGTGGCCCCGCCGATTCAGCGGCGTTTCAGCAGGAAGTCCATGGGTCCAGCGGCTTCGGTTTACCCGCCACTGAAATGCTGTCAAATCTGCGGCACCCCAGATCTCCCGCAGCCATGCCACTGAAGCCCACCTGACTGCCGTCCTACAAGCGACCGTCAGGCCGCCCACTGCGACTTGCCACCCCAGGCATGCGCTTGCTGCGCTGATGCCTGGAGCCGGCCCTGGTCCACACTTATCAATTGTTATCTTTCCTATGTAATAAAGTTCAATCCACTGTAGAGCTGGCTAGTTTCAAAAGAACAAGATTTATATAATGAAAACTCCCTTAATTTGAAAACCACTATGAGGTTCTTTCTGAGAGCCCAATTCTGCAGTCACTCCACACAGTGAAATCCATGGAAGTTGCATGTTTTTAGCTACTCCACAATAGGACTGCGGTGGTTAGCCTTTTAACAGTTTGCATTTTATCTACTTTGTTAAAACCTGACATGCATAGTGGTCCAAGAGGTGGTGAAAATTTTTCAACCAACAAATCGGGTTTTCCCAAATGAAAATTTTAACAATAAAATGTTTTTGACAACATTTTTGTAAGGGAGATTTCAAACTTTTTTTCTTTTTGTATTTTTGGTTTAGCTTTCATAAACCAAAATTAAAAGAAACATTATAGTCAAATCAAAAGGAAAATTTACATTTCAATAAGTTTTCATTTTGATATTTTCTAAATTTCCAGCAAAAATTCTAAACATTTACAATGAAATATTTTTGTTCAAAATTTTGTGTGAAAAGGGAACTATTTTTCATTCAGCTTTAGATCATAATAGTTCTAAATTGAGGGACTCATTTTACAATCTGATCGTCGAATTGTCCAAGAAACAAATTACCGAATGCCTCAGCAGCCTGTTTTTAAACGGAGACAGTTAAAATTACAATATATTTCTAAATGTGTAAATACATGGCCAGAATTTTCAGTCTTGTGTACCTGAAGTTAGGTGTCTATTGAAGTTAGGCACTTCAATAAGTGGCTTGATCATCAGAGTTACTGAGCATCTCATACATCCAAACCAGTCAATAAACATGATGGTGCTGAACACCCCTCTAATCAGATCCCTTGCTGAAATGACCACGTATGTATATTGGTGCCTAAAATTTAGGCACTCAAATATGAAACTTCTGGATTTCAGCTTTAACTTTTTGCTTGTACTTCCCTCATGATTCAGGAACAGAAAAATACTATTAAGTAAAGTTGGATTATGAAGCAATCATGCATTTCTTTGCATCACTTTAAAAGTCATATGGTGCCATATTAATTTTTTTCTTGTGAAAAGGGACCGAAGAAGCACTTGCTCATCTTTTGGGCTTAAGTTTTGCAGTTTGTATTCTCCCGACTTCTCTCATACAGTTACAACTGGCCACTCCAAAACTGTAGAACTCCTGAAACTTGTCAAAATGTACAAAACAATAGCACTATTGTGAGTGGACTGTTGTCTATCAACTTCCAACCACTCCCATCAGCTGGTTAAAGCTTGTGCAACTATTTTGAAATATAGTAGCAACTATGTTAACTCTTGGGTACACATGTTCTTAGTCTAGTCTTGTCTCCACATGGTATGGGATTTGAGATTGTTCCTGAAGGAGCGCCTCTCATGCAACTTGCAATGTGTTGTCAAACTATAGCCAGTTCAGCTTTCTTTGAATAAAGCCCATGAAGTGTAAATCTATACATATGATCTTTTGTTACACATGCAGTAGAGAATACAATTCTGTTGATATGCTTTCCTGTAGGAAACACATTGTAATCTAAAGATGTATATAAACTCACTAATCTGAATAATTTAATTTTTTTCTCATCTGCTTTTTCCATCTAATAAGCTCTTTTTAAAGAACTCCCAATTTTTGTTCAAGTTTTTCTGTCTAAATTTCCCCCTACACCCGCCCCCCCTCAATTTTGCTCCTAATTTGGCCCATCTTTGGGAAATTAGCTCTTTTAAATGTACGAAGTATATATATTTTTGGTGGGGGCTGTCCTCTGTTTGCCCTTTAGTGAATGTAATCAGGTCATGTTCGTTGGTCCCTGGGCAACAGCCAACTTCCAGTCCATTAATTAATTAATTAATTAATTATTATCTGTCACAAAGGCCAAAATAGTTATCTCAAGTTGAAGAGGTGAAACAACTTGTCTAAGGTCATACAATAAGTCAATGGCAGAAGTAGGAACAGAATACAAGTCTCCTGTGCCTTTTAATTTTACGCTGGTTATAGAAATGCCTCTTAGTTTTAATTATGATAGAGAAGGGGAAGTAGGAATCAGTAGGGAATTTTCTTAACACATTAAACTGTTTGGGGCCACCTTTTATCTACATTGTGGAAGATTCCAAAACTAATTGAAAAGATTAATTTACCAGTTGGACAGTAACTGTCCAACTTCCCTTACGTGAAGAAATATTGTCTCCCCAGTTCTGCCAGATAAAAATCTGTGCCCTTTTATTCCAAAGCAGTCTAAAGGTTCTGAGATTCAGAGTCAGGGAGGAGGAAAAACAGCTATGACTCTGATTTGAAATAAAAGTCAAAAATTCTGCTTTTTGAGTGCAAATGCTTAATAAAAATCTTCAGAGTGAGATTCTGACAGGTTTTTAATGCTACACTGAGATACAATCTCATGTTCAATTTGTATAATATTTCCAATTACGTGATGAGACATATAGTACCTGATTCATTCTGAACACGTTTTTTATAAAAGGGGTATTTTCCTGAGAACGTTTGCTTTATGGAAATAAGAGGGAAAGAAGAACCTAATCATATAATGGCTAGATTTTTATTTAGCTGTGGGATTAAAAAATATGAATCATCATCATTTCTATAGTGCAGATAATGAACAATTGTAAATCGTGTTGCAAAATAACCTGAAAATGATATATGGATAATTTGTCATTTGGTAGCTCTTTTATAAAAAGAAAAAATAATAATAGTTTGTTGATTTGGTATATTTTTTCTCGATATACGTTTCTGAAAGAATAAATGGTCTTTGAGAGGAAAAAACTTACAGAAGAATGGAAATGTACAAATTTAGGGGAAGGAGGTGGAGTACCTGTAGGAGTGGACTGGGGAAGGGATTAAATATCTTTAAAATCTATGAAATGACTACACTAATAAATAACACTGATTGATTTCCTGCACTTTCCATAGGTGGGTAAGTATTAGTATATCCACTTTACAGAGTGGGGGGCAGAGGGCAAGCAGAGAGCAAGTGACCCAGGTTAAGTAACCCAGAGCAACAGAGCAGGTTGGCGCTGAGAAGAGAACAATAGCCCTGTGGCTCCCAGTACTTAGTCTCTTTATCACATTGGATGCAACTTTTTTGTTCATTTCTGTCCCACAATTAAGAAGAGGCCAACTCCCCACCATTACCTAGACCTGGAACTATTTCAGCCATGCAGAGTTCTGTTAAGTTCTGCTGCTGAGTGCAGTGAAAGTTAGCGATGGATCAAGAAGGCTTACAAAAATTCTGCTGTGATGTCACCGTATTCAAACATGAATAAATGTACTTGTTAAAAAAATCGAGACCTTTTATTTGAAATGTCCTGTTGCCCCCAAGCTTTGGAGCTGGGTCTTGAATTTGTGTCAGGGCTGTGCTTTGTCTTCCCTGTGAAAGTCTGCCCAAATCTGGCCAAGATAAATGCTTTTGAAAAATCATGCTTAGTACATATCCAGACAGACATCTTTGATTTTAGCACCTACAGTCTCCAAAGATTCCCTCTTTGGTGAGCATGCTTGAGCTCTCAGAGTTCCTACTGCTGACTAGACTGTGGAGGCACCCACCCTGCACAGAGCGACTAAGCATGCTGGATCCCCTCACAGGTCCTACCTACCTATGATCGGACCATTCCCACAGAGCAGTTGAGCATGTTTCTTCTAGCCCCGACAGCAGGGACTCAGAATAACTTTCCCTGTTATGCCTATTCTCAGTTTCTTAATCTTCTTAATCTGGGCACTGGAAATGAGAGCTGGTTCCTTTCTCGCCTGTGCTGTCAATGATCATTTTTCTAGCAACAAGGCAGAGTGGAGGAAGAACCCATCTTATCTGATTGCACAGGTGTAAAGGCCAGAGTAAGGTGAGAGAAAAGAGTAATTTGAGACAAGCTGTCAGGTGAGATGAGGAGCTGACTTGAAGTGGAAAGACAAACCTGAGGCTGATTGGACAAGGAGACCAGCACTGTCAGAGGCCACAGGTCTCAAACACCAGTCCACAGGGCTCCTAGGAGCCGGTTAGTTCAGACCAGTGCGGTGTTAACAGTTGCCAGAACTACAAGCTCAACACTTAAAGAGGACTCCAGTCCTGGGCCCTGAGTGGTGGCACTATGGGGGTCCAAGTTGGTTCCCAGCTTTTATTTAACTAAGCAGAGGACCAGTTAGCTGTGTAACTGGGTTTCTCCTGTTCAGCACTGCTTCTCCTATGCTATGTGCTCCTGATTCTGGTAACCTGACTCTGTCTGATACCTGCACTCTAGCCTTTCTTGGACTCTTAATTTCCTTGGTTTTGACCTGACTCAGCTCCTGTCCTGAGTCATGCTCTGACCCTCCATCTGAACACCCATGTAGCAGTAGTGACACACTGGGAATGGACACCAGTACTGAGAGCTAGTGGGGAGGGAAGTCTGGATCAGATGAGTGGGGAGGCTGGGAATGGAAACCAATGAAGTAAATGGGTTGTGGGGGCTGGGATCCAGTTGTTTTGGGATGGCACTCAGGTCAGACAAGGAGCTGGGGGGAGGAGGAAGACTAGAACCAGCTGGACAAGAACACTGGGATTCAGAACTAGTGAGTGGGATGGTGGAGGCAGAGCTAAGAAGGAGTTGGGATGCTGGGACGAGAGCTGGGACTGAATTTGCAAAGAGAATGGGACAGGAAGTCAGGGAGGGATGCAGGGAATGAGAGTGCATAGGAAGACTGGGAATGGGAGCTATGTGGGAGAGAGGGTGAGGAAGGAAGAGACAGGTCAAGGAGTCAGGAGTGGGGAACTGGGACTGGCTGAGCAAGGAGACTGGAGACAAGGGGAGTAGGGTTGGAAGGAAAAGAGTAGGACTGGGATGAGAAGCCTAAGATATGTAGATTGGGACTGGAAAAAGGAGGCAGGGTTGGAAAAGAGAGAGGAATGGGACAGGCTAGAAGGGATGGGACAGAAGGAGTCACGGTTGGGGGAAATCAGTAGAAGTCTTTCCTCCAGAGCCTGGAATGGGAATCATGGGTCCTACAGATAACAGAAGAGCAATTCCTGATTTTTACCAGCAAATATCTATGAAACCCCTAGCAAAGTGTGTGTGCCATTCTTCTAGTGCTGGTCCACAGAGCTGATTTGCTGATTTTTACCAGCAAATATCTATGAAACCCCTAGCAACGTGTGTGTGCCATTCTTCTAGTGCTGGTCCACAGAGCTGATGCTGACTTACTGTTGCTATCAGTTGTTCTTGTAGCATAAGTGACAGAGCGGTCTGTGCAGTGGTTCTAAAGGGGCTCCAATGCTGCAGATGTCTCATGTGGATATCCGTATAATGCCACATGAGGGAATTTCTGGGTTTTTTTCAGTTTAGACTTTTTAAAAAACAAGGAAATTACACACACAACATTGCGTTAAAATATTATAAAGATTGCAAAGTCATGCACTCAAAAACTAGAGAATTCAGAATTAAGGTTGCCTTTGCAACCTTTATTTGGCCCCCTTGTTTGTATTCGTTATGATACAGTTTAATTTACAAGATTACATGATAACATAGTAATTTGTTTTCCATGAGACCCTTGCCTCATTTAGTGCACAAGATGCATGAGCTCTGGGGAAGAATCAGGGTTGGGTAGTGAAGGAGACTATCTATAAGACCCTCTGCTCCATTTGCTGCAGAAGCTGGGAAGGGGTGTAGTGAATGAGGCAGGGGATTGCAGAAAGGGAAAGAATGGTGTCATCGTTAAGTCAGTTGAATGCCACTCCAGAGAACTAGATTCTATTCCTGTCTCTGCCTCAGAGTTCCAATTTGATGCTAGGTAAGTCACTTCAAACAAACTTTTCAGAGGTGGTCACTGTATGTTCCTCACTTTCTGTGTGCTCAGCTTGAGACCCTGGAGCCTGATTTGCAGAAGTATTGAGCACTCATAGCTGCAACTGAAGTCAGTGGAAGCTGTGCTTGACTATATGAAGTGCCATATAATGCTAGGTTCTCCAAATAATCAGTTCCTAGGCATCCCAAATTAGGCATCCAAAAGTATGCTCTTAATCTTAATCTCCCTGCTTCTGTAAAATGAGAATAATATCCCTTCATATCACGAGGTGGTATAAAAATAATATTTGTGATAATGTTAGTTACTATAATGATGAGTGCCATAGAAAAGCCCTTGAGGAAATTAATAATTGTGACTTCAAAGAAGGATTCAAAAAGTGTGCTATATACTCCCCCGCAATACATTCAGAAAAGAAATATGAGAAGGATGTTTATTTTGACCTCAGAGTCTGGATTGTTCGTGACTCTTACAGAGCTGTGCAATAGGAAGGGCATAAGGAGTCCTTCCAGTGCCTTGTGGAGCCTATGTGAGGCCAAGCAGAGTTGCAGTCCTTACACTCATGAGTATACAGGGACAGGTCTCTCCATGTTCCCCAGAGGCATACAGTGATTCAAAGAGGGCAGGACAAGCTGGGGAGAGTTGGAACTGTGGTCTGTCTCTGGACAACCCTATAGAGTGGAAGTGCAGACAGAGTGGAGGATGCAGCACTGCTGTGTGCAAGGGAGCACCAGGCTGTCACCTCCCCAGATTGCTCCTTTTTAGGCTTGCCAGGTATCCGGTTTTCGACCAGAGCGCCTGGTCAAAAAGTGACCCTGGCAGCTCTGGTCAGTGCTGCTGACCAGGCCATTAAAAGTCTGGCTGGCAGCGCAGAGGGGCTAAGGCAGGCTCCCTGCCTGACCTGGCTCTACGCAGCTCCCCAGACGTGTCCAGCATGCCCATCCCCTAGACGCAGAGGTGATCAGGTGCTGCTCCCAGCCCCAGAGCTCCCATTTGCCAGGAACTGCAGCCAGAGGGAGCTACAAGGGCAATGCCTGCAGGTGTGGACAGTGCGCAGAGGCCCCTGTGCCTAGGAGCCAGAGGGACATGCCGGCCACTTCTGGGAGCAGTGCAGAGCCAGGTCAGGCAGGGAGTCTGCCTTTGCCTCGCTGTACCACTGACCAGGAACTGCGTTAGGCAAGCACCACCTCACTGGGGCCCTCACCCCTGCCCCAGGTCAAAATCACCTCCTGCACCCTTACTCCCTTATAATCTGTTTTTCCTCCTAATGGATGCACCATGGCAAGGCTGCAAGTATTTGCTAATCACTCAGGCTCAGAGGCAATAACCTAAGTAGTGAAATAAGCCCAAAAATAACCACATATTATGAGTTGTTTGGTTGAGCCCTGTTAATTTACACAATTTGATGGAAACAAAAATGACAAATTAAGGGATTTTTCTTGTAACCAGAGGCTAAAAGGAATACACCGTACTGGGAAATGTTTTTTATATATCTAATGAATTGCCTTTTAAAAACAGGCACCCTTAAAAAAAATAAACAAACAAACCTGAGGTAAGATTAGCTTTTCAGTAGTCATGGAGCATGACAGTGGCATGAAATGAACAAAGGAGCGCACAGTGGGAAGTTCATGCAAGCAAACATCAATTCTCACCTGTTAGCTTCTGCAAATTGGTTTGCAGACAGCACCAGGTGTGTCATTCAAATGGACTAAGTGTGACATTATCCACAGTTTAGAATAATTGAAATGCATTGCACTGAATCACTTCCTTGGCAGGCATCCCGAGCAATGGCATGCCATTTATTTGGTTCTGAGTACATGGGCTCTGCTGTGTGCTGTAATGGAAAATCCTCATCTTTTATAACCCAAGGCTTGCCAAAGTCATTAAAAATAGACTTTCAAAATTGTATACTAAGGTTCTGTGGTGCATTTTACAAAATGGCTTTAGAATCTGATACCATTAGTGCTTACTGATGGGCTGTCAGCGATGTCAAAGCAGTTTTGAAAAAGCTTATGCAGAACTAACTTCTTTTTTTGTAAAAATTCCTTTTCATAATATTAAAATGAAGTTCTAGCAATGCATTTTATTGCTAGTATACCTATGGGGTCAGTAAATCCATTCAGGCCAAAATCTGCCAACTTGGATGCCTAATTGCTTGCACCTAAATCAATGGCCTGATATTCAGAGTGCTGAATTAATTCTCCAGTGCCTTCAAATGAAACCTCAATTTCAGCACTTTAGCTCTAGGCACTAAGTTTCAAAATTTTTGCCTGAGTCTTTAGCCTTACACATTTTTTAAAAAGATTCTGATGGTGCCATGTATGCCAGTGCCTCTTACCTTTTTCATTTTTACAGATGACTCTTTAGGGGAAGTGGCATAATGTATTCACATTCTCAGTACAACTAGTTCACTCTATTCATTCTTAGCTTCTTTTCTAAGATTTTTATTGCAGTTTTCAGAATCGCAGCTCTTTGTTCACTGGCAAAAATCTGCTCTTTGTCAATACTGAACTTGATTAAAAGACTAACAGTGATAAGTACATCATTTTCATCTGGCACCAAATGCAGCAAACTCTTTCACGCAGCTCTAGGCTATAATTAACTTTTTTACTTTTTCATTATTTTTTATTTTACCTCCTCATTAAAAATACAGATTAGAAATGCCAAGCCTTAAGTTAAACTTCTCCCTGGACGATTGTAACACGTTAGACATTTTTGTGGAGTATTACAGTGATTAATTTCACTGTTGATTCACTTTTAAGCACATCCATTAATACACACCATATTATAATTCCTATAATTTTTAAATTGCTTTAAGGATACATTGGCTATTTTTCTTAAATGATTAGTTTAGATTTTCTGATTTAAATGGCAATTAGAAATATTTGACTAAAACTTGCTGATTAGACTATGACTACAGTTGTAGTTTATTTATATTAGTCCTGAGATGAATAATGAGAAAATCATTGAATTAATAGCCCTGGGGCTCCTCTCTGTGTACACAGAACAGATACATGTTGGGAACAGTGTCAGTTTCCCCCACAAAATCCCTGGCCAATATACTTTAGTCCTGACCTGAGAGGCCACTCCTAGGGTAGGATTTGGAAATGGAATGGAATGAGGCCATTTGTAAGTGTGGGGAACTTTCCTGGCTTACACACTATCCCGGTGAAATGGGCTAGCAAAAGGATCTGAATCGTTGCGCCCACTTCCTTTACCTAGAGGCCTGTTTGACATCAAGGGCTCTCCTTCCACTCTCCTGGTGGCAGAGTCCTTACAACCCCAACAAGGCTGGGCCCAGGATTACTGGGGGTCTTGACCTCCCAACCTTGTTGTGGTCACTTAGGACACCACTCCGGGGTGCTCTCTCTGCACTGGATGCTTCCCTGACCCACTGATCATTACATACAGTTCAAAGCAAATACAATTTATTAAACAGCAATCAATTTTAAAAAATAAGGAAAAATGGGAAAGTTTAAAGGAAATCACAGAAGCCCACTCTGTGGCACGGGGACATCACAACCAGCATCTCTGGAATGTAAGAGGAATTCAGTCTGTTCCTCACAAGCCCCATGGCAAGTCTGCACTACAGCCCAGATTCATGCTCTGAGATTGATTCACCGGCGGTCGATTTAGCAGGTCCAGTGAAGACCTGCCAAGTTCACAGCAGAGTGCTCTCCAGTTGATCCCTGTACTCTGTCCCTGACAAGAAGAATAAGATAAGTCGACGGGAGAGTTTCTCCTGCCGACCCTCTCTGGGGTAGACCCTGGAGTAACTTGACCTAAGATACGTTGACTCCAGCTACATTATTCACGTAACTGGAGTTGCGTAGCATAGGTCAACTTCTGCGGTAGTGTAGACGTAGCCCCAGGCCTCCTTCTCCGGCCCTAGCTGTGCTGCAGAGATGCTGCAGGTCAGACTTTTGCTCTGGCGGTGGCCACACGCTCTCAGGCTTTAGGTGGTGGGACCCTTCTTCCCAGCATCACCCCCACCTCATCGGGGTTACGATCCCCCTCCAAATCTGGCCTGTAAAGCCTCTTGGCTGGGAGCATCTCCCTACTCTGGGCCCGCTGTCCAGGGTCCCCCTCACTCTCTCCAGCTGTTCACTGCACCCAGCTCTGGACTGCTCCAGTCCAGCTCCAGCTTCATGACTCTGCTTCTGCACTGCTGCTGCTCTGCCACCAGCTCCCTGGGTTGCTTCTCTGGCCCCTCTGGCTCTGGTTGCTCGCCTCCCAGGACAGGTCTGCTCTGTGGGCGGCTTCTGTGACTCTGCACCCAGGACTGACCTGCTTCCTGGGCTGCTTCTCTAGCCCCTCTGGATCTGGCACAGCTCTGCTCCCCAGCTGAGCTTGGGCCCCTTCTTTCTCCTTAGCTCGGCCCCACTCTGTCTGACCCAGGCAATTCCGGCTCACATGGAGGACGGGACCCCTCTGGCCTCCTGCCTCCCTCATTAGCCTGCCCGTCCTGTCAAGCAGGCTGACCTGGAGCCAATCAAAACACCCCCACTGAAGTTTAGTAAGGGTACAACAGTTCCCTTACGTTATTTTAATCTAGGACATTGAATAAATCATTGAGTGGTCTATGCATAGGGTGTATACAAAGTTATAAATATATTCTAGAACATGTTTAAAACTTTGTATACACCTTGTACATAGACTACTCAATGATTTTTGGGACCAATATGTTACCAGTTCGCATATGCTACTTTACATGGCATTTTAGATACAGATTATGACCACAGTGTATTAGGTGTAGTGATTATGTCAGGCCTAACAAGAGTTGCTGACCGGGTAGTGAGCCACCAGTGGGTCTCTGTGTTACATAGATATACTGGATTGCAGAATACATTAATTCCTATAAATAGCTGTTCATTTGCTCTTACAGCAAGGAAACATTTGTTAATACTGTATAGGTCACTACATTCATCCGCTTTTCTTCAGTTTACCCCACCTACCTACTTTCCCCACAAACACAATTCTTTTCTGCTTTTTCTATTTAAACCTTTGCCAACAGTTCTAGGGCTATCTTGGATTTTTAATTAATTTTTATTATGAAAAAGGAACTGGAGAGGAGCATTATGAAATAAAGATCTCTCTGTGTGTGTGATTATAGATTTCAGAAGAAACACTATGCTCCAACACTGAAGACGAAGGTCCTTTACAAGGAATGGAACCCTATCTTGTGAGGAGACTTTCCTGCCGCAATGTCCAGCTTCCTCCTCTGGCTTTCAGACAATTGGAGCAAGCAGACTGGGATAAAAAGAGTGATATGGAGACTATACCAAGGCCCACCAGTCTTCCACTAAAGATTCCTCCATTGATTGCCATCACATCTGCAGAGGCCAGCAGGTAAATGTTGACCTGAAATGTTTTCCACTTCTACTACTTTATTTTCAATAAGAATTTCCTTTAAAATGGACTAAGAAAATCTTCATAGCTAAAATTTTAGACTCAGTGCAAAAAAGTTAATGAAGGTAGATTCCACCTCGCCGCCCAACTCCAAACCAAGAAATGAAAATGGTTGTTACAATTGGAGTAAAAATGTCAGTTCTGTAATGTATGGAACCATTTTGGTAGTGCTCATAGAAAATATTATCAAAATATGATGCAATGTTTCTAAAATTATGTGACCGAGACTTACTCATGCTGCATATACACTGTTGGTCATGTCAAACAGAAATGTTGGAAAAAGTGACTCAGACATTTGGGATGTATTATATTAAGAAAAACTGCCAGAGACTTGGATATCTACCGTTGGTGCAGTTTGTGGCTTTAGTATATATAGAAATATTTCATATGCATACAGCTTGAAAACTAAGAGAATTTTGAGGGGATTAGGTCTTTGTTCCTAGTTGTTGATCAACAGATATGTTAGACAGATAGTTGTACATAATATGTTTTTGGCTGTAGTAGTTTGTTGTCCTATTCTTATGGAATTGTCTCCTATCTTGTCTATGACTTCATACACTTTGTGTGTGGGTGTGTTTTATAGGTAGGACTGAGAGTACCACTATTAAGGTTGTGTGACACTTCCCATTATTGGACCCTGTTTTCAGTTGCTTATAACTTTGCCAAAGTTAGCCATGATTTGGGATGAAATTTTACATGCAAGATGTCTGCCTCAGGGTGGTGATGATGGCTTTTTTTAAGCTTCAACCAAAATGATTTGGCCATTTCAGAGAAGACAGTTACAGAAATATAGTATTTTTTTTTTGGTTTTGCCCATGTTAAAATAATTTTGAGAAACATTAGTGCTCCCAGGCTCTGTAGCAGGGATTTGAAATATGGTAATGAGAATGGAGAGATGGGGGCAAGGAGGCCTTTGTATCAGGGATGTGCCTTTTGCTTTCCCTGTGAAAATCCACCCAAATTTAGCCAAGTTATTAACCTTTGAAAAGTCTCAGTTTGCACATGATCAATATAGACTTAATAGAGCTTTGCAAATAATTCCCTGAATATTCTGCCCAAACTGAACATACTCCTTCCTGGGGCTGAGCAGGATTTTCCCTGTAATTGTAGTTCTGAGCTGCTGAGGTCCAGGCATCAAACTGTTACCAGATCCTTCGTGAGTCGTCTTTTCTCAAGACTAAATATGCCCAGGTTTGGGGGTCTTTTTTAACCTTTCCTCATAGGTCAGTTTTTCTAGACCGTTTATCATTTCTGTTGCTGTTCTCTGGACTCTCTCCAATTTGTCCACATCCTTCCTGAAGTGTTGCACCCAAAACTGGACACAGTACTCCAACTGAGAACTTACCAGTGCCAAGTAGAGCTGGCCAGCTACCTCACATGTCTTACATATGATGTTTCTGTTAATATCTTTCTGGGGTATATTAACTTTTTTTTCATAACTGCATCACATTGCTGATTCATATTCAATTTGTGTTCCACTATAACCCCCAGATTTTCTTCAGGAATAGTACCGCCTAGCCAGTTATTCCCAATTTTGGAGTTAAATATTTGATTTTTCCGTGGGAGGCACATGAACCCCCAGTTCAGAGAGACTAGTCCCTGCCCCTCCTCTTCCACCTGAAACCCTGTCCCCACTCGGCTGCCTACCCCCACTCTTGCCCACAGGAGCCAGGAGAGCCTGGAGTCCCCCCCCTGAAGCCAGAGGACCCCTGGCCAAGCAGGTCCAAGTCATCCTGAGCCCCAGACTGCTCACCCACCTGAGCTGCCCTGAGACCCTGCCCACTAACCAAACTGCACCCAGCTAGTGGGTTGTCTGTCCGATCTACCCTGAGCCTCAACCAGCCAAAGGAATTCCAAGTCCCCTGGAGCCATGGCAGGGAACATTACAGAGGTTTGAGGAGGCTTAACCTCTCCAGGTCTCCATTACATGCTGCCCATGGATTTTTCCATCCTAAATAGAGTACTTTATGTTTGTCTTCATTGCATTTCACATTGTTGATTTCAGACCAAGTCTCCAGCTTGTCAAGGTCATTTTGATTTCCAATCTTGTCCTCCAGAGTGCTAGCAACCCCTCTCAGCTTGGTGTTGTCTGCATCTTGTATTCAGTAACATTCACTGAAGATAATTGTTCCCCAAATGGTAAAGAGAGTGTCCCACAATTGGAGAAAAATACTTGTGAGATAAAAGCAGTATGAGACAGAAAGTTCAAATGAAGTAATTAGGAATTTCTGATGAGTGAATTAGTTCCAGTATTGAACTATATATTATATATAACTATATATTATTCAATGATGAAATAGGGAAGGCAGTTTAAAGTATATTCCAAGTATATAATAAATAAATGCTGGTTATAATGGATATATCCATACTCTTTTTATAAAAATAATTCTACCCAGAAGGAGGTGTATTATATGTAACAGATTAATACCTTTTTAAAACCTGGCTCACCTTCTATCTTTCCGCCTGGATGGGAACGGAAGCACTAACAAAAGTCTGCTGATGACCCACCCGCAAATACATCATAAACAAATTAAAAGAGCAGAAACCACAGCCACACCTCTCTACCCCCCAAAATAAACTCAGTCACCTTTAACACAGCAGTAATAGCACACAAGCTATTTGAACAGTCAGCCATGCCAATGAAGCTAGTAACTTCAGTGACCTACATTTTGTTTTAGACTGGCACAGCGCTCTCTGCGGGTCCCATGAAATAATGGAGTGTGTTCAATTACTGATCAGCTAATGTTTGTTACACATGTTGAAGACAGTTTATATATAGTTACCAAGTGTTACTGAGATGTGTGCAAAGAGCACCCTCAATTGCTGTCTGCCTTCAGAGTAGCCTACTTTTATGTGCAATCGTTTTGGGCATACAGGCCATGGAGCTCTATATATGTAATTAATTGGTATTTACACAGCAACATGAACAGGGAATGTGTATGTGCACACACGCAAGAATCTCATGTAGATATTAGAGAGAACTTTCTGTCCTGCCTAGAAAGCCTGTGCCTTTCTGCTCTGTGCCTATTAAAATTAGTTTTGAAATCGGGCAATATAACGTTCATTTGTAAGTAGTTTTTTTGCTGTGAGTAACAGAGAAACTGTAAGTCTTCAGCCTATTGGGTGAAGCTGCCAGACTGTAAAAACAACACAAGCAATTATTATAGTGAACATTTCTTTGGAAATATAAAATCTTTCTCTCTCACAATTTTTCTTTATCTGAAGTGCGCTTATGCTGCTGCAGAAGAATATTCTTTAGGAAATTATAGCTAACTGTTTTATGCCATTTTGCTACTTGCCAACTCTTTCAAGTAGCTTTGATGTCTCCTGTTCAGAACATTAGTAATACCTACCAACAGCCTACAGAAAGATATGGATGGTATCCAAGCTGCCTGTCTGTGAAATTACCCAAGTACAAGATACCCATTTCTCCTATAGGGACATAGCAGACCTCCCTCACTCTGGTGTGTGAAAAAACTCAAGTACTATAGGGAATTCTGAAGATTATTACAGGAGATGAGGACTCTTCTTTCGTTGATTAATAGGTGGATTGGGGAATAATGTACAATAAATAAAAATTAATAATAAGAGGGAAAGCTTCATTATTTAAAACTTTTTTAAAAATCCTCAGTGAGATTTAGAGATCCTGTGGCTTTCTTAGTAAAACACTGTGAAATTATGATGACTCGAGCTGAAGCACCAGCAATGTGTAAGATTCGCAATGAAGACAATCCCTGTCCTGAGGAATTTGTGATATAAGGTATAAATTCCATTGTACAGGTGGAGTTCTGTTTTCTCCTGAGGAAGTCTAGGGGCCCATTTCTTTTTTCCCACCGGTTTTGTATAAGAGCAAACACCACTGAATTTAACAGAGCTGTTTCTGATTTGTACCAAGGTAGATGAGAGTGAAATCGAACTTGAATGTTCATTGCTAAATGAAGAAAAATGGAAAGTTGTCCCCTCCCTTCTATGAAGTCTTACTACTTAAGATGTCAAATTGCTTTTTCACATTGACAAACTATTCCTTTTTATTCCTGAGCATTTTCTGTTGCATGTTTTAAGAGTGTTAAATATATCTAGCCTGTTTCTGATCTCACATTAGTGTAAAACCAGTGAATCAAGGCCATTGTTGAGATAAAGGATTTGTAGGCTTTATATTAATGTTTCTCTTTTAGAGCAGCTAGCAGAAGCTGCAAAAATAAGTGCTTGTCAATTGATGGGTTGAGCATGCTGCAGATAGCAAGTCAGTTACATTTATTAAATTTAGTGATTGCCAAACCTTCCATATGGCAGATTAGAAGTATGCAGGCAGCCTCTTTTAATATTTATGAAAGTGCTTATTTTGGGGGGGTTATTTTTCAACAATGACCAATACATTTAACTTGCATATATAATTATGAATGTGGTATATATACACCAAAAAATGGAATATCAATCATAGGTTTCTGCATGTGAACAAATCCTTTAACATTTAGTCTATTCTCTTCCAATAAGTAGGGAGAGGCGAATTTTTTTCATCCATCAAAAAAATTCTGTTTCAGGTTGACTGAAACTATTTGCACATTTGTATTAAGCTCACCAAATAGTATTGACTGAACCCAAAAAGTCAATGGTAATATTGAAAGGAAACATTTTATTTCAACCCAAAAAATGTATTTAGACTTTCAGGCATTTGACAAAAAACAAAGCAAAGGATTCACATAGCAGGGTGAGTACACAGCTGTGTGGGGCACCAAATTTCCTGGTACCCTGCGCAGCTGCGTGCTGTGCCAGCTGCTGCTTTGGCTCTTCCCCAGGGCCCCGTCCCCTCCCGTGGCTCTGCCCCAGCCCAACTCCCTCTCCCCTGAGCTCTGCAGCAGGGCCGGGCCTGCACTCTCTAGCCGCACCACCAGTGATTGCTTGGGGGTGGTTTCCCCCTGCTCCCTAGTGGAGGCCTGGGGCCCACCCCGCTCCCGCAGGGGGCACGGGGAGGGCCTGCATAGAGCCCCAGAATAACTAGGGATGTCCCTGCACTATATAATGTTGGAGTGTGATTGGGTTATGTTAATGTCTTTGGCCTGCTTATTTTATCTCAATACAACAGTTCCCTCATATTCTGGATAAGTGCCCTAAATCCTCTGGACTGTAGAGTCACTCTCTCTTGCACTGGCCCAATGGCTATTGTCATCATGAATGACTATGAATTACCACTATGAATGACAATTAATGATGATTGGTCCAGGGAAAGGACACTTGAAATGATCTAGTCTAACCTATCACATTGTTTTATTCAGTCTGACTAAAAGGCTTCTTGAAATATGATCCAAGAATTTTCAGTCACCAATCTATTCCTGATTCCCCTCCCATTTGGTTACATCACCTCCAACAGCTAGATGAGTTGACCAGCCACCTCAAGAATATCTCAATATTAGTTTCAAAGTGTGCAGTGCAGCAGCAATCTCCCCATCACACAGAAACCTATCTCCAACTGTTATGGTGCCTCCAGGAATGCATCTGAGCCTTGGGAATAGGAGCCCTTAGATTGCACCTAACGCCTGACTTTTGCATGACAATGAGACCAGCTGTCTCGATTTGCAATGTTCTTGTTATTATGCTTTTGCCTTCTTAATATACAATGTGATTGATGTAATCTGATGTGAAATGTCACATTAAAGAGATGCCAATTCCGTAAATGGAAAAGCCTAAAATGCATTTGGAGACTGCATTGAAAAGTTACTTGGCACAAAAAAATCTTTGGTATTTTGGAGAAAAGGTTTTGTTACACAGGCTTCTAATTGCATGCTAAGAAAGTTTCATGACATTCCACTCGTGTTCCCAATTAGGTGAGCATCTTTCATGTGATCAGTTTGAAGAGCCCTTTTGTTACCCAAAAAACAAGTGTGTTGTTACATCGGAGCCAAGGATTAATCCTTCTGCTGGTTCCAACAAACCCATTGAAACTAAACTTTATTTTGGGGTTCACACAGAAACAAGACTAAGGTACAAACTGCAAGAGGAAGCTCTTGTAACTGAGTTGTAACACAACATACATTAATCTAAATTTAGGAGGTCTAAGAGTTATGTGATTTTCTCCAAGAGGTTTAAAGCAATATACTTCTCTGATAACTTTAGAGTTGGTACATTTTGTTATGAACCTATAAAGAGGCCCATTTCCATAGGCTGTTTTGCTAAGATACTTGCATTTTTCTGGCACGCATGAGTCTGTTTTCTAGCAAAGGGTCTATTTTAGAGTGAAAACTAGTCTCATGTCTTTTCATGAAATATAGGCCAACATTTGCATTTTCTCCAAAATAAGTATTTCAGTATAATTGCAAGTAAAGCAAAATTGGGAGATGGAGTCTCAAAAATATGCAAATAAAAATGACAGCTTTCACTGCAAAATTCTGAAAATACAAAGTTCTGAATTTCACACAGTTGTACTCTGTATATGCTCAAATTGAATTTCTTGTTACTGTTGTGGCAAGGTACCTTCTTGCTTTCAGCAGCCTCAGCTCTTTTTAGGCTTGGTGAGACAGGCTTGAGTAAAACAGTCCTTCTAGGATGCATAGGGGCAGTCCGTTCCTTCTTTCACCCAGTCTTTTGGGCTTCTTTTTCTTCCCTTATGGGAGGTAATGCAGCCTCCCGTTCTGGGGAGGCTCACTACCTTGCTGCTCCTAGCCTACTGGTAGTTACTCCCTCCCTCTCTCCTCTTTCTTTCTTTCTTAATAGGGGAGGGTTTAAAAAGGTCTCACACAGCCCTTAGTCGGGATCAGCTGATCCTAACTGATTCACTGGTAACCCCTTCTCAGCTGAACCTGATTAACCTGTAGATACCCCTCATCAGTTAATGGGGAGGAAGGCCTTTTAACCTTCTGGGACTGTTAAAAGGCCTGTTAACATTCTGGGACTGTTTTCTACCCCCCACCCCCCAAGAAAAGGGATTCAAAGAATAATGGAGAAAGCTCTAGCTTTTATTATAAAATTGCCACAGTAATTTTACTGTCCAGTAAACTATTGGAAATTGTAACTGTGCCAGGTTATTGTTTTAAGAGCTTGAGTGTTGCCAGAGATGATGAAAATAGGGGAAATTGGATCACAACAGAGCAGCATGCACTGGAAATGAATCCTGGTAGAAAGCTGCTCTTCAGATATATAATTTTGCAGCTCAGCAGGGTAGTTTATGCCCTGAAAATAAGTGGGAACTACAGTGTTGAAAGATAGGAGAAAGGGAAAGTTTCAGTTTGATTCATTTTCAGACTCAAAATCCTGTTCTTTGGACCCCTAAGCTTCAGCTGTCTCTAGCAGTTTCACACAGGTCTAGGCTGCTTTCAGCAGAAGCAGTTATGCACTATGACTCACCTGCCAGTAAGAAGAATGAACACTAGCACAATAATTTTTAACATTTGTATAGCATAAGTCTTTCTTTTAAAAGTGTAGTAAATACATTAACTAACCTTTATGTCGCCTCTCTGAGGTAGATAAATAGCCATACATCATTATTCCCCACTGCACAGAGGTGAAGTGACTTGCCCAAGGCCCCAGACAGAATCAGTGGCAAAAATGGAAATGGAATTCAAGAGCTACTGGCTCTTAACCCCTTTCTTAGATCATACTGCCTGTCAGAAAGTTGTTTGTGGAGACTGGAAAGAAATTGACAGACATCTTGAGGCTCTTACATGCTTAGCCAATAAATGTAGTAAGTCAAAAAGAGGTGTTTAGTGAATGCTTCAGTCTGGGTTTACACTGTATTGACTCTTGATCTCATTTAATCCTAGAGGCTAGTAGATTGTTAGAAGCAGAAGAAATGGCAAAGTATTACATTCTACTCAGAAATGTCACAATCTAATCTGCACTTTCAAGATGAGTTCTCCCTTCCTGCAGCCAGCACCAGAGTCTCCAATGTAGTTACCTATGCTCTGGTCTTACTTTGGATGACAACTTAAAAATCATTAATGGTTTTGTTGCTCAAAGCAGTCCTTACATGAACCAAATGTTGGATAGACTTTACTAAACTGTGGAGGTGCAAGGTTCATAGCAGAATATCTGGATTCTAGGCTTCTCTGATAATTTGTGAAAGCATTCCCCTGCCCTCCAAAGGATTACTGAAACTTCTGCATTTTGCCGTTAAACAGAGGGCTGTGGTTTAGATTTGGAGAACTGTTGGCCTAAACACCTATTGGATCCTGATCCATTTTTGGTCACCTGTAGCTCCTTTTTAAAATTTGGAATTTCAAAAACAGCATTATTGTAGATGACAATTTTATTTGACAGCTGTAGAGTTTATTTTGACTTGGATTATATTTGATTCGGATTATATTCTTCCATTAATGAATCACCGCTTGTTAGTATTGAAGCTGCTGAAGTGTATTATGTAAACTGGAAACATGTATTGCCATAAACTGCTCATTCATGGTTTGGGGAGATCATGTGTGTGTACATGTATTTTCTTAGAAAAGGAAATGTCTGCAAATACTGCTTCAAAAGAGGAACATGATGCTTAATACATATCACTGATAGTTTATTTGGAATTTAAATGGTCAAATCTTTTCATTTTTGGTTATTGTTATATCTTTGATCTATCTAATCAAAATATGGGATTTCTTCATCTGACTAGTCTCAGTTTCATTCTAGCATACATGTGTATTCATGCTGTTTGGTTCTGTTCAGGAAATAAAAGGTTGGAGGGTGTCCATGTTTCATAGCTGGTTTTAGTTATATCTGGGCTTTTGTTTCATGAAAGAGTGATTTAAAGAGATCACTCATTCTCACAGTTCTTCCGGGAAGTCTCTTTTCTTTTTCTTTCAAGTACTGAGTATTATATGGTCTTTAATTTCCCACCATGTGCCTGCTTAAATGATTGGTGACACCTCGGATGCAAGGCCACTGGGGCTTACTTCACAATGCAAGAGGCAGGAAAGTAAAAGGCAGCTTTCTACAACCTGAATTATAGATGCTGTGGATCAGATACCTGGTGACGGAAGGAAAAAATTAGTTGAGATCAAGTTCATTTTCTGCACAAATAGAGGAGCAGAGATGATGTACCAGTTCTAAAAAAATGATACCTTTCAGCCATAGTCTGTGCTTGAGCACAGTTTCTTAATTTAGTTATGAAATGAACCAGCCAGTCTGGGGCTTGGTTGTTGCCATAGTTATCTCCACAGAACGGGGGTTCAGCCATGCAAAGACACCATTGCTTTTAGCCTTGTAGCTCACACATGAACATTTGTAATGGACAGGGATTTACAAAAAGGGAAGGAGTTAGAGGCAGGGCAGGAGTATTATCCCATTCCACTATCTCCCAGGGAATCTGCACAAAAGCTAAAACAATCTAAAGCTTTGTTAACTTTCCTGTAGCCTGCCAATGTAGTATGGAACCACACTTAACTAACAGGGATTCTGGGCAATCCCTAGTAGAGTACGGAAGAGTAGTCATGAAACTGGCATATAAACGCAGGACCTCTTTGTAGATAATATTATAGCCCTTGTAAGGAGGTGGCAAACCCTGCCTATCCCTATCAAAGAATTTGGAGGAAACTCTGGGAAGAGACCCCCACCCCCAGCATTTTCATATTCTGAAGACTGAGTCCTGTAAAAGGAATACCCTGACCATGGCAAATATCGTCATATTAAAATAAAAAATAATACATGGCCTTTCTGCGAGTCTGGTGGTAAAAGATTTAGGATAAGATGATATGAAGTTCAGCAAAGCATTCTCAGTCTTGGGAAAGGAAGGGCTATTGTATCTTTTAACCACTTTTCAGCTAAAAGCAAATGTGGGCTGTTGTAGTCTCTGGCGAGGGTTCTGATGGATCTTTGTAGCACTCTGCACTGTGCCCCTAGCCCAGCATCTTGCCAATGCGTGCGAGTGTCCTCAGGTCAGGAGGTAGCCTTATGACTTACTGTGTGGTACCTGTGCCAGGGCAATCCTTCCCGGTTGTAAGCAGGGCTTTTGAGATCACTTTGCACTGTTCTAGCCTTTTAGCCGGCGTAAAGCAGCCAGAGCAGGGAGAGGCTCTCACATTTGCATTTTATTTGTATTCCTTTTGGGAATGTTAAAATGACAAGCCCTTCTTTACAAGGCCTATTCTGTTAACATATTTGAATCGTCTTGGCTTTGGCCAGTTGCCCATACACAATGTCTGATTTATTGAAAATGCAATATAAACAAAAATTGTTAAACTAAAGGATCTCACAATATGTACCCCAATGTATTTTGTCACATTAATGCCAATTTAATGATGACAAAAGAAATCAGAAATCCTACTGAGCTGTAAGCATACACAATGTTGATTTCTTACAAGGATTTTTTTATGTTGGAAAACGCCTGTTCACATTAGCCTTTCTTTGCACTCTTCCTAATTTTCATGTAAATCATCCCTACAGATGCATTTTATAAGTGTAAACCAAAAAATCTACTTGAGTGACACAAACCTATAAACCTGAGGGAGAGAGTGGGGGATCACTTACAATAATAAAATTAGTTTTGTAGATGAATATAAATAGTTTTTAAGCATCTGCTATTACTGCTAAAGTTTAGTCACCTTCATCCAATGTCATTCAAAGTAGAAAGTAGTTTGAATCAATTAATATTCCTAAAAGTTTCAACTAGAAAGTATTCAATTCTTTGCAGTATGCCATGCTTGCAGGACACACCATATATTTCAGTATGTAATAGATTTGTCATAACTTCAATCCATTATTTTTACTATCCTAGTGAGAATATGATATTTTACATTTTATTATAGGAGGAGTTGGTAGTGACCCCTATATTTAAGTTGCTTACAACTTAAAAATTCTCTAAATTGTTTGCAACAAGGCCTTTGAAATTAATCAGGAAGAAAGCCCTGGACCCAGAAAAGTACCTTTTCTTCATGGCATGAAGTTCCATTCTGGTTTAGCTGAATAAAATACTTTCAAAAACTATCATTTCCCTTCTTTCACTTGCCTAGTCAGCAAAATTTTGGCAGCATGCCAAAATAACAAATGAGCACAAACTTTCTAATCTAAGGCTGGGTTCATGCTACCACCATCAAAGGAGCAACACCTCATACATTGGAAGCAAGCATATTACTGGAATAGCTTTAGTAGATGGAGGGAGAATTAGGGAGCTAGACCGGACTGCCCCTGACTTGCACCTACTACATGGCACCAGTGGCCCACCAGGACACTACAGTATGTGGGGCAGAAGCCCTATACCCTCTGTGAGAGGGGAAAGAGACTACAATACAGATCACCTCCATGTCCCATTCTCCCTCCTGGATAAAAGCCTTCTCCTTCTACCAGCGACTATATTTAGTCCAGTAGGTCAAGTGGTAGCAGCAGTCTGTGGCCTAAGGTGTATGGTTCAAACCCTGCTGATGATTCATGATAGGAGATTGCTATTACGTACAGGTACACGTAATAGAATTTATTTTTGCTTTTGAAACATACCTAGGAAACTACATAAAAGACCATTATTTAGATTGCAAAGTTGAACTCTGAAAGATGAGCAATTAGGTTGCCCAAGCAACTTTAATTTTGTCCTTATGAGTGTGCCCTACAATATAGTCTGTAATTACATGATCTTTTCCTCATTTAGTGCACAAGATGGATGTTGCTCAATAAATGAATCTGAGCAATGTAGTAAATGAAGCTGTTGTCTTTAGGATCCTTGCATTCCTTGCTCTAGAGTCTAGATGATGGAAGGTGTAGGGAGAATTAAACAGAGACTTGCAGGAAGAGAAAGGATCCTTTGGTGGTTAAGACAGGTTAATGACATAGAAGAGAATAATTCTCTTTTCCTACCTCTGTCACAGACTTGTTATTTGATGCTGAGCAAGTCACTGAAACCAAAATTTTGGCAGGTGGCCACTACTTGTGTATGCCTCATTTTCTGGGTGACTAACCTGAAACACCTGGAGCTTGATTGCAGAAGTTCTGAGTACTCACAAATGCAGTCAACAGGAGTTATGGATGCTTAGCATCTCTGGAAGTAAAGCAGTGTGATCTTGAGCATAGAGTTTGGAGTGAAAAGGTTTTGCATTGTAGTCTTACCTCCATTTCCAGCTCCAGTTGTGTGGCTTTAGGCAAGTCTCATTTCACCGTTTTAAAACAGGGATAAATAATGCTTTTTTATCTCTCAGTGGATTGATAATTATGCTGATGAGCACCCTAGACAAGACCATGAGGAAACAAATAATCCTGTATTCATTGCAATCTTTGAATAGTGTGCAGTAAATAAGACAGACATTGAATGGAGTGGCTAAAATGAAATACTAAACAGCTTCCTTGTTGCCCGAGCACTGTCCATTGTGGGCACTGAATGAGACAGCAGTTATATAGGAAAAAATAAGTAAATGAGAATGTAATGAAAGATTGTAGTATAATGTATATGCACTGGGAGGCAGAATTAAGGTTGCAACCTAAATGTTGTCATTTCCTAACTTTTGAGTGCATGATTTTGTATACTAAAGCACTGTTATGTATATAACGCCTTTTCATCTGTAGAACCATGCCTAAGTGTAACAAACTTAAGGGCTGAGTATGCTGTACATTTAGCAATGGTAGTGCAACACTGCAGTACTCTTCAAAGGCCCAATGTGGCAAACATATGCCAGTATGTAGTCCTTGTATTATCTACACTTTACGTTTGTCCTTAAAATTTCCCATCACCGCTACCATTGGTGCAGTTTCATCAGTGGTGGCAGCTGTTTTAAGTGTTTTGGCAAATCTATTGTCCAGACCTGCTTTGAGCATGGTTAGATGATGCAGCAGTTAAAATACCAGCAGTGAATCCATTCTAGTGTTCCTACGGTTGCTAACACTAGTGTTAATAATAGCAGGACATCTTAAGAAAATGGTCTAGTATAGATTTAAATACAACTATGTGTATGTAAGTAAGTGTAATCATAATCAATGCAGGTTGTGAAAATGATAATTTGGCAGTAGCTGGGAGGATTTTTCAAGAGAGGGACTATAGAAATCTCCAGATCTTTGTGGTTTCTTTTCTAAAGGTCCCTGCACCATTGGCTGTAGATGGTGCTGGGTATAAGTTGGGACCTTTCAACTTCCTCTCCATAGCAGACTCAATGGAACCCGCCCGGGATATCAAACCTGGAAGCTTTTCTTTCTCATCCTTCTGTATGGGAAGTAGCAGCAGATGTTCCCTGAGATGATCACCACCACCCTTCAACAACCTAACTTCACTCTCCCTGTCCACTATATTTCATGCACACTCTTCTTTCTTC
This sequence comes from Dermatemys mawii, assembly GCA_007922305.1. Taxonomy (NCBI): domain Eukaryota; kingdom Metazoa; phylum Chordata; order Testudines; family Dermatemydidae; genus Dermatemys; species Dermatemys mawii. Next base: position 18,696,129 of record ML677342.1, read on the forward strand.
TTAGAGGGAGGAAGAAAGTAGAAAGAGACCATCCTTGCTCCCTAAGAGCTTACAATCTACATAGGCAAGACAGACAAAAAGTGGGAAAGGAAGAAGAGACTCCAAGAGGTGAAGTGATTTGCTAAATGTCACACAGCAGGTCAGTAACAGAGCTGGGAATAGACCCAAGGTGCTTGGAATCCTTGTCCAATGCCCTATCCACTACAGCACGCTGTTACTCTTGTCACCTGTCCCTTGCTTAACACGTATGTGAGACCATCAGGGGTGGGTATCAGCAGCATACTCAAGACCCTTTAACCTTTGCTTCCTTGGTAACTCTCCAAGAATAGTATGCATGGACCGGGAGAGGCACTCCCAGCTGCAGTGTAGGCAGACTTGTGCTAGCTCATCTTGACACAGCACACTAAAAATAGCAGTGTTGACATTTTTAAGAATAGCAGCTGTGTTAGTCTGTATCCGTAAAGAAAACGAAGAGTACTTGCAGCACGTTAGAGACTAACTTTATGGGGAGTAGCTTGGGTGCTCAAGCCCAGCTGACTTGCTGGCTCTGCTCTTGGGTGGCTATACCAAGTTTCCATCAGAGCTGCAACATCCAGACTATTTTTAGCACACTAACTTGACACTTTCTAGTGTGAGCCTGTCTATCCAGGCTGGGAGGTTTGCTCCCAGCTGCAGTGTAGATCTACCCTAGGAAAATTACCAAGCAAGCAAAGGTTAAAATGTCTTGAGTATGCTCCTGATACCCCATTGTATGTTTATCTTCTCCAGCAGGTTAGCTTAGTCAAGTCCCGTTTTCCACTCTCTGCTGGAGATGAGGTATGATCTGAGTGAGGCTCAATCCAGATAAAACAAAGATGATATTGGTGTGCTGGGCAAAGTAAGTAGAAGATGTGGCAGAAAGGTGTGTGTGTGTTAGTTTCCTAGAAGTCTATTTAGATTTCAAAAACCTTTGACTTTTTAAAATTAATGGATGGGTAGGAGATTATAGTGTGTTCTACTTGAGACTACACTTCAAATCTACTTGGAAATTAAAAATAGTACAGAATATAGCAGCCTGCCTGTTAAGTAGAATTGTGAGCTTATTACTGTACCGACGATCTTCACTGGTTGCATATGGGCTTCTGGGTGAAGTTTATGCTGTTCCTATTGCTCTATAAAGCCCTAAACAGCCTGACTGCTGCCTATGTGAGTTGAGGTAAACAGGTACAAAAAAAAAAAGGGGCTGCTGACAGGGCATTCTCCATGAAGAAACTTTACTTTTAAATAGTCTCCCCCACACCTCAATCTGAAATAGCCCGAATTTGTTGATCCTGATGGCATATTGCAGGCTGCCTTGACGGTGACAACTGATATGAATAAAGCTACACCTGTTCCTAAATGTTTGTAAGATTAGGACCTTATTTTTCACACCTGGTTGCCGCTTGTATTGCTTATGTAATACAATTTCTTACAATGTCAACAAATCTGTTTAATTCAAAAAGTACATTCAATATGATGGATAACTATGGATGTCACACCAACAAGAATATATAATTATTCATTTGCCTATAAATAGTCTAACTGAATTTATCACAGATGGTTTCTTTACTTGCAGCATTCTGCAGAGCTGACCTTCAAAAAAATCTTGTAGGTGACCTTGAGATAGCATTTTCTTCAAATACAATAACTCAACTCATCTATAAATATTAAAAAGTACTTACCTGAAAGCTAGCTGAAAAGATAAACATAGATGGTGCATTCCTCCTTAACTTAAATATTAAAGTACACATTCCCATTTTTTTGCTTTTCATATTTTTCTGTTATGTAGACAACTGGGTTGAGTGGGTACAATTTAGAGCTAAAAATTGAGCTTATTATATCTTTTGAACATGTTTCCATTAGTATTTAAAATTACTTCCAAATGCTAGTTAACACAGAATTCCAAGCTTCCTGAAGTGACAAAGAGTCCTGTGGCACCTTAAAGACTAACTAAAGTTTTAGAGCATAAGCTTTCGTGGGCTAGTACCCACTTCGTCGGATGCATGCAGTCCCTGAAGAATATGTTAAGAAGCATTAAGGGATACTACCTAAATAGTGTACAATATCAGTTCCAAGTTTAGAAAGCAAATTTTAACTGCATATTCAATCAATGCTTTTAACTTTTTTAGCATACAAAGATACATGTTAAGTTCAAAATTAGAAGGGGTTGAAAATTTTCCAATAGCACATTTTTCTGTCAGAAAATACTTCCAGCAAAACTGAAACATTTTGTGGAAACTTGTTCGTTTTGGGTCAATTGTATTTTGAAAAAAATTGAAATTACGTGTTCTGATAAGCTTGAAATGGAATATTGGAATGTAACGTTTTGATTTTTTTGTTCATTTTAAAGCAACTTTTTATTTTGAAATTGTTATGAATTATGATATAAAGAGTCAAATTAGAAGAATGTGTTTCGATTTTAATCAAAATAGAATGTTTAGATTGACCAAAAACTTTATTTTTCCAGTACTATAATTTCACAGGAAATTTTTATGTATTTTGTTTGTGTTCTGAATCAGAACAAAAACAGATTTCAAAATCATGGAATTTCATGCCAAAAGTAAATTTTGATACCTGCACAACTCTGTCCAAAATGATGTTCTAAAGCAGGGGTTGGCAACCTTTCAGAAGTGGTGTGCCAAGTCTTTTCATTTATTCACTCTAATTTAAGGTTTCATATGCCAGTAAGACATTTTAACATTTTTAGAAGGTCTTTTTCTACAAGTCTATAATATATAGCTAAACTATTGTTATATGTAAAGTAAATAAGATTTTTAAAATGTTTAAGAAGCTTCATTTAAAATTAAATTAAAATGCAGAGCCTCCCAGACCGGTGGCCAGGACACGGGCAGTGTCCTGAAAATCAGTGCCACTGAAAATCAGCTCGCGTGCCGCCTTTGGCACCCGTGCCATAGGTTGCCTACCCCTGTTCTAAAGAAATCAGGTACGGTGAATATTTTTCAAATCCTCATTTTGCATTATATGTATTTTGTAAGTATATCTATTAAATACACTCATTTGCCTATATAATTTTCATTTTGCTGTGTCCGCTCTGCATTCCCAGACTTTTCCTGGGCATCCTCCAGTTAAACATGTAGCTCAAAATTGCTCACAGCTTATGTTAAAGGATCTGGTTGTTAAGATCAACAACTTGATGTGTGTAATGAACACTTCTTTCTCCCTTCGCCCCCATAGTGAGGTCAGACAATAGGTCTCTGGGAAGCAGAGCCATTCAAACACGCAGAATAATTAGATACATCAGTCATTTGTGTGCTGTTTAAATAGAGTAATCCTTCTAAATAAAAACCTATTTATACAAAGAGAAAAATAGAAAATGGAACAAGGAGCAGTTAGCTTCACTACAAAAATACCTAGGCAGATTATTAAAATTTTGATTATCACGAAAGAAAAGTTAAGGAATACAAAGGCTATAACAATGGCTTTTTCAGATATAGAAATCCTTGTTCCTGTACCCTTTCCCCAAATAGCTTATTTTCCTGAGCTGCTTTTCATGAGGTACATACCTTGTGCTTTTGCTTGGAAATAGCTGACTTATCATCCCATGTGTTTTGGGATTAGAGTCTGTTTTCAGCTCCAGATGGCAGAGTGCCTTGGCACCAACCAAGATTAGGGTCTCATTGTGGTAGGCAGTGGTAGAGAATCCCTGTCCTGAAGAGCTTACACTCTAAACATACAAAGCAGACACAGGGTAAGGTATAGGCCTGGATCATACAAATAAGAACATCTAACCTTTGGACCTCCCACCCACACCCTTGCCACTCCATATGCAAACACAGGATATAGCCCTGCTAGCCCAGGGGTAGGCAAACTATGGCACGTGCGCCAAAGTCGGCACACGAGCTGATTTTTTCAATGGCACTCACACTGCCTGGGGCCTGGCCACAGGTCCGGAGATCTCTGCATTTTAATTTCATATATAACTAAACTATTGTTGTATATAAAGTAAATAAGGTTTTTAAAATGTTTAAGAAGCTTCATTTACAATTATAGACATATAGAATGAGACCTTCTGAAAACATTAAAATGTTTTACTAGCATGCAAACCTTAAATTAGAGTGAATAAATGAAGACTCGGCACACCACTTCTGAAAGGTTGCCAACTCCTGTGCTGGTCCTTACTCATGCAAGTGATCCTATTGATTAAATTGGAACTACACTCACAAATAGGAGCTAGCAGTCTTAGACCTATTTATTCCTGGTTGGGATGTCAAATATTTCCTGCATTTTTATAAATGTCTTTTTGAAGGGAATGGAATAAAATGTAATTGGATTTAGTCTATAAACTCTAGTCTGGGGTTACGCCCAATGTTAACCCATTCAACCCAGTAACAATTACTTAGAATCATGGAAGATTAGGGTTGGAAGAGACCATAGGGGGTCATCTAGTCCAACTCCCTGTTCAAAGCAGGACCAAGCCCAATTAAATCATCCCAGACAGGGCTTTGTCAAGCTGGGCCTTAAAACCCTCTAAGGATGGAGATTCCACCACCTCCCTAGTTCTAGTGCTTCACTACCCTCTTAGTAAAATAGTGTTTCCTAATTTCCAGCCTAGACTTTCCTCACTGCAACTTGAGACCATTGCTCCTTGTTCTGTTTTCTGCCACTACTGAGAACAGCCTAGCACCATTCTCTTTGGAACCACTCCACTTTAGATAGTTGAAGGCTACTTTCAAATCCCCCTCTCTCTTCTCTGGTGCAGACTAAATAAGCCAAGTTCCCTCAGTCTCTCCTCATATGTCATGTGCCCCAGCCCTCTGATCATTTTCGTTGCCCTCTGCTGGGTTCTCTCCAATTTATCCACATTCTTTCCGTAGTGTGTGACCCAAAACTGGACACAGTGCTTCAGATATGGCTTTACCAATACCAAATAGAGGGGAAAAATCACTTGCCTCAATCTGTCAGCCAGGATTTGTTCCATTCCCCTGTATTATACATTGTAAAGTTGAAACATGCTACAAATAAAGAAGCAAAAATGATGAGTTGATACTGTCATGAATCACTTAACATTCATATATAGCTCTTGAGTGTTTCTTTGATCATTGGGTTGACCTTCATATTTTTGTTCCCCACTATTAGGATGTTTCTGAAATATCAAGTAGGTACGACAAAGAGTCCTGTGGCACCTTAATGACTAACAAAATTATTGAAGCATAAGCTATCGTGGGCTAGAAACCACTTCGTCAGATGCATGAAGTGGAAGTATCCAGAGGCAGGTATAAATAAGTAGGCAAGAACCAGGTTAGAGATAACAAGGTTAGTTCAATCAGGTTGAACCACCTTGTTATCTCCAATCAGGGAGGAGAAGTCCTCTTCTAGCAGCTGATCTGGAGGTGTGAACACTGAGAGAAGAGAAATTGCCTTTGTAGTTAGCTAGCCATTCATAGTCTTTGTTTAATCCTGAGCTGATGGTGTCAAATTTGCAAATGAATTGTAGCTCCACAGTTTCTCTTTGAAGTCTGGTCTTGTTTTTTTTGCTAAAGGATGTTGACCTTTAAATCTGTATTTGTGTGTCCAGGGAGATTGAAGTGTTCTCCTACAGGTTTTTGTATATTGCCATTCCTAATATCTCATTTGTGTCCATGTCACAAAAGCTTATGCTTCGATACTTTTGTTAGTCTATACGGTGCCACAGGACTTTTTGTCGCTTCTGCAAATCCAGACTAACACGGCTACCTCTCTGATTCTTGACATCAAGTAGGTAATTTGTAAGAGTAAAGCCCTGAATTAACAGAAACTAAGCATTATTGTAAAATCTCTAAAATAAGCCAAAGGCTCTTAGTTAATGTCAATCTAGTCCTTTTACAAGATCCAAATAGTAAATTATTTCAGAAATAATCTTAAACCATTTTTTTCCTAAATGTTGTACTTATCAATGAAGAACAGCCAGAAGGCCCTGATTTTCAGAAGTGCTGAGGATCCACAGCTTGATCTGAGGTCAATGGGAGCTGCAATGCTCAGCACCTCTAAAAATTATACTCAAAAAAATGTCCATGGAGCTCAGTGAAACTTTAGTATTGAAACCCAACACCAGGTGAAATGAGTTTGGATTTGACTTTATTCAGGTTGGACAAACAGTCTCTCTTTGCCCCAGTGAGATTGCCCCTTCCACTTCTCTTACCCAGCTTTTGACACATTTTGTATCACAAAAAAGCCTTTGTTCCAGATTCCTCTGCAAAATATTCAGTGGCCTACACCAGCAGCCTGCTTCCCTTATCATAATCAAGTGGCCTGTTGGCCTACTATCCAATCAGCTGCCTTCCTAGAGGGATCAGCCAATAAGTGTGTGCCTGCCACTGAATGGTAACTCTACTTACCCCCAATTCTACACCAGCTGTGCAGGGAACAGTCTTATTTCCCAATATCTCCTTCAGTAAGACCACAGAGCCAGGGAAGAACTTCTTGACAGACAAGCACAGAAGGATTAGAGGGAAGCACCTCACACCCCAATCCCTGTTTCCAACAACTTGAGACCATCCAAATTCTAAGGTCAGTTCTCTGATTACTGTGAGAAGAGGAAAGAACCCCCACCCCTCAAGACCACCAAAAGTTATTCTCCCCACCTCATCCCACACACTTATTCTTCAATAATGCTTCTAGTCTACTACATTAGGGACAAAATCCTTGTTTCACCACGTTGTATTTTGCTCCAGTTGTTTGTTTGTTTTAACATTTATTATTATTTATACATGTGTATAGCATTTTACAAACAAAAGACAGTCCCCCAAAAGCTGGATCTCAAACAGTTTCTCGCTTTGCTTGTGCAGAGACCTTTCAAACAAAGTTAAGCCATAAATTGGTAAATGATGGTAAATACTGGGACGAAGGGAGGATGAAAATATTGGCAATAATATTAAGCCATTTTGGGTTTAGGTATTCACATGTTCTGAAATCCCATTTTTTAATTGTTTGTTATAGCCTAAGCAAAACGCATTCTATCTTCTATTTAAACTTCAGTTCTTCTATGCTTAACTTAGAGTACACAATACATCAGGGCAGTGATGTCGTATAGGGATTTGTGGGTAAGAATAGGAATAGAATCACAGCTGCAACAACCAATAAAAAGACACCAGTGGTCTCTTGAGAGCTTTGATTGCAAACTCAGATATCTGTATTAGAGTTTGCTCTTGCTAGTGGATGTATTGAGAAGCTGATCATACAACAAATGCTTGCTATTTTCAGTTGATTTAGGAACTCCATTAACCTAGCCAGTCTAGCAACAAGACTGAAGATACCCCTTTCCTCCAAATATTACTATGGTCTATTACCCACCCAAAAAACAGTTCTTTTTTCTAACTAAGGGCCTGATCCTACAATATTCCATTTGCAATGGAAATTTTGCTTGTGTAAGGACTGAAGGATCAAGGTTTAAGATTAAAAGTGTCCAGTTCATGGTATGATTTGTGCAGTTCTGAGGCTAAAGATCAAAATAACTTAATGTGCTATCTTTTGGGGTGAGGTGAGGATCCAAATTTAAATGTCATCTTTCATTTCTGGCCAATTGGGTCTCAGAAACTGGGAGAAATGAATGACTTATGTTGCTCCACATAGAAGTATCATTGTTAATAGTCTTGAAGGTTTCATATGGATCCATGCTGAGTCCTGCTTAGCTGGCAAGACAAGCAACATGGATCCTTGTGGGAGAGAGGTAATAAAGCATGTGCAAAAAACATTAGCAGCTACTGTACTTAAATTAATGAAAATGCTACAGAATTTTCATGTTTCAAGAACATGGTAATAGCAATGTTAAATAACTTTTAACTATAATAAGAGATTTTAATATACCTGACATCAGTTCCCTAGGACGTTACATTTTAATAACATTAATATTTTACCATCTTTAAGGCATGAGTACACATTCTGAATTTTAAACACTGAAAGTTGCAATGATACATGTTCTATTTATGCAAGAAGAGTCTGATGTGGGTATCTGACATTCTGTATACAAGTGACTCAATTCTGAACTCTCTTACATCAGTTCTACACAGCTGTAATTCTCTTGACTTCAGTAGAGTTACTCCTGATGTGCCATGGCGTTAGTGAGGTCAGAATTAGGTACAACTTACTTTGAGTATATGGGAGTACTGTATAGAAATTTATGTGAGATTCTTAAATAAAACAGATTGTCTTATGAATATATTTAGCGTCTTACTAGTACTTACAGCTTTGAGATTATGGGGGGATTGAAAATATATATATGCTTTGTTGAGAAATAACCTTTTTTTAGTTAATTACAAGTGATCTGAATTTTACCTGATATGTAAACATAGATGAATACAGTTCTGGACACTCAAAATGAAGCACTCCTGGCATCATTTGTATCAGTCCTCACCCTCTCCCAGATAGGAAATCTTTTGTTAAATTTCCTTTTCCCCTTTACAAAACAAAAAGGGAACAAAACAAGAGAAAAATAGATCTAGAAAATGGAGATTGTAATGATGGGTGAGCTCTTCAGAGGTGTTTTAAAAACTGTATGATAAGACACTTGCTAAGGTAAATCAGTTAGTTAAATATCCACTTCCTTCAATGGCCTTATATTTTTAATCTTTTGGAGTTGGTATGTCTATCTTTAAATGACAAAACTATGGAAATTAGAGATGGAAAAGACTTATTAGGACACCAGTTCATTTTCCTGGCACTGCAGAATTATTTTCTACTATGTGTTTTCAAGTGCTTTCATCTAATTTAGTTTTAAAGCTCTCAAGCAATGAGTCTTTCACTACTTCCCTTGGGGAAGCAGATCTAGAGACTAAAGAACCCAACATCGGAAAGTTTTTCCTAAAAGTTACCCTAACATTTCCTTTCTTAGTTTCATCCTATTATTCCTAGTTTATGCCATCCCATCTGATTCATCTCCTGTTTGGTGTTTATGCCCTTATGATAGTTGCAGATTATCAAAACCCCATTACTCCCTTCTAAGTAAGACGTTAGCCTATTATACCTATTTAGCTTTCCTAAAATATCACCACAAATAAATCACTCTATCCCCATTATTATTTTTGGCATTTCATTTTTACTTTATGGGGGAAGAGGGCAGGAGTTGAACCTACTGTATTTTGAGTTAATACCTCTAGGCACCCTAAATGACCAATGGGGAATCATGGATGGATGCATCTATCCTGTTATTTATATTACTTCAATCACTGTTTTATGTGAGCCTCTTTATAAGGATGAAATCACAGAATTTTTTACATCATTATAAGGGAAAATTGTTCAACTTTTTTTTTCTTGGATAGCTCTTAAAATGTGGGTGTGAATGCCATGGGAAATTCCTTATGATATTGAGAAAAGATAATGTAGTTCAGTAATTAATAAAATAATAGAAAAGATAACATGTTTCCACAGTTCAAAAGGTAATCTGATTGCGTGACAGCCAATGTAACACACAGAAGCCTTAACCCTAAAGGTTTCCTTGAGCTGTTTCATTTATTGTCTTTAGCTGAATTGATAGCAGTCGCTTCTCTCCATCAAATACAAATCTGTAGTTGTACTTTTGATTTATAGTTTAATTGCTATAAATTGGCCCATAATGACTCTTGTTTCATCTTTGTGTCACTAAGGCTTCTTGATGCATATTTATATATATTTATAGGGCCAGATCCAGCTGCAATTGAAAAAATAGCAAAATCCCATTTAATTAAGTGGGAGCAGGATCCAGCCCACACATAGATGCTAAAAGCTGTGTGGGAGATTAATGTAGAGTCATCAGTAGCCTGGCATTTCCTCTGGAGACTACTCTGTAAATCTATCCTTAATTGAAAAGACAGAAAATCATGATTTTAAGACTTACACTGTTAACAGTAAATGACATGGTAGCTCAGAGTAAGTAGCAGTAATTATTAAAAAGCTTCTAGAATTGTAATGTTTTTCATTATTGTAATGGAGGAAATCAACAAGCAGCAAAGCAAAAGTCCTCTTAAAACACACCGTATTAGGATGGAGTGGTGGGGGGTGAAGCAATGCTGATTTGCTGGTAGTTTAAAGATGTTCACTCTCTTCATTAAATTAAATTATGTTTGAAGTGATAGTTTTGATTGTCTGGCCAGTTGGTCTGATGTGTGAGAATGCTTTTTTCTTTGTACTATGTTATAAGTGATTCTTTTCAAGAACAAAAACTATACAAATAGAAGAAGTTGTTACTAACTGGTAAAATACACAGGAATTGCCATATCATAAGAGACTAATGGATCCTGTAGTCTGGTAATCCATCCCCAACATTGATCAGTATTGGACATTTATTTATGGACTTGTCTCTAGTTTGTGCTACAGTATCTTCACATTTTGATGAATTTTATCCTTGGCACTACTCTGTGAGCTAGGGGAAGCCTGATTATCACCTAGTCACTTTACAGATAGGAAAATGAGGCAGGGAGAGAGTGATTTGCCAAGGGTAACATATGAAGTCCATGGCGGATCAGGAGTAGAACCCCAGCTCTCCTGAGTTGCTGTTCAATTGTAACTGGAGTTTCAGTTGTACAAGTAGGCTGGAACTCCCCTCTTCTTTTGGTATTGCTGTAAATGTAGTTGGGTTTAAGTAAGGCATGCTGGGAGAAGGGGCAATGTAAATCCTGCATTTTTCTTGAGTGAGGAATTACAAGGACAAGTCATTCCATTGTTCATATGCTTTTGTGTGTTGTTGAGACATTCTGGGATCTAACTAGAAAAAGGACAGTGCAGCATACTAGCCCAACCAGGGCTAACTACTAAAGACTGGGGGAGAGAAATGTCCATTTTGAAACAAACTCTCTAGAGTGAGGCATTCTGCCAATTTAAAAACTGGGGAATAAAGCCTCTGACTGGAAATTTTGTTTGATATGAAAGAACTCCATAACCAGTGGTCTGACTGAGAGACTGATAGTTCTGCAGTGAGAAGATCTGTCTGAGTGTATCCATGTATCTTTATCCCATATATGCAAGGTCAATAACAAGAGTCTATATTGCCAGCAGTGGTGCTATTCGTTGGAGTTCATGCTTCTGCATCAGGGAATCCTGTGAAAATAACCTGCCTGGGTAAATTAAAAAATATTTGTTTTACTACCTGGAGGCCAGAAAGGGTGTTGGTAGGTGAAGTTGTACAAGATGTCCCTCACACACCACAATACTTAAGGATATGTGGAGAAGTCCCCTCACCCTGCACACCATGGAAAGGAGTTGAGATTAGAAACCTGGGAGGCAGTTTAGGATAACAGGAACTTGTGACAGGGAGCATTGCATAGGCAGGGAAATAACAAATGCCAACTGTGCCAGCAGCTTTACTTCTAGGGTGTGTGCACTATAGCTAGAAGCAAGCCTCTCAGCCCAGGAGGACAGATTTATGCTAGCTCAGTTCCAGCTGGCACACTAAAAATAGCAGTGTGGATTTAGCAGCTCCAGCAGAGACTTGTGGCTGCCACCTGAGCCACAACTTCCACTCCACACTGCTATCCCCCTATGCCTGAATATCCCAAGAGTCATGGCTAGTTTAGAACATATGCACAAAGTACCACTAAAACAACGAGTATCTTGGACAGTACTAGGATGCGACAGTTGTAGTTGAGGAATTTAAATAATCCTCATTTCTCTTTTACTTTTATATAGCACCTTCTACATGAAAGAACCTGAATGTGTTCCACACACTGCATGTGTGTATATATATATATATATATATATATATATACACTATTGAAACATAAACACATCTGTCACAACTGCCAGCAGACAGGCTTGTGCACAGTATACTGAACAACTTTTGGGGGAGGGAAAATTGTTTTTCCTTCTAACCCATAATATTAAATAGTATTAACCAAGCTAGTTTAATGCAGTCCCACATGCAGTTTCAAACAGGCTCAAACTGCGAACTACACACTAACACCTCTCATATTTGATAAAATTCTAATTCAGAATTTGCAGTATTTCCTGTACATTTTTTACCTTCACTTACTTTTTTTTTTTTAACAAAACAACATAACACACTGGAAAACTTGTAGTTTCTTCCTTATTCCCCCAAGAACCTTCCTTTCAGTTTGTATGCCATGCTACTTATTACCACCCGCAGCTGAACTCAGTAAGAGGAACTCTCATAAAAGTGAGCCAAGCTGTGTATACAGGAAACATTTCCATAAAATTTATGTGAACAGTTAATTTGCTACATGTCTTGATACTGCTTTCACTAATGTTTTACAGATTTTCAAATGTTTTCTCAAATCGTAAAAGTATATCTTTGGTATTTTTGTTTAAATATTATATACTGATGTTTCTATAATGCTCTTATTTATGAATTTCTTTAAAAGTCTAGACCTCGTTTGTTTGCTGCTTGAAAGCATTTCAAGAAAAATATTACTGTGTTTTTGGAGTAAGCTGTAGTGTTCTGGACCGTAATTATATTATTTGGCATTGGACTATTACCATCATATTATAGTGTATTTATAATAAGGAATAACTTGAAAAAATACAGCTTCATGAAAATAATTCTTCAATTAGAAACTCAGAGGATTCATCATTACTGTTAAACTGTTGAATAAAACAATAGTTCTGAGAAAATGCATACTGAAAAAATGGGATAAGGTGGAAAAGTTACTATAACTGCAATACTTTGGTATATGAGAAGCAGAAGTATGTCCTTCACTTCATATCCTTACTTCCCTTCCTTGTGAACCTTACTTGAGGAAGTTCTCATAACTCTTTAAGTGTCTTACAGAATTTTCCATCTTTAGCATAATTTGTGCAACAATAATTACAGCATAATTTTCTTTATTTTTTCTTTTAATATTCTTCATTCTCTTTTTCAGTACTTCAAAATACTATGAAATTCAGATTGACCATATCAAAGCTGAAATATTCTATGCATGCCAAATATGTTATTTAGATATCAATTATTTCAGTATTTTTTAAATGTGAATAGGTTATGCTTTCTCACTAATTACTGTTCCTTAATCATAGATGGCAAAAACTACTGAATTACTGGTATTGGTTTCTTGTAATATTTTTTCCACTAGATACTGATGTGAGACCACCTTGCCTTTTCACTTAAGTATTAAATGAATTTTAACTGTCTGTCATGACCAAGATTCAAAGCCTGTAGTTTCTTGTCTTAAACTACTCAGCAGGACTCACCTGTCTCTATAAATCATGACCTGTTTTCTTAGTTGCACTGCAGAGGATCAAATTTAGTTTTATTTGTGGTAGTTTTCTCCACATTTTATGATTTGCCAGAAGCTTGAGAAGAAGAATCCTCAGTTAACCTATAATTCTGTAGTTTATTGCCAGATTACTTGCCTCCTGCAGAGACCTAGGTTAGAGAGAGAGCTTGCTAACAGTACTTAGGACCAACTTTTTACCTGCATAGGAATAAAGGGTTAGTGCTATATAGCTGAAGAACATTGTATTGAAACTGAAGCTATTTACACAGCTTTTATCAGTAGACTCAACTGTGTGTAAAAAAAAAAAAAAAAAAAAAAGAGAAATTGCTTTAATTCAAATATTAGAGTCAGTAGACACTACCAGACTGAGTGCATTAGAAGATCATATTTACTCAGATTTAGATATGCGTAATAGATAAATGTGAGAAGATAGAATTTACACACAGCTCTGAAAAGATTCCAGGAAGTGGTGTAGCCTATGGGGCAGATCCATGGAAGCTGCTGCAACTTGCAGTCCCTGCGGCTATCTAAGTTATTGGTGTGGTGTATGTGAGTGAGGGAAGTCCAGAGGAGCTCAAGATTGGGAGAGTGCAGTGTAAAGGTGGATTAAAGCCATTTTAATTGTTCTCCTCCAGGGTGCAAGGTTTTTTTTTTAATCTCACCCAAGAGACTGTTTTTTGTTGTTGTTGTTTTTTGCACTGGCCCAGCTTGGCAGCAGCATGGGGCTGTATTGTCCCAACAGGAGGTCTGGGAGGCAATCATTTCTGAAGCTACCAAACACGCAAGATAAATGTGGCCCCGTTGTGCATCTTTGATAGGTGCATTGTGTGCTCCTTTCTGAGGTCGACCAACTCTGCTGGCCTGGTTCAGATGGTAGGTGAGACCACAGTATGCAGATTTGTGAATGACACAGCAGGGGATAGATTCTTTAGCCATACCTCCTTGTGCATCCCCATCCTGGGCAATCACAGTCTGGCTGAGCTCCCATTTGGGACTTGCAAACCTATGACATCCTGCTTGTACCCAGTATTTAACTTAAACAATTTTAATTTTACTGTGTATATAATTGTCTTGCTATCTTATGTTCACATGGGTCTCTTGAGGACGGTACTATCTAGCTGCAAGGTAATAAATCTGATAAATGTTAAATCATTTTCATCCAATGGATTTTATATTTTCAGAGTATAACTAAAATTGATATATAGTATTATGCAGGCTCCAGGCTAACAATACAGTTCACATAAGGTTCACTTACAGTTTATAATAAAAAATGAGCTAGGCAATTCAGATCCCAGTGAAATCAGTGACAAAACTACCATCAGTTTTAGCTAGAACAGCATCAGGCCAAATGTGGACCAAATTCAATCAGTGAAGTCACACCAGGAATTTTTTCCTAATATCTGCAGCACAAGTAACATCTGACAGTTTTCATAAATGATATTTTAAATATGTTTTTACATCTAATGCTTAATATCCCTCCATAAAGACCTTTAATGAGGAGGATTACAAATGGAAAATGGAATTGACAGTACTCATACTAATTTATCCACATTAATGAATACTACTTTCCCTTCTATGCTTCATTTAAATATTAATCCATCCAGTTACCAAATTATTTTCTGCTGTTCAAATCTTTATTTACTTTTTTTATATATACTGGAAATATTATTTGTCAAACCTATTTTTTATTTATTTTTTTACTCATGATTTATTCTGTGTTCCCTTACTAATGATAATGACATCTTCAGTATATCACCAGGTGGTTTCAGTCTGACTAGATCACGGGTCTCAAACTCAAATGACCACAAGGGCTGCATGAGGTCTAGTGCACCAGCCCGAGGGTCGCATCATTGACATGCCCCCTTGCTGTTTCCGGCCCCGCCCCCACTCCACCCCTACCATGAGGCCTCGCCCCTGCCCTGCCTCTTCCCTGCCCCTTTCTAACCCCTTCCCTGAAATCCCCACCCCAATGCTGCCCCCTTCCTGCCACCCGGGGTGCAGGAGGTATGCAGGATGCGGCAGGGGGCAGGGAGTTGGTGTGTGGAGTGCAAGAGTGGCGAGGGGTGCGGCAGCAGGTCGGGGTGCAGCAGGTGGCTCAGGGCAGGGAGTGCAGGAGGAGTGCAAGGTGTAGGGGAATGCAAACAGGTTTCTACCCAGCGAGGGGAAATGCAAACAGGTTTCTACCCAGTAGAAACACAGTAGAGACAGGAGCGGACCTATGCAAAGGACCCGAAGGGGGCGAGAGCTGCCTTATTTCTTCCAGCACAGTGGTTCTCAAACTTTTTCTATTGGTGACCCCTGTTGAACACCAAGCCTCTGAGCACAACCCCCCTTAGAAATTGAAAACACATTTTGATATTTAACACTATGTTAAATAATAAGAGTAAACCCTACTGCTTAAAATGAATTTACCTTTGTTGTGTCTTCTCTGTTTGAAAAAAAACGTTTTAATTTTTATGCTGGGGTCCGGCCGGCATCCTAGCTTGGGGTCAAGGCGGCAGCCCGGCGCTGGGACTGGGGTTGGGGGCTGCGGGCCAGCGGCAGCAGCTGGCAGCCTCGGGGACGGCAGCACGGTGCAGGGGGTTGGGGCCAGCGACGGCAGCTGGCAGCCCGGTGCAGGGCTGAGGCCAGTGATGGCAGCTGGCAGCCCGGTGCAGGGCTCAGGGCCCGGGGCCGGCAGCCAGGTGCAGAGCTTGGGGTCGGCGGCTGCAGTCAGCAACCCAGCTTGGGACTGAGACCAGCGGCGGCAGCCAGGTGCAGGGCTCAAGGCCCAGGGCTGGCAGCCTGGCACGGGACTTGGGGTCGGGGCCAGCAGCCTGGCGCAGGGCTTGGGGCTGAGGCCTGCGGCAGCAGCCAGCATCCCAGCGTGGACTCGGGGTTGGTGGTGGCAGCCAGCATCCCCACATGTGACTCGGGGCAGGAGGCTGGAGCCCAGCAGCCCGGTGCGGGGCTTGGGGCTGGTGGCCCAGCATGGGGGCTCACGACCCCCCGCATAACTGGGGGCTCTCTCACCCCTGGCTGTCCATAACGGAGGCCATCTGCTGCTGCCGCAACAGCGAGAGGAGGCAGCAGCCGGCCGGAACGGACCCAAAGTGGCATGTGGGCTCCGGATCAGATCTTGCCTCCCCCCACACCCAGTCTAGAGCCCACTCCACAGACCTGCGATCATCTGTGGAGTGGGTGCTGGACCGGGGTGTGGGAGAAGGCATGATCTGACCCGGAGCCCATGTGCCACTTTGGGTCCGTTCCAGCCGGCTGCTCCTCCTCTTGCTGTGGCGTCGGCAGCAGACGGCCTCCGTTATGGAGGGCCGGGGTGAGAGAAGCGCTAGAACAGGTAAGCCTTGGGGGGTGACGAACGTGGGGGAGGGTGGGCAGGGAGCTTGGCGGGCTGCATAGAAGAGCCTTGCGGGCCGCAAGCGGCCCACGGGCCGCGTGTTTGAGACCCCTGGATTAGACTGAATGCTTTCATCTTAGTATGTTTCTGTCTAAAATAGAATAAGTATATTTTACTTAAACTGTCCAATAATAATACAGATTTTAATACAAAAGAATTTCATTTTCTTCTTAATACAGTTCCCAAGGATATAAATTTGTTATGATTGGTTTATAACTCTTTCTCCCTTAGGAAGACAGGACCACTAGTTCCTTTAAAAAAAAAAAAAAAAGCAATAGAAAAATGTTAAGAGGCTTTGGAGTGTCAGTAATTGAACTGTATTTCTTCGAGGTGTTTTGTACTGCTGATTTCTAATTATACTCTGTGCCAGTCTTTAAAAATAGTTTGGATGATATTCCTGTTGGTCTCTTCTAGGAAATTGTTTTAGTTACCTGCTCTGAAGTGGTCATTCTCTGCTACACTTATATATATTTTTAAAAATCAAATTTCTTAGAGCTGGGGAAATCTATAAACTTAAATTGCTGAGAATCTTGAAGAATAAGGGCAAATTGAGGAATGAATGAAACATGGTTGTTTAATTTTATCCAAAACTATGTGCAGCTCTGTTTTCACTGATAAGAGAACTTGAAAATCATGGAAGTATCCATGGGTTTCTCAGGGTGTGAAAAATCATGGCCTTGTTTATAAATCATATCCCTGATTAGACAAGGAGAATCAAGAATCAAATATTTATTGGGTAATATAAAGCAGAGATGTTACTTTCAGAACTGCTGGAGAGATCTGAATGTCCAGTACTTGTTAGATCCCTTACATAGCTTTGAAAATCTTTGTCCAAGTGTATAATTCCTGAAAAATAGAACTGGTTGAAAAATTTTCCATCAAAATAGATTTGATTGAAAATTAATTTTGGTTAAATGGATACTCTCTCTCTCTCTCTAAATATCATCTGTTTTATTTCTTCGGGGAGGAGGGCTAGGGATGGTAAATCACTTCCCAATCAGCTTGATGAAAACCCCATTTGACTTCAGTGGGCATTGGGTCAGGCAAGAAGAGATGAGAAACTGTTGACCAAACTCACTTCTGGTGTAAGTACAACTCCACTGAAGTCAACAGAATTTCATCAGGAATGAATGAAATAGCATGGATGAGCAAAACTCCATTTATTTAATGATTTTTATTTATTAGTTTTAAGCATTAAATTTTATGTTTAGGGGAAGGTCTGATAGATGAAAACCAAGGAGCAGGTGTGCTTAGGCATTGCTGACTGGAGCATGATATAAAGATGTATTAGAAAAATAGCATATGCAGGCCATAGCTTGCAGAGTTAAAAGAGAAACTGTCTCCTGTGCAGTCATACACATTGCTTATTTGCGGGGAGTAGACTAAAGTGAAATATCTTCCCTACACAAACTTTCTCATATTTATTTTGTCTATTCTGGATTTTAATAATGCTGATGAGTTTACTAGTTTATTCAAGATGGTTAGTGCTGAAATGGGAAATCATGCAAAACACACCTGGTTTGGGCGTTTTTTTAAAAAATATAAACTAAGCCTTCTTTTGTTGAAAGCTTCACTAATGTTTGTGAATCTAGGACAATTTATGAAAAGTAGTTGTGAATGTGCTTAACTTTGATTTTTTTTATTTATTTGAACATGAAACAAACTAAAATTCAGGAGGTGCAGTCTTCTGTGAATCAAATATGAAGGAAGTGCTCACATGAAACTCTGTGAGCTGAAATCAACGAGGTCCACACAATTGTAACATTACTGCAATATTGTGAGACTAGTACACGGGGTCTTCCATTTTAAGTGGGCAGAACAATAATTCAGTGAATAAACTGGAGAAGAATCCAGTAGTTCTTGTTCACATGCAGCTAGACTGTTATTTTACAATTTTCTCTGAGCAAGAAGCACCATGTAGTTGTACTATCCCAGGAGCTGCCTGTGAAGTAGTTTGTGACAGACCAACCTGCCTCCTGGTCTTCCCCTTGTTCCTGCAGGAAATAAATTCTGGTAGGCCTATCCCTGTCAGAGTCTACATCACATAGTGTTCCAGCAGAGCTATTCTGCAATGGAGGACCAGGGGTGGAAAAGAAGTGGGGAGCTGAACCTTGACTGCGCTCAGTCCTCACCCCTCCCACTCCAGTGCTACCCATCTGCATGATTAAGGAAAGTAGTAGCTCTGCAGATCCTGCTTCCTCTCCCATGCTGCAACTCACAGTAAGGGTAGCCCACATAAGTGAGTACGGGGATGCCTAACTCCCCTTTACTTCCTTATGTGGCTATGTAGGGTGAGTGATGATCCTAGGACTACTTGTTGGCTAGATTGCACCTAACCTCCTAACCTTAACTATGGGCTGCATGGAGCTGTGCTTATCCAGGAGGAGCATGTGGAAGGTATTTTATTACTCAGGTCACTAATTCTTTCATGCTCAGAGAAAGAAGTAATCAGTGCCACCCCTATACAGAATGCAATTACCTCTTTCCTCATGTCAGCTCAGCTTCACTGGTATGTTAGGGGAGGGGAAGCCAAAACTCTGTCGTATTCTGTTCCCACTTACTTGAGGGAAGGTGGAGGACTCCAGATCTCTTCCTCACCTTAGCAGAGAGGGAGGCTGGCTGAACTACTCTCTTGTGTGGCCACATTGTGATGAGTCACACTCAAGGCTAGAGTATGATAAATAAAGTTTGTAAACCTGGGCCCCAAATGCTGAAGTACTCAGAAATAAACACAAACTGTACATTACGGCACTTGGGGCCTACTCCTGCCAACCTTATTCATCACAATGAATAGGAAAAACACACAACAGGGAATTTTTGTGTATTCAAACACTCTAACATACGGAGAGAGTAAAATAGGAACATATGTAACAGACTGGAACTAAATAATTAATTTGTATGAACTGTTAGTTTATAGAGACCTATCGGCTCTGCCTTTCGCTTCTGGGTGATTCATATTTTAAAAATGTAATTGTCAGCTATGTAATACATATTTAAGTGAATCATACTTTTATACTAAAAGTTGTGTTTGGCATTTGTTCCAGACTGGTTTGAAGGAAGCAGTTCTTTAAATTAACCAAAGCTCAAACCAGGGAAACAGTTAATAAGATGCAAGAAATGTCTAGCATATCTAGATAGAAGAATAAGTTAAGAATTTTATTGTTCACATTGTGGTATGCACCACAGTGGTTGCTAATAAATTGCCATTATTTCTGTGTAAACTGGAAAATATATTTTATCAGCATCCTCCCCTACAGTGGGTGCCCTTACATAGCTAATGAACAAAAATCGTTGCCTGTATGTTGCAAAAAGCAATCCAATCAGATCAATGGTCAATTTCAAACTTGAGTAACCATAGTTTTAGATTAGTTGTAGTTTTTACTATAATGTTAACTAAGTTTAGCAGAATCAAATGATAAAGAACATTCCACAATTATATAGGCTATTCAACAAAAAGCCTATTGATTGTTAATTTTCTCTCTACAGTTATGTAGGATTTGAGAATGTATATTGAAATTGACACATTACCCTTAGCCTATCTCACAAAGTACTTGTGTTTGCAATGGAAAATAACTTTATGATTAACGTAAATTCATTCTGCAAGTGGATTATGTGAAACATATATTAGTGAGTATGTTCTTGTAATACTGTTTTCTCTTGCTACAATTTGTTGTTTCTACATCTAGCTATGTCTTTTGTATTTAATCAGACCTCTGCACTTTTAAAGCATTTGTTTTATTCTCTTTAATAATTCATATCTTCAATTGATTTATATAATGATTATCTACTGAATTCTTTATCCATTACCAGCATCAGGAATGTGCTCATGTGCTCAGTGAGTTTGTCCACTGTATCTTGATTTTACTTCAAATGCAAGCTCATTCGACTTTAAAAGATTCAGTAGAGCTGAGGAAATTCACTGAGAAATTACTAGTTCATTGGAAATATCTTGTGAAAGCAAGTTGGGTTTGATGAATTTTCATCAACTTTCCAATGGAACTCTGCCCGGCAAGTTTCTGGGGAGCTGAGCTTCAAGCATCTCTGGGGCAGCCGCATCATATGGATTCCAAGTTGTTGGGGACTGGACAGCCCCTCTATGCCTAGCATTCCAGAATCTAGGCCCTCAGCTCTGTAGCAGGAAGTCTAGAAGCCATGAGAATCCTAGCTCAATCTGGGGCTTTAGGGGCTTCCAGGCTCCCTGGCATGGAATGTTGGGAACCTGGAGGTCCTGAAATAGGCTTCCAGGGTCTGTGGCTATGTGGTATTTGTACCAGGCAGACTGCCTCAGATCCAGGGACCCAGGGCTTCCAGACTCCCAGATCACCTGGCAGTCTGGAAGCCCTGGGATCTCTGACTCCAGAGCAGTCTGTATGGTGGGACTATGGGAGACCTTGGAAGCCCAGAAACAGCTTAGTGAAACTGACATCGTTGTCAGTTTCATGGGTACTAGGCACCATATGCTGGTGCTGTTTCCAAAAGTATTTGGAGGCAGAAGGGGAGAGATTTCTAGTTTGTGAGAAATTTAAAAAATATATATATTCTGTCTAAATCAGACTGAATCAATATTTCCACATTTTGAAGTTTCTACTGAAATGGAAATCTCGAGTGTTGGCTGGCTCTATTCAAGTAAAACTGAATGGTAACCTGGACAATATTGTATAGTTTCTTAAATGACATTGAAGGTTTGCTTTAATGTAATGTAACTTGAATGGAATAAAGAATCTTCTTTTATATGTGGGATGGGTAGATATTGTTATTTACTGGATTAAATCGCTAAATAAATGTTCCTTCTTTAGATTATTATATACTAGTTGTCTATTTAATACTCACAGTTATGTTTCTAACTCAATTTGGAATGGTTTCTATTACAACTCAGTTTTCATTATACTCTCTTTATATTTACACAAAAGGAAAAAGTGCACATTATCATCATCATCAGGAAATGGAGACACAAAAGACAATATTCCCAGTATTTCTGCATGATAAAAATATTCCAGTTTCCATGTACTCAGTCTGAAAAAACCCAAAAACAAATTACTTACCTTCACTATTTCATTTGATATTAGTGCCATTCTGAAGAAATAAGAAAAGAATACACCAGTTTATCTGCCACACTGTTAACAACTGAAGTGCTTCAGCTGAACAAATTCTTCTAAAGATATTTTCACCCTGGTCCTGTGGTAAACAAAGACAGATGAAAACGCATTCAGGAAATGTGCATTTTAGCTCCCTTGCTTTCATCCAGACCTTGGATTCTGTCCATTTTTCTACATAGTTCTTTTTTTAGGCATGCACAAGTTTTTAAAAAGAGATGGGAAAGGTTAAGAATCCTAACTAATTAAAAATGGCATTTTCCTCATGAGTTGAAAATGTTATGTTTTATTTTATGGATCACTGTGCATTTAGCTGTGATTGATGAAGAGAACTCTAAGATGCTTATACACATACTAATGGATGGGTATGTCTAAGGCAACATTTCTCATGTTCAAGGCTCACTTCACCAGGGAGGTTTCAGTCTCTTCTGGGAAGGCTGCAGAAAACTCTGGAAAAATGGGGAAAGGAATATATTTTCAGTTAATTATTGTCAGTTACTACTCTCAAAGGCAGAATGCTCTATACCAGGGGTCTCCAAACTTTATGAGACGAGGGCCATATTAGATTTTTGAAGGGGCTTTGTGGGCCAAAGTGACTGGGAAAAAATTCAATATATGCAAAATCGCCCCCTTTGCTCCTCCGGCTGCTGCTGCAGGGGCACTCACCCCTCCACACATGGGGCTGCCGGCAGGAGCTTGGCCGGGGGTGGGGGGAGGAAGCGGCGGCTTCTCCACATGCCTGCTCAGCTGGAGGGCCAGACAAATCGAAGCTGCAAGCCGGATCTGGCCCCCGAGCCGTAGTTTGGAGACCCCTGCTCTATATGTCTACTGAATGTTCAACAGACTTACTACCTTTTCTGAGTCTAACATGAAAATGGCCAGGCAAAATAAATTAAAATAAGTCTGCCAAGTCTATGTGTCTAATATACTAACAAAAAGGCATCATCACTTACCAGGTAGGTGGTACAGGCCTGGGCCCAGAGATGAGGCCAGAATGTCCATGTCAGGGTTCAAGGCTGAGCTAAAGCTCCTGGAGTCCATCTTCGACAAGGACTGCGAGTGCTTCTGCATCATCTCCAGGAATCTGGATGAGCTGTATTACCAGTTTATGCTGCTGCCACCACTGCCAGGGAGCAGCCCGCAGCCGCCACTGCTGGTTATTGTCCACATCCCATAATATAAGAACTAGTAGCCACCAAATGAAATTAATGGGAAGCGGGTTTTAAACAAATAAAGGGAAGTTCTTCTTCACACAGCGCACAATCAATCTGTGGAACACCATGCCTAAGGAGGTTGTGAAGGCTAGGACTATAACAGGGTTTAAAAGAGAACTGGATAAATTCATGGAGGTTAAGTCCATTAACGGCTATTAGCCAGGATGGGTAAGGAATGGTGTCCCTAGCCTCTGTTTGTCAGCGGGTGGAGATGGATGGCAGGAGAGAGATCACTCGATCATTACCTGTTAGGTTCACTCCTTCTGGGGCATCTGGCATTGGCCACTATTGACAGACAAGATACTGGGCTGGATGGATCTTTGGTCTGACCCAGTGTGGCTATTCTTATGTTCACTGCAATTCATGGAATTTTATCCCTCTTCATCACCAATATGGCTTGTGGAATCAGATGACCCAAATCTGACTTCAGTGTTAGAGCAATTATCAGATATTAAGAAGACCAATACTCTGCTTCTTCAACAACTGAAGTGATTGATATGTGACCTCTGCAGATTATACAACATTCTCAGCATTCAGATGTTGAGATGTTAGATCAGCCATTACCAACAGAATGGAATGCAATGATGGAAGAAGTAATGTCAGAGGGGGAGGAGGATAGGGAAGATATGCGTGAATACATTGAAGACCTAGATCACTATGACGTGAAGGAGAAAGAACCTGTTGATGGAAAGAAATCTGAGCATGAAGGCATTGAAAAGGAGAAACTTGCAATTTTAGAAAAAAATAGAAAGAATTAAAGACACCACCACCTAAATGGTGAAGTGTCTGGGTCAGTCCAGGTTTCAGATTGACTGATGAAGGAGATCAGGAATATATACAGATCGTAGAGTTATAAACAAGGATTTATTCAGTGGAACTTGTAAATGACAGCCTGTTTGAGTGACATGTTAAATTTCTAAAAGTTGATCCTGACACCCCATTACATAGATCTTCAAGAAAAATAAGGTGTAGAGAGTACCCTTTGCTCAACTTCTCATTAAGGATAATTTTCCTTTAGATCCTCTCCTTGTGTGAGTGATATCTCTGTGCTCACAGGAAGGTATGTCCCAGGTGAGGGTGCATTATTCCTGGAACTTCTTACTAAACATGGCTGGAGTAATGCCTATTCAATAGAATCAGTCATCAATGGCACTTTAGTCAAAGGAAAAGCCAGAGTACAGTTTGGACCCAGTAAGAACGAATATAATCTAGCAAAAGCACAGCAGTCCTATAAGTATCTAGTACAAATACATGAGAAAAAAAGGTTGTGCACTCCTCCAAAAGAAGATAGTTAATATTGTGGAATGTTGTACACCTGGACCAATGTCAAACAAGCCCTTTTATATTTTGTTCCCCCCCCCCACCATCTCTCTCTCTCTGAATGCCCATATAACGGTCATCCTGAGGACTTTAGCTGTTAGATAAGTTAGTGGATAATCTGTCAACTGGCACATCCAGTATAATTTACAGCCTTACCATTTTATTCTTATTAGATATCTTGGACTAAGGAGTTTTGGCTTTTACTGTATTTGTCTCTGTAAGTTAAACATATTTGGGTCACTTCCTCCTTTCTCCCTTTTTATTTAAAAGTGTAAACTTTTTAAAGCCAGCTACTGAGTTATTAAAAGACTATTCAGTAGGAGTCGCTCACTATTTCTTACCCTTTGTAGAATGTGGACTGCAGAGACTTGCATTTTTTTATATATGGAGTAGGGAAGAAGCACTGGCCACTCCTTTTAAAAAAATGGTATTATGGAAAGCTTAAATATTCTGTGCCTTAGTAGCAAAATTCTGTGGCAATGTTTGAGTAAACTGATTGAAGAGTTATATATCTTATGTTTTTTTACAAAAATGTAAATATAGTGGATAGAACATAGGACTGAGAGTCAGGAGAATCTGATATTTATCACTAAACTGTTGTGTAGCTTTTGTATCTTTGCACCCCAGTTTCTGCTTCTGTAAAATAGAGATAATAATACCATTTGTACATCACTTTGAGATCTGTGGATGAAAAGTGCTATGGAAATGCAAAGTCCTACTATTATTTGTTATTATTACTAACCATAAAATAATGATTGGTTTCCAAGAACAAATGCATACTCTGATACATACATATAGAAATCTATATTGCTCTTCTTTACAATTAAGCACATTCTAAATGAAGCCCGGGTAATCTTGTACTAATTAAAAGCTCTGTTAAACCAAAATTAGTTTTTGTGGATGCTGGCCCTCAGAAGTTCTTTAGGTCTGCTGTGTTATTCAACCAAAGAAACTAATTATAATTCTTAAGAGAGAACAACCTTTCTTCTTTGGCCTTGGTAAGCCTAACTAGGCATGCTGCCACATCAGCCCAACCCCCATTCTCCAGAACAGAGGACTAGACTCACCCAAGCATTTGCTGTGAGAGACAAAGTCACCCAGATGCCTGTATGCAGAAGTGAGTTCTTTCCCAGCTGACTAGATTTTCATTAGCTGTATAAGAACTTTAAACAGGTGTGTAACAGGCTGATCTGCCCCTCTATGGGACAGGGGACATGTGGCCAGCCAGCCTTGTTCAATTATCAGATCCTGCTGAGAAGGAAGCAGGTGATCCTTGTAAAAGACCGAGAACTCAGTTGGTAAGGAGCTGCAGAAGGGAGGGTGATTCGTGTGGATGGCCCTGGAGCAAAGAGACAGTTACATAGTGAAAGGTTTTTGGACCCGTTCAGTCTCTGTTGGTCAAGGGAATCACTTTATTTTTCATTACTCTGCTAGGTTTTGTTTGAATTAATAAACCATATCCTTAGGAAAGGGCCTGAAAGAGATCTGGGCAAGATATTTAATCCTTCCTGGACGGAAGAATCAGGCCAGCAACTTTACAAGGAGAAGTAAGAGAGCAGAATTTTGATTACATGCCCTTCTTGGGGAAAGCATCTGTTTTGAGGCTATGAGAGTTGTTTATTTTAGCCATTGCTTTTTCTCTCCCTACAGCTGGAGTAACCTAAATTTTCTGGTGAAATTCAAGAATTGGCATGTCAATTAGCACGGGTAATAAATGCAAATTTTTAATTATTTATTTGCAGTATTAGCCACTACTGGCTATGTGTTAAGTCCCTGACCAAAGAGCTCACAATCTAAGGAAATATGCCTTCACCTGCTGCTAATTTAATTGTCTTAGTGAACATTTTCAGAAGTGCTTAAGTCCCCTTTTCAAAAGTGACTTAGGAGCCTAACTCATTGAAAATTTCTAAATGACTTAGTCCATTCAAAAACAGGACTCAAGCTTCTAAGTCATTAAGCCACTTTTGAAAATGTTACCCTTTGTTTTGCCTTTGTCTGTCTCTTTTCTTGTAGTGGTGCCCATCACTGTAATATCTTTTCCCTCCCATTTCCCAAAGTTATCCATTGCAATAAAAATTCTTTCCCCAAAGAACTAAAAGATTATATGTATTACAAAATAAACAAGACGGACAGCAAAGCACATTTCTCTCCTACCCAATATATTGAGCTGCCACACAGGAGAATTGCTCCAAAGTAGGGCCATGGGATGCATGTGTATGTATTTACTTCTATAGGTATACAGCACTGTATGAATAATAAAAGGTAAATGTGCAAAACAAATAAGAATTCCTGCCCCGAAAAGTATGTGGGCCAAATATACATTACAAAATATACATTACAAAAAGGCCTTCCCCCATAGATTGACTGCTAAGGAACCAGGATAGCTGATGTTCTAGGGCCTGGAGGCTCTAGAAAGTCACACAACTGTTAGATTCACTAAGATTTATAAAATCAATTAGGTAATTTCAAACCAAGTTGGTCCTTGGTCTTGCACCTTTCTCATTTGTTATTTCTAGTGATGAGTGGCTCAAATTTTTCGAAATAAGGACAATTGATGAGGATGGGTTTTTAATGTTATTTATTTATTTATTTGCACTGGCAAAATCCTATGCATCTCTGAATAAAAAGTTACGTAAAGTTATAAATTGTCATCTGTTAAAACTGATTATAGATGCTACAAGAAACAGCAAGACTGATCTCCCATTGGACCTTTTTCTTCATTTATCTACCTGATCTTTGTCAGTATTCATCTCTGGCTTTCATTACATTTTTTGTAGAAATGGTGTAAAATATGTTAAGCTGCAACCAAAAATTGTCTTTTAAAACAAACACCATGAACCTTAGTCACAACAGATGAAAGTTGCACCTTCTAACAAACAATTTATTTGGGATACTCTATTAAAATTAAAATATTTTCATTTGTTTTTAAATTTTGAGGTACATAATATGATCATGATCTTTTGTTTATGGATTTAAGATTTGAGAAATACAAGATGGAGGAACCTATTTTGTTGGCAATGGTGAGGGTACATATGGCATTTCACAGTCTTTACTGTTTCATATCAAAATTATCCCTGTGAGATTCAACAGTGTGTTTTCTTCTTGGATGATAATATGTGAAGAGATGGAGAAATAAGGCAGAAGAAGTAGGATGGATTGGAATGGAAAGACTCAGGGAACTGTGACAGAAAGTGTTTTGCATATCCGCATTTAATGCACACTTTGTTGGTAATGTCTGAAAGTTGTTGCCAGTGGCCTATGTGAAAGAGCTGGAACTTTCAGTTCAGTTCTTAGTGGAGGACTGTCCATTTAACAAAAACTATCACTATTCATGTGGCACTAATTGACTCCATTGTTGACAGTTTCAGTAGAAAGGCCAAGGAATGAATGGGGATGGAGGCTTAGTCCGCACTAGAAAACGTTTGCTAGTATGGCTCTGCTGGCAAACCCTCTTAGTGTAGACACAGCTTATACCTGCAAAAAAGTGCTTTTGCCAGTATAGCCTGTGGTAGTGACATAAAGAGGGTTAGATAACTGGGAGGGAATAAAGTCTCTTTTTGGGTGGACTTTTGCAGGAAAGGTCAACAGTTAAAGGGTCAAAGTTGGGGTTCAGTTTGGAGAGTATGAGTAGGAAATCTGCAGATGTAGAAGAGAGGTCAGTTTGGGAATGTTTGCAGAGGAGTAATGGATGCACTTGCAAAGGGGGAAAAGCAGAGGGAACCAAATGTGTTTGTTGGAGGGATCAGAAATTGTGGGTGAGAATACCTATCTGGAGCAGTTTGAGTGAATGCTCATCCATAGTGTTGTAGGACAGAAAGTGTACTCTTATAAAGTAGGACAGACACTTGCATGGTACTTTGCATGCTCTGTGCTGGTATTTTGGCAAACAAAATAATTGTTTGAGTAGACAGGAAAGATAATATTAAATATGCATTTAATGGTTTTAATTTCTATCATTTTTATCATAATATTGATATGTTTATTAATGACATGCCAAATTTAAAAATTATTGCCAGATATAAAACAATTCGAATACTGTTACTTCTAAAAATCAGTCAAAATATTTAATTCATACTGTGTATGAAAGCCTCCACAAATTAATTTTATCAGATTGTTATTCAGTGCCATAAGTATGGCTGTTTTTATGTAGTTTATAGGAGTGCAAAACATATCAGACTGAAATTTTAAAATAATTGTATTTTTAAAAAATGCTGTCTTGAGCTGAAGCTACTGTATTGTAAATTTCAGCTGAGTGAATTTTCTACAGGCAGTTACAAACTCCTGAAACTCGTGGTTTATAATGGAAAACCTTGGTTCAGCCTTCACTCCAACAGCAGGTACAGCTTCTCTATAATTAAACCTTCCTCGCGTTGATTCACAGCAAGGATTACTCTCAGAGAGACGAGAGAGCTTAATCATCGGGGAAGAAGAAAGACGAGGGGAAGATTCAAAGTGGGAGTGGAGGACTTTTGAGCCTGATATGGGAACGATTGAAAATATAATATAGTGGTGAGACGCGAAGGAGTTAAAAGCCTACAGTTCCATTTTTACCTAAAGTCAATTTAGCAGCGACATCCACTCTGTGGTACTTTGCTACCTGAAGTCACTTTCCATTGTGAGTCCTAGTGGGAGAGAAATAGAAGGCAGACAAGCAACAAAATGCTATCTAAGGCATGCTTACTTCGCTTGGCTTCGAGCAGCAAGAGAAGATCTCCCAGGAGCCTTTAAAGGATGAGAAGAATCAGAGAAATTAGCAATAGAGACTCGTCTTAGGTCATATCTAGTCCATCCCTCTGCCGGGGCTGGGCCGTTAGTTGTGTATTCTCCGGTGCCAGCTTCAGTCTCCCAGATTGATCTAGCTGTAGAGCTTGCTCCAGTCTGTTCTGCGCTTTGTTCTCCCCGGCGCTCCAGCCCGGCTCGCAGGGCTTAAAGCCACGAGGCTTTTCCTCCTCTCCCTGAGTGCCCCGGCGTGTATCTGCAGGGTGAGGGCGGCCGCTGCTCCTCGCGGAGTCCGGGGAAGTGAGGCGGGAGCTGTCCAACTTTTCAGCGCGGTTTCCCCGCGGCGCTGCTGAAGGGAAGGCGGCCGCCCGCGGAAAGGGCTGCTGAGCAGCTCCCTGCTGCTCCAGAAGCAGCCGCCGCCTGCAGCCGCGGAGGTGCCGCCGCCGGCCCGCCGGAGGCGAAGGAGCGAGCATGGAGGCGGAGGACGGCGGCAGCTGCTTGTCCGCGCTGGCCAACAGCGGCGACAGGGCCGGCGGCGGGGGGAGCCTGAAAGCCCCCAAACATCTGTGGCGGCACGAGCAGCACCAGCTCCGGCAGTCGCCGCCGCCTCAGTGCCCCCAGCCGCCGCCGCCGCCAGCCCGAGGCCGTTACTTGGCCGGCAGCGGCAGCCGGGTGAGGCCCCGCGGCTTGTCGGACACAGAGCGCTACCTGAACTGCCGAGCCATGGACCGCGCCTCCTACGCCGTGGAGACCGGCCACCGGCCCGGCTTGAAGAAATCCCGGATGTCCTGGCCCTCGTCCTTCCAGGGACTCCGACGGTAGGAAGGGGCTGGGGCTCCCGCTCTCCCTCCATCGCCGCCTCCGCGTCCCCCCCACCACCACCGCCCCGGCTGTGGGGGGCTGGCGGCTCTGGGGTGACAGGCGTTCCCGCCATCTCCGCCCGGCCCCCACCCCCACCCCAGAGCCCCCTTGTGGGCCCCCCGGGCGGTTTGAGAGGAAGGGCCGTTGCTGCGGGGGATCCCCGGGCAGTGGAGAGTGGGGGCGGGAGGTGGCAGGGCAGGGGGTGTAGTGAAGGGGCAGGATGCCCGGGAGGAGAGCATGGAAAGGTTAGGAAGAGCATTGGGGAGGGGGCGGCAGGACAGAAGGGAGGCGGGGAGGGAAGGGAAGCAGCAGGGCAGAGGTGAGACCTGTAGTGGGGAGGGGGCTAAGGGGGGGCACCAGCACACAGGCGAGGGGGCGGTACTGAGGGCATATCTGCGTGTGGGGAGGGAGAGGTGTGTGCTGTGCCAAGGCACCTTAGAATTGGGGGCAGCTGAGTCCTGAGTTAGGCTGTAGTTGAGTGACCAAGAGGAACCAAGGAAGAACTTCTCTATCATACAAATAGGGAAAGACTTTGACACCTTGCCACCCCCACCCAAAGCAACCCACCACCAAACACGTGGCTGACTGGGAAAAGTTTGAGAACAAAATTTATAATAATCTTCCCCAGAAACGTGCTATGAGCCTATGTAATGAATGAACATATCACCCACCGCAGAGCACCTGGCTTAGGGGGAAGGGACCCCTTTCTCAGTCTCCCTCCTACTCGCGCCTCACTAAAGAGAATCGAAAAGATGCACTGCTTCTTACATTACAGTGATGTCTTAGGAGTATAAAACGTTGGTATTGAGAAAGGGAGGGAAGGATGAAACCTGTGATGTCAACATAAGGTTCCAAAATAACCATTTTGTGTGCAGATGAGCAGTGTAACAGATCCAGGGTTAGAGACTTGCTAGGATGAATGGGTTAGATGGAGAAATAGACTAGTGATTTTTTAGCCATCATCTGTTAGTCTATTGTCCCGTATTAAGTGAGCTATATATTTTGCTGTGTGCAGCTAAATGGTGCCTACTTTGCAGTTTATGGCTATAGAGTGATACTGGTTTTTAAACTGAAATCTCTGTTATAATCAATGGGTAGTTTTGCTATAAAACTGATGGCAGGCTGTAGTTCAATTTAGGATGCTTCATTTGCAGCAAGTGGAACCACTTCCTTTAGTTGGAAAAACCACACCTTTGAACCTGAATAGGTGGACATTCTGAATAAAGGGCTTGTAGTGAAATGCGGGGAGAGGAACTTACTTAATAGTACATTGATCTGCATTTAAATATTAATAAGATTTTTTTTTTCTAATTTGGATGGTAAAACTCCTACAGTGTAGTATGCTTTGTGAATAAATACCAGAGAATTACTTTGTGCATACTAGATCTATACAGTATGTGACCTTGTGCATGGTATGATTGTGCCCCTCTGGTAAACTGTCAGACATATATATGCTCTCTTGCACTCAGTTACTCTGTTTCTACACAACAATAGCTCTAATCTCCATTTTATAAATAGTACATAAAAATAATTTCAACAACTAAAATTTAGAATTGTATTTTTACTTGGTCTGTCTTTAATATCTTGTTTCAAGTGACAGTTCCACTATTAAATCTTTGTATCCCTTATGTGAGCTTGTGCTTGTCCATAATAATCACATTGATTTTAACACTGAGATGTAAGAAAACAAATAACAATGTCTGAGAATGAACTATTTTTTGTTTTAATAACTATTTGAATGCATTACAGTATTGCAATACATAAAAACATTCACTACACGCTTTAGGATTTTAGTTTTCAAGAGTAAATGTTGATGCTTTACTTGAAACAAGTAAAGAAGTGTAGCTGGTGTGAATCATAAAATGATGGCGTGAGTATTCAGCATTTTCCCATATTGTGACCAGACTTAACACATTCTCAGTGTTTCATGTATGTAGTACTCCACTAATCAATTAGCGAGAGGGTGAGAAGCCAATAAAAAAATGCTGCTATTGCTTTTTTCCTTCTCTTTTTGTATCATTTTGGAGCTTTTAATAACTAATTCTGATTCAGATTAGAGAAATGTGTAGGAGTTTAAAATTCTTCAGAATCATTGTGTTGTTAATATTGTTTTGACTAAACCATGCTACTTTATAATTCAAGGGTTTGTAGTGGTTATTTTCATCTTATGTTCTAGGAAACAAATGCTTCAGATCCATCTATTTTCCTAAAGGAAGGAAGGAAAGTGGTGTAAGGAAGTTTAGCTAACTGGTATTTGTTGACGGCATAAATGAATACACAAAGTAAAATATTCTGATTGAAAATAAGTAGCTACTGAACGTAAAAACAAAATGGACTGTAACAAATTCTATTTAAATGTTTAAAGATATTGAAGAAATTTCAGAAAAATCAGCTTTTCTAAATCTTTGATAGGTTTCCACTTTCAACTTAAATCCCAAGTGTTTTAGCAGTGTTGTTGTTTTCATTATAAATAAAAAATATTTGATAGCAATATTGTAGCAATATACTGCCTTAGTATATCTGTATAATTTGTGTGTTGCACAAACAATTTTGAAAAGATAAGTCTTTAGGAGTACTTCCGTTCGATTTTGGTGACCTTCCAGAGAAGGCTTTGTTTAATTTGTGTTTTTAGTACTACAAGACAATTTGAGCTATTTGTCAGAAGAACATCTCTTTAAAAATGCTTCCTGGATGGATAGATTCCCTGTGGGCATACTGGCTAGTATGATGGATGTTTCTAATTTTTAAAAAAATTTAGAAAATCAGAAAATAGGACACAATCTGTTTATAGTTTCTATATAGAAATAGGTATCATACTATATTGTATTAAAGGGATACAGTTAAATAGTATTGACTCAAAATTTAGGTTGTGTGGAAGAGTTTTACAAAATGTACTGGAGTGCAATTTGAAAACCTGGTTGTGATTTTTTTTAAACCCACTCAATGAAAACATTTTTAAAATTCCCTCTAGTGTTTTAAGCTTAACCTGCAAAATACTCAGACTCCTGCATAACTGCATTTTGCTAGAACATGAGAACAAGAAAGTGAATTTGTTAAATCCAAAATTAAACAGACCAATGTAGTTTTATTATCCAAACTGATGGAAATGAAAAATTAAAAACAACTTCCCCCAGCATCCCAAAAGTAAGCATAAATGGCAAAGAGAATTAGGTGTTTCAAAATGCAGTGTTTATAATATGTTACTGTTATTTTTATTAATTATATTTATTACAGGAGCGTCTAAGGCCAAACAAGAATGGGACCCCATTGTGCTAGACCCTTTACAAACAGAGTAGCAACAGTCCCTGCCACAAAGAGCTTACAGTCTAAACAGACAAGACAGACACTGGGTGGGGAAAGGGGTAGAACACACAAGCGAGTGAAAATGTAATGTTAGTTCCATGCATTTCGGGGGAGAAAGGGAGGGGACTGAGGAAGGCTGAGGGGAGTTGGTTAGGAAGGGATCAGCTAAAAGGAAAACATAGAAAAGGGAATATTGTTTATAAACATAATTTTAATGCAGTGTCTCTTTATAATTGCCATTGCAATTCTTTAAGAATAATTCATTGCAGTACACTATTTTTACAAGAAACCCAATTATATTTCATTACATAGAACAGTACATCAGAATCATTTGTGTCATTTCCTCATAAATGGAGAATAAATTCCCTGTATTTTAAAATTTGAAGGTCATTTTGAATTCATGAACACAGGAAGGCTAAAGGAAGAAGTGTAGTTTAGTAGTTAGTTGGGAACTAGAAGTCATGTTACCTGAGATCTTTTCCTGACTTTGTCATGTGCACTCTCTGTGACCTTGGACATGTCAATTAACCTATCTGTGCCTGACTGTGGTCATCTATAAAAATATGGATAGAAATACAGCAATTACTAACCTCTGTTAAAGTGTTCTGAGATAATTGAATGAAAGGCATGATATGGAAGTGTAAAGTATTACTGAGTTGAACTTCACCATGTGGTATTTTCATCTCTAGTTTTTCTATTTGACATTTGTGGCTTCAGAAAGGTGCAGGATGGAGCTGATGATGCAGTAAGTAAACACTGGGATACATCTTACATATACAACATTTCAGTTTACCATTGGGGCTAGTTGCCATGTTTCCACATAGTATTTCCGCAGCCTTGTAAACCACAATCTAAATGGCTACAGGGATTTGTACGATTATTGTAATATAAAAGAGATCTGATTTGTTTTGTAATTTAATTACAAACATCTCTTCTAAATCTACTCTATTTACCAATGAACCATATTGAAGGCAAATAGAAGAATGTGAAATAAATCCTTCTTTTTTGCAAATAACTGGAATACCTGGTGAGTCAAATGGTTTTATGTTAGTAATAGAAAAACCATTTGACTCAGATTATTCATTTGCTCACCACAGTTCCAAAAACCTTGTGTTCTGGATTCTGGTTCTCACAGACCGAGTAATCTAGTCTATTAGACTCCAGAAGAAGCCCTTTTTACTGTAAGAGATTTCTGGACAGAGTGTTGCCTAGGTTTTTAGAGCTCTGGGTCATTTCAAGCCAGATTTTTCTTTATACCCTGAGCACTAAATGACCAAAATGTAGACGGTGCAATTTGTGTGTGTGTGTGTGTGTGTGTGTGTGTGTGTGTTGTCATAATTTCAGGGTAAGTGCATTTGTATTTCCCTTCAGTGGTCCACCAACGACACTCACAATTACTATGAGTTTCTGACTCCCAGATCCCACCTTTCCTGGGTAGAGACCAACGTCTCCCTCCCTCCCAACTGGGGATTTTAATGCTGTACATCATATACCACAGTGCTCCCTGTCATACACCATAATATCCCCAGCAAGCCAGACTACCTAAAAATGCCACAGTCTCTGCTTTGCTTTCCCTCCAAGGGCTATGTCTGTTGCCCACAGTTTTAAGTTACCACACAGATCCTTGTAAGTGAGCATATTCGTTCTTAAGAGCATTACTGTGAAAACATATACAAAATTAAGTTTCTATACATGTGCTAAAAAGTCTACCAGAAGTCACTCCCAACTCCAGCCTAGGATTGGATTTTTCCTGTGATTACAAGTTCACATCTGTTTTAGAACCAGAACAAAAGCTGGGCACATCAACCATTTATTTATACAGCTCAGGCCTTTGACCTTGGCCTTCTGTGGTAAATAATCAGCAGATAATGACCACCTCCTCAGGACATAGTTTCAAAAAGGGTTTTGTATAACCTGAGTTGGGAAATTTGCATTAACATCTTCCTCAGGATACCCCAGGACTTTCACTTAATACTTATGGTCTCCAAAGTTCATAGCTGTCTAGCACATTTTCAGTATAGTATTTTGAACTCCCCAGTCTCACATCTGCCCTCTCTACACCACCACCCCCTGAGGTTATGTACAATTCTGATTACATAAAACTTAATACAGTAATGTCTTTGAAGGATATTGCAGGAAACTGCCCTATCTGTCACACAGTGTCTGCACAAAGGTGATGCAAAGCTCACTTTTTCACTCCTATCAGCCAAGAGCTAGTATTCCAAAATAAAACAGAGTAACCCTGTGCATTCAGAGAACTAGAATAGCAGCTGTGAATCACTGCTGCATGAGGTTATCAGGTGATACCTCTTTTCTCTAGCAATAGATCATACATTGGCAACAGGGAGAAGGGTGGTGTAGTTATTTACATACCAGTGAGGATCCTCCTGACATTGGGGTGCTCCTTCTGAAGCTAGATACGCTGGCTTCACTGCCAAACTCTGCTGATGGAATTGTGTAAAGCATCAGTTTTTGCATTAATGAGTCCAACCTCGAATCTTTAGGGAGGCATGGAATAGCTATTGCCCTATCTTCCATCTCAGGATTACAACTCCCACCATGTCTTTTGTAACCTAGAGGCTATTTTATCCAGGAAGAGAAGGAATGAGTTGCATTTTACTGTTGTCATTAGTGAACTAGTGGCATGAGATACCTCATCACCCCCTTATGGCATAGCTAGTGAGACCCAAGGTTTCTGTGGCTAAAGCTGTAGGTCCTGGAAAAAATCATTATTTCACAAATCTTGGTAAAAAACTGATTGATAGCTCTAACAGAAGGCAAAATTCTTTTCACCCCAAGTCACACCTTTGATCTTTTGCTCAGTTTGAAACTTCTCTTTTGATCAAGTATCCGAGAGATAGCCGTGTCTGTATCCACAAAAACAACGAGGAGTCCGGTGGCACCTTAAAGACTAACAGATTTATTTGGGCATAAGCTTTCGAGGGTGTAAAAACCCACTTCTTCCGGTGCCTGGAGTGAAAATTACAGATGCAGGCATAAGTTCTTTTGATCAGTTTTCACCTTATTTATGCCCTAAGAACCTCCATGCAACCCAAGATAAGTGAGGGCTATGGTATTTTCAAATTTGACATAGCAACAAAAACAGCTTTTTAGAATGTGGTGACAGCCCGTATAACAGCAGTAATGTTTAGGAGATTTGTCATTTACTTTTCTGGCAGCTGTTTATTGCTTTGTTTACTACTAAGTTCTAAGTGTTGTTGGCACCTAGATATTGTAATGATTGGCATACTCTGAATCCTTGAAAGATTAAAATACTTTTCTGAACTTAATAAATATTGTTGGACTAATGTCCATTATGAATTGTTCATAAAGTAATTTAAACAAATAATTAATATACATTTCAAAATTGTATTTATGTAAGTGACTGTAGCATCCTACTTTTAATTTTAATTTTCCTTCCAGTGATTGCTTCAGATTTGCATCTTCAGATTACTTAGTTATGTGATTTGAAATGCTTTGTAATTACAGATAACTAAGTTTTGTGCTGTATGAGATTGTAAGAATAAATATTGACTTTTAAAATTAGGGCATTTATATTTGCAAAATACGTTTATCTGAGGAACATTCATTTCATTGCATGTGGATGTTGGTTTCCTACTCTGTTAAATATAGGAATATAATACTTCAGTGTGACATGCTCATCTTAATGAAGTAAAAGTAAACTGGAACAATTTATACTTAACAGACATTGTCTAATTCCTTCTGACCTCTTTTCAAAATTTATTACAATAATTATTTATTTTATTTCACAATGGAAAATGTATTCTCTAATAATTCTTCAACTCTAATAGAAACAGAACCATTTAAAATAGGTTTCAATGTAGTCATGTTTAAATGTTAGTTGAGGTACCTGCTCAAGGAATAGATGTACTTCTTCTAAATAACCTAATATGGGACAATAGTGCCAGCTCTCTGGTGTTTTTTCGCCTTTCAGTTGACCTTCCATTAGCTGGAAGGGTCAGATCTGAGGGAACATCCACAGTCTGCGTACCTGTTTCCTCTCCAACTCCTACCCCTATGAATCCTACTGGAATTTCCCAGGCAAGTTGATTTTGATTGTAATTAACTTAGGTAGCTGTCTTTTCTGCATTCTTAAACCTCCTTCAGGGGAGAGATCCTGGAGGCAGCAACTGTTGGGGAAACTTGTGAGAACAAGCAAGTTTTGGAGTTTTTTTTGCTATGTGACAAGTGGATATATGAGTGAAGGGGCAAGAAAAGGCAGGTCTGAAAAGTGTGCAGAAACACAAGACTTTTGTGCCGATGGCGTATGCCTTATGCTCATCCGTAGGCTAATTTAGCTGCATTGCTAGTTGTGTATTAGAAAAATCAGTTTGGAATCTCTATTGCAAGGATTATTTTCTTATCTTTTATTTTATTCTAATGGTCATAGACAATATAAGAATATAGTGGTGTTTTTTATTTGATTACAAAATTATGTTTGATTTAATGCACTATCTAAGAGACTTTTGTATTTGAAGTGGGCACTCAAGCTTCATTTTGATAAGTTTGTGGTCTCGTTATAGTCTATGGAGAACAAGGCTTTTATTGTGAAAGTACATTGTCAAATAGTCCTGGAAAGTCATAGTTATGCTGGATGATGGAACTAAGAGGTTTACATTCCTTCTCTATATGAGATATTATGAAATGTGCAGGTAGAAATATCTGCCTTTGCTTTCACTTGACTGGAGAGGTATGCTGGTGTTTAAAAGGTCTCTACTTTAGAATGGAACGATCCGTTTTCAATTTCAAGTAACTTCCTATGGGAAATGATTACTGTATTTTTAACACATGTCCGTTTTCGTGACAACCCTCTTTAAGATTAGAAAAAAATCTTAAGTTGGGTATACAAAAGGCAGACATCCCTTACTGAACATAGCAGTTCAATGTGGATGACGAAATTTGGTAGTATATTTATTAATGAGAAAGTATGAGAAAAAAGGACTTTTTCTTAAATGAAAAGCATTTTCTAGTGCAAGTTCTTTAAAGAAGCATTATGTTGAGTCCTGGAAAATGTGTCACTGTATATTACAGAGACAAAGTGGGGGAGGTAATATCTTTTACTGGACCAGCTTCTGTTGGTGAGAGAGACAAGTTTTCAAGATCACACAGAACTCTTCTTCAGGTCTGGGACATGTACTCAGAGTGTCACAGCTAAACACAAAGTAACCAGATTGTTTAGCATAATTAGTGAATACATATTTCAAGGGACCATTTAAGGTGAAGTGATCCATTTCCTCTCTATGAATGGGGGGGGGGTGTTCGGAAGGTGGGGAGAACGCATCTGGGGGCGGGGGAGGTTGTTAATGGCTTAGCTGTTGCAATAAGTCATATATCCAGTGTCTCTCTTTGATCCTAGCAAAGTTATAAATGTAAGCTCCCAGGCTCATATTTTGAAGGTGTTGTGCAGGTTTCCTTTAAGGATGAGGTCTGAGAGATCAGATATAGAATCATTTCTTTGTGAAAAGAGGTCACCCACAGGTGATATGCTGTTTTTGTCTGTTAACATTTTCCTGTGTGTTCATTTGAGAGTGTAGTGATTGTCTAGTTCATGGTGCTTTTTGTAAAGCATTTGTAGGTAAGGCAAATCTTCTGAGTAGACTGGATATAGCTCATGGTACATGTATTCAAAGTCCTCCGTGGTATGTTTTCAGTGATGGGCACTGTATTAAGATTTTACACATCAGGGAACAGATCCAAATCCTATTAAAAATCTATGGAAAGACTTTTATTTATTTCTGTGGCAGATGAACTGGACCCCAAGAGTATTGATTCATTTAAATACTTTATATTCTTAGAAAAATCTTCTTGTACTTTTGCACATTTAAAACGTAATAGAAATATCCTCATTCATTTGTTTCTGCAATAAACATTTTACTTGCTCTTAGTTATTTTATTCCTTTTATAATTTTAAAAAGGGTAAAGGAAAGTGTTAAACCCTTTCATTATTACTCTTAATTCCTCTGACTCAATGAAACCTACCTCATAACTTTTCAAAAAGAATTATATATTAAGGTAAAACCATGCGGTATGACTTATGGCTATCAAAAGGCTAAGTACCACAGATGTAGACATATCCAAGATAGCTGTGATCTACCTAGTCTGAATAACAACAGCAGCAAAGCTGTAGTAGCTTGGGCTGTACTACCCCCTTTTATCCTGAATCCTGGGTATATGCCTGCCCAAGTTGCTTCAGCTTCACTACAATTATTCAAGCTAGTTAGATCAAAGCTATCTTGTCTGTGTGTCTTGGTTATGCTTGGGTAACTAGCTTGGGTATGTCTGTGTGTGTTGCAGTCACACCTCTGATTTCAGTATAGACATTGTGACAAAGCTCCAAGTTTGTACTTGTGGGTTCTGCACTTCCTGGCAAATTTAGGGGCCTCAGAAACTCATCTAGGCCCCAGAGTGACCTCCCTTTCTCAGTATAATTGGCAAGAGTCACCGCCTAGTAAGTTACCTTCATCACAGGCCAGTACAGAAGATGGAAAAAGGGGGGAGCCTGGGCCCGCCCTCTACTCCAGGCTCCAGCCCAGGGACCCAAATAGTATCAGCTAAGATGGCTGACCTTTTATCCACAAAACATAATACAATTCCCTGGGCTACTTCCCCACAGCAGTCCCCGCTTCTTCAAATTCCACTTCACCCTTACCTCAGGGCCTCCTTCCTTCTGGATGATATGTTGTCCACCACTCCGTCTCACCAACAGCACCACTTCCTTCCACAGCTCCTGACACCCACAGCCCACCTGACTAACTGGGAGGTTTTTAACTGGTTTCAGCCAGTCCCTGATTGGCTTCAGGTGTCCCAATCAGGCTAGCTGTTTCTACTCCTTTCTAGAAGGTTCTTAATTGGCCCCAGGTGTCTTGATTGGCCTGGAATAGCCTTTGTTTGGCTATCCAGGGAACAGGGGCTTGCACATCCTGAGATTAATATACCTGCCTTCCAGCACTCTCTTATATCCTTCTGGACTGACTCCGTCACAACATACGCTTTGTGAAGGTTGATGGTTTCAGTTCATAGGAATGTTGTGACACTTCTTTGTGATTTTGATTCACAAGTGACCTTTATATTTTCTGTTTTGTTCTTAAATGAATTTAAAAATTGAAAACAAAACCCAACCAAAGCCACAGACTTGAATAGTTTCCAGGGGGAACCATTTCTTAGCTCAAGTTTATTCATAATGTAGCCAAGGCTTTCTTTTAACTTGATTTGAGCTCTGGTTCTATAATGAAATCTTTACTGAATTCTGCAAATTTCTGTTCATTCATTAGATGAAAGTGAGAATCATCTTTTGAAAACAACCTTAAATCTTCCAAAGTATGTGGAATTTATATTTGTTTACAATGCTGTTAATCATCTTCAGAAGACTAGTAGGCTAATCATAGCATCTTGATCTGTTCAATGCAATGTAAATTAGATTATTTTTACTTATTGCATGTACAGTCTAAGATGTTAGTTTTATTATTTTGACTGATTTTTATCTCACGTTCATTCAACAGTACCATACTTCTGCAGGCATGATTCATAGAGAGGGTAGAGGTTTGCTATGATGGGGAAGTGTAAATGTATTATACTTATGTGTGTGTATGACAGGATGCACTGCCCCTATTTGGTCATGGCCAAACTGAGCATTAGCTCTCAGCTCATTTTCTTTCTCTCTCTCCCTCCTGCCCCATGCCTAGCCTCCCACCCCTCACCTCCCAGGGCCTAAGGAAAGACGAGGTAAGGCTGAATATTACAGGACAACACTCAAGGTCTCCAGGAACAAGGAAGGAAAGCCCATAGGAGAGTCCTTGAGAGACACAAAAAGAGAGGATGTGTTGAAGAAAGGTCTCCACACTTGATCACTACAGGGCTGAAGTAACTAGTAAATCAAAATACCGAGCATATCAAAGATCGTTTACTGTCAAAGTTGTAATAGTTTGTTAATTTGAAAATTCTAATATGAAATCATTCAGAGATACAAAGAAGCAGCCTTTTTCTACATAAAATAAATAACATATAGGCAGAAGCTGAAGATACTACATAACTCAGAACTTGCAGGATTCCAGGCCCTGCTCCAAAGACTATTCAGATATTTCATACAATCTGGAATAGCTTCAGCAGGAGAGATTGAGAGACACTTACCTCATAACACCCTATAGACCAGTCCTTAGGACACTTTCTTGGGAAGTGTCAGAGTGCAGAATTTAAATCACTGCTCCACATCTGACAGGGGGGAGAATTGAATTAGGATCTCCCACATCTCAGCTGAGTGTCCTAACTACTGGGTGAAACAAGAAGAAGAACAGCAACCTCTTCTTCCTCTGGCTATTTTGTGAATGGCATCAAAGTCCCCTTCTGAATTTAGCCTGAAAATTTTATCTTTTCAGCTAAAATTATTTGGCAAATCTGTGTCAAATTTGCAAATAGTATTTCACAACTACTTATTTGAAAAATGTTGCCCAGATTTTATTTAGCAAGATACTGAAGTAAAACAAAGGCTGCATCTTAAAATATTTATTTGGGTAGCATTCAGAAAATTAAATTATTCATTTGTAAAATACCTGTGTCAATTTAAATAGTATATAGAAGTGCTGAACAATCCACTTGAATAAAGTAATTGGTTATTTTTATCCCTGTGTAGCTGTACCCTGTACATATGGAACTTCTTTTGATATCAAAGGTAGGTGCTATGCATGTAAAGATTACAGAATATTGAAGTAGACATTTGTTATGTAGGCCATCAAGGACAGTTTTGCTTTGAGACAAGGATATTGAGGTAATATCTTTTATTGGATCAATTTCTGTTGGTGAGAGAGAGAGGAGCTTTCAAGCTCTTCTTCAGGTCTGGGGAATGTACTCAGAGTGTCACGGCTAAACACAAGGTGGAACCTTGTTTAGCTTAAGTAGTAAACACGTATTTGAAGGAACTGTTTAAAGTGAAGTAACCTGTTAACACTGCACCTATCATGGTGGCGGAAGGGGGGTGTTGGTAGGGTGACCAGACAGCAAGTGTGAAAAATAAGGATGGGGGTGGAGGTTAATAGGAGCCTATATAAGAATAAGACCCCAAATCGGGACTGTCCCTATAAAATCGGGACATCTGGTCACCCTAGGTGTTGGAGAAGCTGGAGGCGGAGGAATGGATTATAGATTGTTGTATTAAGCCATAAATCCAGTGTCTGTATTCAGTCCCTGATTTTTAAGGTCTAGCAGAGTTATGAATTTAAGCTCCCAGGCTCATCTTTTGAAAGTGCTGTGCAGGTTTCCTTTGAGGATGAGGCATGAGAGATCAGATATAGAATCATTGCTTGTGAAAAGGGTTCACCCACAGGTGATATCCTGTTTTTGTCTTTTATCATTTTTATGTGTGAGTTCAACATCTTCATTAGTGATCTGGATGATGGGATGGATTGCACCCTCACCAAGTTCGCAGATGGCACTAAACTGTGGGGGAGAGGTAGATATGCTGGAGGGTAAGGATAGGGTCCAGAGTGACCTAGACAAATTGGAGGATTGGACTAACAGAAATCTGATGAGGTTCAACAAGAACAAGTGCAGATTCCTGCACTTATGATGGAAGAATCCCATGCACTGCTACAGGCTGGGGACAGACTTGCTAAATGGCAATTCAGCAGAAAAGGATTTAAGTTTTACAGTGGATGAGAAGCTGGATATGAGTCAAGAGTGTGCCCTTGATGCCAAGAACTCTAATAGCATATTGGGCTGCATTAGTAGGAGCATTGCCAGCAGATTGAGGGGAGTGATTATTCCCTTCAATTTGGCACTGGTGAGGCCACACCTGGAGTATTGCATCCAGTTCTGTGTCTCCCCCCCGCACCCCCGCCCCACTACAGAAAGGATGGTGAGAAATTGGAGAGAGTACAGTGGCAGGCAACAAAAATGATTAGGGAGCTGGAGCACATGACTTACGAGGAGAGGCTGAGGGAACTGGGCTTATTTAGTCTGAAGAAGAGAAGAGTGAGGGGGGATTTGATAGTAGCCTTCAACTACCTGAAGGGGGGTTCCAAAGAGGATGGAACTAGGCTGTTCTCAGTGGTGGCAGATGACAGAACAAGGAGCAATGGTCTTAAGTTGCAGGGGAGGAGGTCTAGGTTGGATATTAGGAAAAATATTTCACTAGGAGGATGGTGAAGCACCGGAATGGGTTACCTAGGGAGGTGGTGGAATCTCTATCCTTAGAGTTTTTTAAGGCCCAGCTTGACAACACTCTGGCTGGGATGATTTAGTTGAGGTAGTCCTGCTCTGAGAAAGGGATTGGACTGGATGACCTCCTGAGGTCTCTTCCAACCCTAATCGTCTATGATTCTATGACAGTGATTTTCAGGTTTCACCCACATAATTGCTTTGGGGGCATATAGTGCACTGGATAAGGTACACCACATATTGTGATAGGCATGTGTAGGACCAATAGATCTTCAAAGATGTGTTGTGGGGGATGTTGATAATTGTTGCAGTGGAGATATGTCTGCAGGTTTTGCATCTTTTATTCTGGCAGGGTCTGGTGCCATTTGAGTTGGGAGCTTGGTTTGCAGGGAGCTTGCTTCTGATGATCAGCATGGAGAGGTTAGAGGTTGTTTGAAGGCCAGAAAAGGGGGTTCTATAAAGAATGTGGTCCCTGTTGAGTTTGAGTTGTAGCTGTTTGATGATACCTCATATAGGTTCTAGTGTGGGGTGGGAAGTGACATCTAGGGGTGTGCGATTGAAGGGGGGTTTATTTGTGTATTGAAACACGTCATTTGGAGCTATTTGGATGGCCCATTCCATGATGCAATCTACTTCTCTGGTGGAATATCCTTGTCTGACGGTGGTTTTAGGTGTGTTGAGATGTATATCCTGGACTTTCTCCTCTGAACATGCCCTGTGGTATCTGAATGCCTGGTTGTAGAGAATATATTTATTGGTGTTTCTGCTGTGTCAGTAGCACCCAAAAAAGAGGATAAACTTCAACTGAAGTCTAGGAAGATAGAAATTGTTCAGCCAGATGTGTACTCACTGCCCTCCCAGCTATATAATAATTTTCAATGATGCAGCGAGGGGGTGCATCACTGCCTGTCAATGATTTTAGGTCAAATTGCATGACAATTTCTTTAAATCTTGATTGTTTTAGAAACATCACACACATTATTTGATGCATGCAGATGTAATGTGAGAGGGGTTTGTGTGTGTGTGTGTGAGAGAGAGAGAGAGAGAGAGAAAGAGAGACTATTCAGCATCAGAATTTCACTGTACTTATGGCCTCCACAGACTTTTCAAAGAGATGCTGCCAAGGTTGAGAGGGCTGGAATGTTGTTTCCTGCTCCTCAAATTTTTAATATATATGATTTTAAAAATCCAAAAAACTTCTCTCTCAGCATGAAAATATCTGATAACTCTATAAAATAAGGGCTAAAATGTTGTTAAAATTCCAGGCTGTCAACCTATCAATAAAACTG
Source organism: Dermatemys mawii (assembly GCA_007922305.1). Taxonomy (NCBI): domain Eukaryota; kingdom Metazoa; phylum Chordata; order Testudines; family Dermatemydidae; genus Dermatemys; species Dermatemys mawii. The sequence goes on from ML677342.1 coordinate 18,740,646, forward strand.
GAGTCATGGGCACCGATTCCAGAGCACCCATGGAAAAGAATTAGTGGGTACTTAGCACTCACTGGCAGCTGGTTCCTTCTGTGCCCCCCAGCACCTCCTAGTCACCAATGGCCCTGTCGATCAACTCCTCTCCCTCCCACTGGCAGCCCTGCGGTCAACTCCTCCCTCTCCCTCCCAGAACCTCCCGCCCACCACATGCAGGAGGCACTGAGCAGGAGGAGCGGGGATGGGACATACTTAGGGGAGGGGGCAGAATTGGGTGCGGGGGTGAGGTGGGAAGAGGTAGGGCAGGGATGGGGGCTAGAAGGAAGGGGTCGGATGGGAGCGTGGGGTAGAGCACGGGGGTTGAGCACCCTCGGGTCCCAGAGGAAATTGGCAACTCTGACTGAAGTGCTGCATTACTTGTAATTGTGGACATGTATATGGCATTAACATTTGTACTGTTCTACCTATATGTCTTGTTCTTATAAACAAGTAGAATATTGAAGTTGACAAGAATCTAGGTGTTGAGTAAGGCAGGGAATATTTCTAGTGTTTAGTGTATGGTACTGAGAGTCAAAACTTCAAGTTAAGTTCCCAGCTCTTCCACAAATTGTTTTGTGATCATCTGAAATTGGTTTGACCTCCTTTCTGTACTTGAATAAGGAGGACTGTAATTCCTCCCTTACATGAGTGTCCTAATGAATGAGTGTATAGTGCTTTGAGATCTTCAGATGAAAGGCTCGATGCTCTGACTAAAATCAATGACTCAACTACCTTTGACATTAATGATGCTGGATCATGAATTATACTTCATTGTCTTCTCGGCTCACAAGAACAGAGCAGGGGAAAGGCATGATGTTCACACAATAGCAACAAATGTAACACTTCTTGTTAGAGGCTTGGAGCTGAGATTTTCAAAATGCTGCTTGATGATGGTATGGGTGAGGTTTTACATTGAGGACCAGTATTACATGCTGAATTGAGTGTTGGGTTGTGAGGCAAGATACCTAGGTTCTAGATTCTACACCATGCTATGTCTCAAATGTGCATAGACCCAAATTTTGATAAGACTGCCAGTTTTGAGGTACTCTGATTTTTGAATGCCCAACTTGAAAAACTAGAGCTTACTTTTGAGGGGTGCTGAGCGCCTTAATATTCAAGTGAAATCAGTAGGGCTGTAGGAGCTCAACATCTCTAAAACTCAGCAGTTAGTGTCTGAAGGTGAACACCCAAAAATGGAGGTGGACCTTGAAAAAATGTAAGTTTTAAACACTCTGGAGCAGATTCTCTGATCTGTCAAATTAGTGGCACAAACAAGCTTCCTGGCTGGAGATTCCCACAGAGGAATATCTGCCCCTGGATTAAGGGGAGTCTCCACTGGTGTAATGCTGGAAAAGACAGCCTACAGCAGCCAATTCTGCTCCCATGCTGTTGTGAATAGGCAGGCTGATGGTGGGAGGAGGCAAATGAAGCTAAGCTGTACTATGCTTGATCCTCACTTATGCTAGTAAGTTAGGGTACCTTGGACATAGTGGAGAATCAGTTTCGTTGTACCACAGTCAGTCAGTTTGGCAAAAGGAGAGGATAATATATACCAATATGTTTAAAGTGCTTTGAAATCTACACATGCAAAGGAGGGTGGGGAGAGGGGGCAGAAAAGTGATGTTCTTGCTATTTGCTTTTTTGCCAGTGTAATGAAAGAAGATTCTGCATAAATTCTGGATGTTTGTCATGTGAATAATCATTATGAACAAAATGGGTGATGAATTTTGATATGTATACAAGCTTTCCTACTCTGCTAAAGTGCATACTATTTTACTCTGTGCTTTTATTTATTCATTTATTTTTAAACAAGTCCTGTACTGAACATACAACACGCTCATTCACTGTAAAAAGACCTTAAACCCTTATTGGGTTAGGTATTAGAAGGCTATTTTATTTTTTTTAATGAGAATTGTATTAATACTAAAGAAATTGGCTGAAATAAAATAATATGCTGCTTTAGTATGCTTTATTTCCTGACTGGAACCCTGGGCTTGAGTTTCACTTTTGATTATATTAATCTCATTATATTTGGTGGCTGTTTGTTTGCTATTTATGCACAGTTAAATATGATTTTATGACTTCTTGTTTCCTGATTTTTATTACATGATCTTTTAGGAAATGAATCCTATTTTTATAATGCTATTATTCACTCTGGAAAAAGTGATACATTTTATGCTTATTCTAAGTAAAATAACTAGCTCCTGGGTAACTGCTGAAGCTAGATTTAATAAAATCTCAATCTGGCTGCTGCACAGAAATATTTTTGGGGTGGTGGATGGGAGGGAGGTGGAAACAGGCCAAGGGAACTTGTAGAGTCTTGTGTGATGTCCTTACAATACAAATTAGCATTTAATTACATTTTATCCATTCTAATTAATTACACAACATCTTTTCTCTTTAGAACTGATAGAAGTTACAAAATACCTTAAGACTAAAAGAAAATGATTACTTGTTATCAACTAGTTTTTGCTAAATCAAATAATTATTAGCTTTTACATAGATTTTTTTTAACTTGTTACAGTGTAATGATTTGCTTTATTAAAAATGATTAAAATAGGTGTTTTCAACTTTGAAACAAGCAAAAATGCTATCTTGTTTCTTTGGAAACATTCCTGATTTCCAATATGCACAGCAAATTGTGTATATGAAAATAAATTGTTGAGCATATGTGTACAAATACAATAGCTGGTTTTCCAAAAAATGTGAATGCAATATTGTTCTGTTGGGCACAGATTCAAACTATAAAAAGACAATAAAATAGTTATTACCTTTTAAGCCACAACAACAGAAGAAGGATATTGATACTGATTCTATCTATCTGAAATGCTTATTATCATTTATTTGTATTATCATAGAACCTAGGAGCTCTAGACATGGATAAGGATCCCATGGTGCTAAACACTGTACATATTTTGAACAAAAGATGATCCTGCCCCAAACTGCTTATAATCTAAGTATAAGACAAGAGACAACAGATGGATATAGACAGGCTGGGTGACTACAAGGAAACAATGAGACAATATTGTTCTGCATGATAGGCAGTGGTGTCAGGACACCAGCAGCCTAATCATTGTAAAGTATTGTAGGAAACATGGAAAAGAAAAGTGTTAAGGAGAATGATTACTTAATTTTGAAGATGTTTACAGGAATCTCCTCCCAAGTGTGAGTAGCAGCATAGGAGAATGATCCTTAGAGTGACCAGACAGCAAATGTGAAAAATCGGGACAGTGGGTGGGAGGTAATAAGAATCTATGTAAGAAAAAAACCCAAAATCAGGACTGTCCCTATAAAATTGGGACATCCGGTTACCCTAATGGCCCTCCTTATCAGAGCACCTCATAATGTTTAATGTATTTATCCTCACAATATCCCTGTGCGGTGGGAAAGTATTGTCTCCATTTTACAGATCGGTATATGGCACACAGAGGTGAAGAGTATGTCTACACTGCATCTGGGAGCATGCATCCTAGCTCAGATGGAGAGACATGAGCTAGCTCCTGTCAGGATTGCTCTCCACTCTGAACTCTAGGGTACAGATGTGGGGACCTGCATGAAAAGACCCCCTAAGTTTATTTTACTAGCTCAGGTTAAAACTTCCCCAAGACACAAGTTTCTCCTGTGTCTGGAACAGTATTCTGCCACCACCAAGTGCTACCCCAAGAACTAGGGGCAGGGCCACTTGGAACCCCCTCTCTTTCCAACAATCCCCCCAAGCCTATACCTCCCTCCCTGGAAATGGCTTGAGAAAAAACCCTTACCAATTCTGCTAGTTGAGCCTGATCCAAACCTGGATCTTACACAATGGAAAACATAGCAGTCAAATTCTTAAAAGAACAATTTTCATTAAAGGAAAAATAAGAAACAAAATCTTTATAGGAATCAGTGGAAAAAAACTTTGAATCACAAAAAGAATCAATGGAAAACCCACACCACAGAGAAATTCCTACCCCCCTCTGCTGAGTTTCAAAGTTACAGAGAAAACACAGGGATATCTCCCAAAAACCTGAGAAATTCACAAGTGAGAACAAATATAAAAACCTAAACCGCCTGGCCTGGCTAAATTATTTACTGTTGCTGTTTAGAAAGATTATAGATAGATGGAGAGAAGAAAACTGTCTGATTCCCCTGAAAGCCCAGAGCGAATGAAAAACAACAGACAAAGCACTTTCCCTCCCCTCCCTCCCCAAGTTTGAAAGCATGTTCGGTCCCCATTGGTTCTTTTGATCAGGTGCCAACCCGGTTTCTTTTAGCTTCTTAACCCCTTACAGGTAAGCAGAAATTCTAGGCTACTTTATGCTTATGACAGCTCCACTCTATCTAGTGCACTAAGAAACGCAGTTTAGGAGGTGATAGCGTGGGTTAGCCACCTCAGTGGAAACCTGCCCAGCCCCACTGGCAGGTAGCCTGAGCTGTCTCCCATACTACCTCTGGCGTGCTACTTTGATCATGCTGGCTCAAGCAGAGCTAGCACATGCCTGCCTACCCCTGCTGAGAAGCATGCTTTCAGCTGCAGTGTAGATGTATTCCAAGTGACTTGGTCACTGTGACACACAAAATCTGTGGCAGAGCAGGGAATTGAACTAAGGTCTCCCAAGTCCCTGACTAGTGCACTGATCTCTGGATCATTCTTCCTATCCTTTATCATATCAATGTGTTAAGAGGATTAGATATGAATTTAAGGGCTTCCATAATAGGCTTTCTCACCATCCAACTCAAACAACTTTTTTATAGCTCTAAATTGCTGGACATACTAAGGGAGGAAAGTTCATGCAAATGTACTCTAGCTGTCATGCTTCCAAAAACCTTTTGAATTAATGGCTGTGAAAATATAGACAGAAGTTACAGCCATATGACAGGTTTCAGAGTAGCAGCCGCGTTAGTCTGTATCTGCATAAAGAACAATGAGTACTTGTGGCATCTTAGAGACTAACACATTTATTTGGGCATAAACTTTCATGGGCTACAGCCCACTTCGTCAGATGCATGGAATGAAACATACAGTAGGAAGATAGATAGATATATCTATCTGTACACACACACACACACACACACACTCAGAAAACATGAAAAGGTGGAAGTTGCCATACCAATTCTAAGAGGCTAATTAATTAAGATGGGCTATTGTCAGCAGGAGAAAACTTTTGTAGTGGTAATCAGGATGGCCCATTTCAGACAGGTGTTAGTAACAATAGGGGGATAGTTAACATGGGGAAATAGATTCGAGTTGTGTAATGACCCAACCACTCCCAGTCTTTATTCAAGCCTAAATTAATAGTATCCAGTCTGAAAATTAATTCCAGTTCAGAAGTTTCTCATTGGAGTCTGTTTGAAGTTTTTTGTTGAACAATTGCCACTTTTATGTCTTGTTACTGAGTGACCCAAGAGGTTGACGTGTTCTCTTACTGGTTTTTGAATGTTATGATTCCTGGTGTCAGATTTGTGTCCATTTATTCTTTTGCATAGGGACTGTCTGGTTTGGCCAGTGTACATGGCAGAGGGGCATTGCTGGCACATGATGGCATACATCACATTGGTATATATGAATTTTACAGCCATTTGAGTTTTACTTCATATGAATATAGGCTAATGGCCTCTCCTCCCTCTCACACTGACCATAAGCTGTGATCCTCTACCAGGTCAAAAAAGATTGCAAGAACTTGTCACTGGAGCCCTTTAAAATATATTCAATGGCTGAATTTCTGTTCAGCTAAACAAAGAAGAACTGATTCCCCTCATGGGGATCAGTACTTGGTTATCATTCTTAATGGGTTGAAGTCTGGGACTCTGTTCTTGAGAAGGTGGCATTGATTAATTCCTAATTTGCTGTCAGCTTCTGTAGAGGAGTTATTTATCCCCAAGAATCATGATTTGCTCCCCATAGCTAGGGAGCAAAGGAGACTTACAGGGCTACTTTCAGTCATGTCAAGCCCTTAGACAGTTGTCTGTTTTCAGTGTATACTGAAGAGCTGTGTATCATTTGGATTTCTTTTCCAGGTTTAGTAGACATAAAATCATATGTATTGCATTCTGGCTTTGTAGTCTATGACATTTGTCTTTATTCCCCAAATGCTAAGACATTTTATCAGGAATTTTCTTACATGATTTGCCCCAATTATTAGACATTTTAGACAAATACACAAGTTAAGTTAATCTTTTGTGTGTTATGTAAATTAAATATGAAAATACACTGGAGGATAGCTCCCAGGGCATTGAGGAGGTGCCATATTAGTAATGGAGGAAGGTAATTACAAAATTACTTGCATTAACTGTACCTGTATGTCGTTCAGGGAAAAATCATACATGTTCACATCGTTAAGAAGGTCTGTTTATCCACTGATGCGTGGGAGGTTTATATGCTTAAAAATTCCACTCATCAGTGAGAGATAAGACTTCATACATTAATACATTTTCATCAAATTATGGCAAATTCTCTCTATTATTTCAACAACATAGTCTCTTCTCTTGTAGACTGTTGCCTCTCCTTCACTAACATTAAGGCATTAATAATGAGAGTGAGTAAATTAGTTGGATTTATAAGGGAAATAGAGAGGTAGTTGTACGGTTGTAATGAATAAAAGGTGGTTGTTTCTATGATTGTTTGGAGATGGTGAAAAGCAATATTTAATAGTTTTAATGATGGTTCTGGATTTTTCTTATTAATGGAAAACAGTTATTTCACAAATACTGAATCAAAAGTATCAGCTTTCTCTAAATAACTAAAATAATTCAATAGTATAAACAAATTTAAATAACATTTTGTCCCCTGCTCTCCAATCTTCTATTTTATTCCTCTTCAACAAACTGGAATAAACAGTTAGGCTCTTGCTATGCCTGGCAAGAAGATGGAGGCGAAGGAAGGGGAGAGTGTGGCTACACAAGGCACAATACAATAAACTAAAGGAGAATTTCATATTTAACTCTGTGTATCTTATGTTTTGTATTATGCCACTCTCCTTATCTATTTTGAATATGAATTATTAACTAGAACTGGG
>ML677342.1:18760856-18862488 GCA_007922305.1 Dermatemys mawii
GTGCAGGCTCTGGGAGGGAGTTGGGGTGTGGGGTGCAGGCTCTGGGAAGGAGTTGGGATGTGGGAGGGAGTCAGGATCTGGGAGGGAGTTTGGGAACGGGATGCAGGCTCTGGGCTGGGGCAGGGAGTTGGGGTGCAGGAGAGGGGGAAGGGTGCAGCACTTACCTGGAGCAGTTCCCAAAAGTGACCTGCACACCCCTCTGGCAGCAGCTCTTAGGCAGGGGGTGTCTGTGCACCACTGCCCACAGGTACCACTCCTGCAGCTCCCAATGACTGCAGTTCCAGTGGAAGCTGCGGAGTTGGTGTTTGGGGCGGGAGCAGCATACAGAGACAGCCCTCCACCCCACCCCCTGCCCAGGGCTGTAGGCATCAGACAATGTTATCAGATTTGCAACATGACACTGCCATATACTATTTGCACTCACTCCACGAGGTCGATCTCTTCAACCGTCACCTTCTTCGAGATTGTCCCTATCTCAGAAATCTGCAGAGCAACGAAGTGGGCGTCAGCCCATATCTTTGCAGATCACTTTGAGATTACTGGGGATTCTGCCTCCAATGCCACCTTTGGCTCCACAGTACTGTCAACTGTAACTGACTCAACTCCAAAGCCCCAACCCTCCAATTGGGGTACTGCTCAGGAGTCACCTACAGTAGAGCACCCATAGGGACACTACTCAAAGAAGAAATTACTCACCTTGTGCAGTGATGGTGGTTCTTTGAGATATGTGTACCCATAGGTGCTCCACGACCCACCCTCCTCCCCTCTACTTCAGAGTTCTTGTCAATGACACTGTGGTAGCTGGCACATCCATCATTACTGCACAAGGTGAGTAACTTTTTCCTTACCTAGTCAAATCTCTCTTTTTTTAAATTTCCCTTTCTTTTTATTGTAGTTTACATTTAACATAGCACTGTACTGTATTTGCCTTTTTTTTTGTTTTTTTTTTTTATCTCTGCTGCTGCCTGATTGCATATATCTGGTTCCAAATGAGGGTCAGTCTGTAATTCTGGTGTTCAAAATGCTGAGATTCTACTGTAACTTCATGTATATGCTGAATAGAAATGAAGAGAAAATTGATCTTTTCGGATTCCACAAATGAAGAACCTAAATAGTGAAGGTGCAGTTTTTGATCACTACTGTTTGGGTGTGTCCCTCCAGGAAGATTAATTTATATACTGGTGTGTTCAGATCTAACAGTATTTCAATATATCCTTCCTCCTACCATCCTATCACTCCTCCACAAGAAAAAGAATAGATAAAGAAACATAAAAAATACCCAAGGATATTACAGAAAGATAGGTATAGGCTCTAGGTGATATATATTTTTCTATTGCTCAAAACACAGTGCGTTTTTAAAAGAAAATGGAAGCAAAAAGTAAGATTTAGCCAAATAAGTTTATTCTAGTCACTTCAGAAAACATCATGATGATTCAAAAGGTAAAATATTTAAAATTTTCCAAAAGTGATATGGGGCAATTTGTAAATTTGAATCCCTCTTATGAATATCTATAGAATGTATTACACCTCACAAGTTAGCTTTCCAGGTGGTGGTAACTTCTGCCCTTCATACTGAATTGAAATCTTTCACAGTTGCTCATTAACATTCTTTCTTATTAGGGTGTTATCCTTACTGATTTTGCTAAGGAGAAGAAAGTTGTTTAGTACTATTTCTAATGCAGTTTTAGCATATTACCCTGTAGTTTGTTGTGAGCTGTCTTTAGTGCAGTCATGCTTCATTGACGTTGTAGTGGCGAATTTCAGAGATGACTTAAATGCAATTAAAGATTCATTTAAAGCAAATATAAAAATCATAAATCACCAAATGGATTCCATTATAACAAAGTATATTCCAGTGTGCAATCAGTATATTTCTTATTACAAAGGAACTGACTGATTTAACTCAATTGATAAAAGCTCGTGTTAAGGTAGTTAAATGTAATTTAAGAGAAAACATATAGAGTGGTTTAAAAAACATCTACATAAATATTACAGACAATGGAAATCTCAAAATAAGTTCACATAAACAATTCTGATACCAAAATTAACACTCAGTTCATATACCATTAAACAGAAACCTTTTCAGTGATGATGAGCTCCTGGCTGATAACCAGGCATTTTGATTTTGGTGGGATTTTTCTAGCTCTGTTTTGTTTGTAAAGCAACTGTTTCTGTTACGCTTTTGAAAATGATTTAATAGTTCTTCCATACATGATCATTTTAGCGGATTGCACTACCTTTCTGCTCTCCTTTCTCCCGTCCTGCAGACTGCCTGTAGATTATGTATCCCTTTCCAGAGAGTAAGAGCAGAAGACAGATGACTGGCAGCTCAGGCAAGAAGTCTGGGCCTGCTGTAATCAGAACATCTTAGTGGTGCAAGCCCGATACTTACTGTCTTTATGTCCTTACCTTAGATGAGAGGCATTCTTTAAGTTCCCATCCCCTCCCTCCTGCCCCTTCCCGCCCAGCATTTGATGGAGGAAAAAGGATATCAGCCATGTTTAATTTTTTTGTCTTTTTATGACTTTAAACATATTTGAATTATATAAGCTTAGAAGGAGAGAAAAATATGTGAAAGTAAAGTTGTCTGGTATGTGGCGCAACTTTTTCCTATCCTTTGTTTGTTTCTTTGTTTGTTAGCAGTGTGAGAAGGAGAAAACAAGAGTTTCCTTAATTACCATTCAGTTCTTAGCAAGCCAGGTCTTCAGCTGACCTAATCAACCTTAGCTCTGTTGAAATCATTTACACAGCTGAAGATTTGGTCTAGAGTATTTTTAACATTTATATATTGAGTCATTAAAGGATGATCCTAAGCCCATTAAGTCAATGTATACATTTCCATTGCTTTTACTAGACTTTGGATCAGGTCAGGAGTGAAAGTAACATAAAGGACTTTACCGGTACGCCGGAGTCGTGAGCAGGGGGTCGGGCCTCGACTTGAAGGGGCGTTACCTTAACCGGAGGAGTAAGGCGTTTAAATCCCAGGCCCTTTAAATCAAGATTTAAAGGACCCAGGGCTCCGGGGCTATGGTAGCGGCAGCTGGAAGCCCTGGGCCCTTTAAATCACCACCAGAGCTACCAGCTGAAGAGGCAGCTGGGAGCCCCAGGGTGCGGGGATCATTTAAAGGGCCCAGAGCTCTGGCCGCCACTAATGCAGTGGAGCCCTGGACCCTTTAAATTGCCGCCAGAGCCCCTGGCTGCCGCTGCTCCCCAGGGCTCCAGCAGTGGGGCTCCGGCAGCAACTTAAGGGGCCCAGGGCTCTGGCCACTGCCAGAAGCCCCGGGCCTTTTAAATTGCTGGCCTGGGGCGGTATGGTATGGCACACCAGCTCTTGCACCATACAGTATGGTACACCATACTGTCCTGTGCCAGCTTCTTTTCACGTCTGGATCAAGCCCTAAGCCCTGTCAGATACTGTAGCCTTAAAAACAACTTTTACTACAGCATTAAAATACAGCTGGCTATATTTTAAAGAATCCTTATTAAGGTTGCAGGAACAAACCATTCCAATGTGTAGAAGGAATACTAAATATGGCAGGCAACCAGCTTGGCTTAACAGTGAAATCCTTGCTGATCTTAAACACAAAAAGAAGCTTACAAGACATGGAAGATTGGACAGACGACCAAGAGGGAGTATAAAAATATTACTCAGGCATGCAAGAGTGAAATCAGGAAGGCCAAATCACACTTGGAGTTGTAGCTAGCAAGAGATGTTAAGAGTAACAAGAAGGGTTTCTTCAGGTATGTTAGCAACAAGAAGAAAGTATGGGCCCCTTACTGAATGAGGGAGGCAACCTAGTGACAGAGGATGCGGAAAAAGCTAATGTACACAATGCCTCTGTCTTCATGAACAAGGTCAGCTCCTAGGCTACTGCATTGCGCAACACAGTTTGGGAAGGAGGTGACCAGCTCTCTGTGGAGAAAAATGTGGTTCAGAACTATTTAGAAAAACTGGATGAGCACAAATCCATGGGGCCAGATGCGCTGCATCCAAGGGTGCTAAAGGAGTTGGTGGATGTGGTTGCAGAGCCATTGGCCATTCTCTTTGAAAACCCATGGCAATTGGAGGAGATCCTGGACGACTGGAAAAAGGCTAATGTATTGCCCATCTTTAAAAAAGGGAAGAAAGGGGATCTGGGGAACTACAGGCCAGTCAGTCTCACCTCAGTCCCTGGAAAAATCATGGAGCTGATCCTCAAGGAATCAATTCTGAAGCACTTAAAGGAGAGGAAAGTGATCAGGAACAGTCAGCATGGATTCACCAAGGGCAAGTCATGCCTGATTAACCTAATTACCTTTTATGATGAGATAACTGGCTCTGTGGATGGGGGCAAAGCAGTGGAGATATTATTCCTTGACTTCAGCAAAGCTTTTGTTATGGTCTCCCACAGTATTCTTGCCAGCAAGTTAAAGGAGTATGGGCTGGATGAATGGACCATAAGGTGGATAGAAAGCTGGCTAGATTGTTGAGCTCAGTCAATCAATGGCTCCGTGTATAGTTGGCAGCTGGTATCAAGTGGAGGGCCCAAGGATCGGTCCTGGGGCCGGTTTTTTACAATATTTTCATTAATGATCTGGAGGACGGTGTGAACTGCACCCTCAGGAAGTTTACAGATGACACTAAACTGGAAGGAGTGGTAAATATGCTGGAGGCTAGGGATAGGATATAGAGTGACCTAGACAAATTAGATGATTGGACCAAAAGAAATCTGATGAGATTCAACAAGGACAAGTGCAGAGTCCTGCACTTAGGATGGAAGAATCTCATGCACTGCTACAGACTAGGGACTGAATAGTTAGGCAGTAGTTCTGCAGAAAAGAACCTAGGGGTTACAGTGGACGAGAAGCTGGATATGAGTCAACAGTGTGTCCTTGTTGCCAAGAAGGCTAACGGCATTTTGGGTTGTATAAATAGGGGCATTGCCAGCAGATCAAGGGACATAATCATTCCCCCTATTCGGCATTGGTGAGGCCTCATCTGGAGTACTGTGTCCAGTTTTGGGCCCCACACTATAAGAAAGATGTGGAAAAATTGGAAAGAGTCCAACAGAGGGCAACAAAAATGATTAGGGGGCTGGAGCACATAATTTATGAGGAGAGGCTGAGGGAACTGGGATGGTTTAGTCTGCAGAAGAGAAGATTGAGGGGGGGATTTGATAGCAGCCTTCAAATACCTGAAAGGGGGTTCCAAAGAGGTTGGCGCTTGGCTTTTCTCAGTGGTAGCAGATGACAGAAAAAGGAGCAATATTCTCAAGTTGCAGTGGGGGAAGTTTAGGTTGGATATTAGGAAACACTATATCACTAGGAGGGTGGTGGAGCACTGGAAAGAGTTTCTAGGGGGGTGGTGGAATCCCCTTCCTTTAGAGGTTTTTAAGGTCAGGCTTGATAAAGCCCTGGTTGGAATGATTTAGTTGGGGATTGGTCCTGCTTTGAGCAGGGGGTTGGACTAGATGACCTCCTAAGGTCTCTTCCCACCCTGATATTCTCAGATTCTGTGATTAACAAAGATATATTTGATTATGATTATACAAATAATGAGCCAAATATAGTCTTTGTGTAACCAGATATAACTCCATTATATACTTCCCTTTTTTAAAAAAGTTCATTCTTTTTGTGTTTTGTTACAATACATTCAGTAACTTAATTCTTTTTTTTTTTCCTGTGCTGAGGAAATAGTGATACTCTTATATGCTAGGCATGAATTTGGACCTATGTCCTCAAGGTGGTTAACTTTGGCATTTGATTATATTCCATCATATATAGAAGGTAAAAACAAAATTTGTTAAAATAATACCAGGCTTAAACTGAGTTTGCCAAAATATACAAGAATATTTTTGTTTCCAGATGAACTTGTCCAAAATGAAGATACAGGGACTCCTCGCTTAACGTTGTAATTATGTTCCTGAAAAATGCGATTTTAAGCTAAACGGTGTTAGGCGAGTCCAATTTCTCCATAAGAATTAATGTAAATGGAGTGGGGGTTAGGTTCCAGGGAAATTTTTTTCACCAGACAAAAAAACTATATGTACACGCACAGTGTGTACTTTTTAAACAAACAATTTAATACTGTACACGGCGGTGATAATTGTGAAGCTTGGTTGAGGTAGTGAAGTTAGAGAATGGGATATTTCCTAGGGAATACCTTACTGATAAATGATGAACTAGCTTTTGCCTGGGCCCTCAAGGATTAACACGTTGTTAATGTAGCCTCATATTCTAAAAGGCAGCATGGCAGACAGAGACACACACCTTGTGTGAGAAAGAGATGTGCATTGCCCCTTTCAGTATGCTGACCCCACTCTTAAGTACATTGTCTTTTTAAGTGGATCAGGAAGTTGAGACATCAGCTGCTGTCCAAGTTCTCTCTCTCTCTCTCTCCTTGTCCCCTGACTTCCCCCTCCAGAGACCCTTTGCCCCTAACCACTCCCCCAGGACTCCACCCCCTATCTAAGCACCTCTGCTCCTTGTCCCCTGAGTGCCCCCTCCAGGGACCCATCACCCTAACTGCCCCCCCTAGGACTCCACTTCCTTTTCACCCACCCCTGATCCCTGTCCCCTGACTGCCCCGACTCCTATCCACCTCCCCACTCCCTGACAGACCCTCTGGACTCCCACACCCTATCCAACCTCCCCTGCTCTGTATGGAGATGGGGTAAGCGGGGTGCAGGAGCAGGGTGGAGGGAGACACCCTGACATTAATCCCTCTCCTTCCCCCCTCTACTCCCCACCCCACCCCACAGCAAGCAGGAGGATCCCAGGAGCAGCTCCAAGGCAGAGGGCAGGAGCAGCACATGGCTGTGGGGGAGGGACATCTGAACTGCTGGCAATTGATAACCTGCTGGGTGGCTACCACACACGGAACTTAGGGGAGTGAGCAGCTGATAGGGGGGCTGTCGGTCCACCCTGGTTCCAAGCCCCCACCAGCTAGCTCCAATGGGCTGCTCTTCCTGCAAGCAGTGGACAAAGTGGGCCGCTGCCAAACGACTTTATAAGGGAGAATTAAACGAGTATGTTCCTTAACTGATGAGCAACTTAACATCAAAACAGTGTTAACCAGGGTGACTTTAAGTGAGGAGTTCCTGTAGATGAAAAACAAAGAAACACAGTGTTTACAGTTTTTGTGAAATTTCTTAAATATATTTTTTCATCATTTGTTAATATACATGGATGCAAGTACCTTCAGAATCATAAATCTGCTACAACTTGCTGCTCTCTTTTTCACTGACACATTTGGTGCTAGTGTGGTATTCACCACCCGGGTGCAGAAATCTCCATGTGTAGCTACTTATCCATGCCAATAACCCCAACACAGGAATACTGCTGGGGTTCCATTGACTAGGGCGCTTAAATCAACCTCCTGCCAATGGGTGAATTTCACTGTTTATAGGAAGCTCCCCAATAGGGTTCAGACTGTGTAGTAGCGCTTGGGATTACTGATCACTCCACTGTATCTAGAGTGCAGTGTTTGACTATGATGGCAAACCAAGTTGTTCAGTCTGTGTAAAAAATATTTCTTTTGTTGTGCTAAACATTTGTTTTGGAAACCTTAACCATTAGGTATACAGATCTCAGAGCCCTTTATCACAGGGGTGTGCAAACTTCTTGGCCCGAGGGCCACATCGGAGTTGATAACTTGTACAGAGAGCTGGGTCAGGGAAGGTTGTGCCTCCCCAAAAAGCCTGGCCCCACCCCCTATTTGAATCCCTCCCCCTTCCCGCCCCCTGACTGCCCCCCTCAGAATCCCAGACTCATCCAACCCACTCTGATCCTTGTCCCCTGACTTCCCCCTCCAGAGACCCTTTGCCCCTAACCACTCCCCCAGGACTCCACCCCCTATCTAAGCACCTCTGCTCCTTGTCCCCTGAGTGCCCCCTCCAGGGACCCATCACCCTAACTGCCCCCCTAGGACTCCACTTCCTTTTCACCCACCCCTGATCCCTGTCCCCTGACTGCCCCGACTCCTATCCACCTCCCCACTCCCTGACAGACCCTCTGGACTCCCACACCCTATCCAACCTCCCCCACCCATTCCCATCCCCTGACCACCCCTCCAGAAGCTCCGCCCCATCCAACAACCCCCTGTTCCCTGACTGACCCCCATGACTCCCTGCCCCTTATCCAACCTCCCAACTCCCTTACCATGCTGCTGGCAGCCCGGCCAGAGCCAGACATGCTGCACTGCACTCCTGAAGGAGCGTGCAGCCCTGCCCCCCGAGAGCGCTGCCTGCGCGTCGCCCTGAGGTGCTGGGAGAATGGGGTAGATGGACGATAGGCCAGGAGCAGCCTCCCCTGCCAGGAGCTCAGGTGGGCTGGTCAGGACCATCCCTCGGGCTGTAGTTTGCCCACCTCTATCAGGAGAGAGATGATGGTTCAGTGATTATGGTGCTAGTCTGGGACTGGGTTCTCAGCTCTGCAACAGACTTCCTGTGTGCCCTTGGGCAAGTTACTTAGTCTCTCTGGAGCTCAGATCCCCATCTGTAAATTAAGGATAATAGTACTTTCATACCTCACTGGGGTATTGTAAGAATAAATATGTAAAGATTGTGAAGCCGCTGTATTGTGGTAAGTACCTTAAACAGAAAATTTATTTCTACAGCTGGACTCAAAATTCCTAACTGCATCACTGTGAACTTTCAGATAAATAGCTGCATCTAAATAGAAGTTAGATTTGGTCTTTCTGTTTTTGTATTTCATGCTGTAACAGATGGTTTTCCTTTGGAGGTGGCGTAATATTGTGTAGTAATAGTGAATTCTTTGTTTATAAAGGTACTTTACACAGAAATAGTTACTTTTTTGATATTTTTTTAATTCCTAGTCCAACTAATGAAGAATGCAGTTGGTAATTTTTGTATGACTACACTGTTCTCTACACTGCCAAATTCAAAAGGCCCCCTATCCCTCTGGACTGTTATGTACCCCTCTGGACTGAGCAAAAAGGGGGCTGATTTTCATGTGAACAAATGTGATGCTTCTCTCCTTTTTTCTCTCCCATTCATGATTGATTTTTTACTTCTAGAGTCTCCGTTTTTCTTAGTCTCCTCATATTTATTTTTGAAGAATAGTAAATAAAAACAAATAAAATTAGAACCATTATACTATAACTCACTAAATACTAAAATTTTATCCCTGCTTCCAGCAGGATTGGACTTAAAGTAATTTGCTGCAGATTTCTGGAGATTGACATCTATCTGCATTATGTGTTTTTGAGATTTAGGACGTTTGTTCAGTCTCTCTATTAAGATAGTTGTAATAGTGTTCAATACATAGCATCTGCACTACTTTTTTCAAAGAACTGGAACAGGTTTCTAGTTTGATATTTTTTTTTGTAAGAAGTGAGCCCCCTCTACTGTTAGTTAGGAGTAACTATTGTAATTTCACATGAAACATTTTTTTCTTGTTCTTTAACAACATGTATGGAGAGGAAATTTGAGGGTGGAAGAAAATCCTCTGGCCAAGAGCTATATTGAACTTGTTCATCCACAATAAATATAACAGTGAATTTATATGTGGAGGTCAAGCATCTCTTTCATTATACATGTAGATGTCCCTGGAATTCCAGAAAATCTCAAGGCCAGCTCTGTGCCTAAAGAGCTCTGTGACCTGATTGAACAAATGCATTCGGACCTTTTTTTTCACATACAGAACCAGTCCTCAGTTATATACCTGCATATGCCTGCCTGCAGAATTTCAGAACATACTTCTCAAACCCTTTGACATCACTCAGTGGACACATGGAATTCATTTAACACTTTGAGGACATATAAGTTTTCATAAATTGAATTCAGGTTCCTTTTTCAGTGAAACAGAGAAGATTTTTAAAATTACTTTCATATTATCACACAAAGTATAGTCACAGAGGGTATATCTGCACTGCATCTGGAGCAAACCTCCTAGTCCTGGTCCATAGACTTCTGCTAGCAGGGCTTGTTCTAGGACACTAAAAATAACTGTGTAGGCTTTGACGTTGCAGCTCAATCTAGAGCTTGGGCTCTCAGTCCCACCCCTCCTATCTCCACTCTGCCTGAGGCTTGAAAGCCCAAACTGCAACATCTATACATCTATTTTTAGCATGCTACTATGAGCCCCACTAACATAAATCTGTGGATCCAGGCTAGGAGGTTCACTCCCAGATGCGGTGTAAGTATACCTAGAGCCATAACTATCTGCTTCTTGTTAGTTTGTTACACTGACATGTAAAACTAGAGTCCTGATCTTGACTTGCCTGTTCTGGTTACTCAGCTTCTGAAGGAAGACTGAGTGCAATGTGTCATAGCCTAAGGAGTGGTGAGGAGGAACTCTGACAGGAGTCTTATTCAGGCTTCGGTTAGATGGACATATTAATTACAGTGATTTGGAGTAAGTTTTAAAGTGATGAGAATGACAAGGGTCCTTCCATTAATAGTAACAAAAGGATTTCCTGTGCTCTGATGGGTTTTTGGAGTAAAGCTATTCATGGAAACTCTTTTTCAAAATTATGGCCAAATTTTAAATCTCAGTAAATACAAATTTGTCCAGCTTACTTTCATATCCTTAATACGTGACTAGATTTTTCACATTAAAAACTGGGATATCCATGTAAGGCTGTATCTGTGACACATTAAGGAAAAGATGTTTGCTTCTGCCTGCCACCTTTCCTAAGTATTAATACCTAGTAAATGTTCTGTGATGCAGCAGGAGAGTTTATACTGCTCCACTTATCTCTTTATTGTAAATATAAAACTGGTATTTCCAATTTTAACCCAAGTATAAGGTTGTCCAAAATAATAGAGCAACAGGCCATTTTGTTTGCTGACAGGAAACGCATAAGAATCTAAAACAACAGTGTGTGAAGTGCTTTCAGAGGACTTTTAATGATATTTCTATATTTTTAACATGATCTTTTAAAAGCTTTTTAAAGGGCAGATTAATTTTCTCCTGCCATGCAATGTTCTCTTGGCTGGCAATTATGAGAGTATGAGACAGGTCTTTAAAAGGCTTTAGTTTGAAATAGTGTTATGAAAACAATATAGCACCATCATTAGGAACCTTTAAAAAGCCTCTGCACTTCCTAAAGGAGGGATCTTTCTTTTTAAAAAATTTCAATAAGCTTCTTTTTCATGCAAGTACATAGGGTAGATTTGCTGCTGGTATATTTTTTTCTTAAACATTTCCTTTATTGTTTTCAGTCCCAGATGACATCTGTGTTTCTTTGACTTATTTTTAAATCTACTCTCAGTTTAGTAGAAATTGAAGACAGCCAAAATGCAACATCTTTTTAAGAATAAAGCTTGTTTTTAAATCAATTTTACAATAACTCTTCTTAAATACTCAGTCACTTACCCAACTTGAAAACAAAAAATTTAGCTTGCCTTTCTTCCTAAATTCTCTCCACTTCTTCCTTTCTCCATCTCCCCTGACTCCCCAAGCCTTTCTGTCTTTTAGGTTTGCAGCCTTTGTGGTTGTCATTCTCAAACCTATTCTTTCTTAAAACATTACTTCTCTTTAAAGCATGTTCAGATTCTACCCTTCTTCTCTTGTCTCCACAGCCAAAACTGATTCTTACCCCCAGGGTGCCTTCATTGGTCTACTGTAACCTTTTTCTTTATCCTCCCCAGTTTTACTCTATCCAATTTAGTCAAAACACTGTAGCTAAACTAACATATTCATGTTACTCCAATCATGTCTCTTCTGCTCCACATGCCCAATTACTCTATTTAATCTATTTATTTGCTCCCTGTTTCATTACACATAAATTTAAAACCAACCTTCAAAGCTCTCTGTGCAGTCCACATCTCTGCCCTCATTTTCTACAACTCTCCCACTTGCAAATTACTAGGTTTTCGTGTCTTAACAAACCCTTTGTTTCCTTCTTTCACTCTACTTCGTGTTTTGATGCTGCTCCTGATAACTAAAAGCACCCCCTTGTTACTGTGCAAATATCCCTTTGCTCTTTCAAATCTCTCCTTCAAATTAAATTGATTAATCATTATTCTCTTTTTAATGTTTTAATCATCTTTCCTGTGCTATGTGCCTGGAGCCTAACTGTTAAAATTTGAACCACCAAAAAGTTTGACATTGTCATCACTCATTGTTCTTCATAATTTAAGTTGTAAGCTCCTTGTGGCAGGGACCTATCATCTTATTTTGGCTAATTAATTCCAAAGGTTGACTGTGCATAGTGTGAAGAAATACTTCCTTATGTTTTTTTGTAAACCTGCTGCCTATTAATTTCTCTGGGTGATCTCTGGTTCTTGAGTTATGTGAAGGAGTAAATAACACTTCCCTATTCACTTTCTCCCCACCATTCATGATTTTATAGACCTCTACCGTATGCCCTCTTAGTTGTTTCTTTTCTAAGATGAAATATCCCAGTCTTTTTAATCTCTTCTCACATGAAAGCTGTTCCATGTCAGGAGAGAACAATAATTTTTGTTGCCTTTCTCTGTACCTTTTTCAATTCTAATATCTTCTTTGAGATGGGATGACCAGAACTGCATGCAGTATTAAATGTATGGGCATACTATGGACTTTTGATAAATAATATAATCGAGCTTCATTTTATTCTCTCTCAGTAATTTCCATGTCTAATGTGCCCAGTATACAAGTAAAGAGATGGATTTTTCCTTAACTTTTAGCTCTAGAAACTCAACCTGAGAATCAAAATGGGGTTTTCTTGCTAATGTATCACAACCAGCAATGAAAGTTCTGCAATCCATGCTAGGGCCCTCACATTTATCCTTGTGGATATCCATGAAGCCCCATGGCCTTTGAGTTTGCACAGATGTAACTGTTTGGAATTTAATAAATAATTACGTGGATGATGCACAAAAACAAACAAAATACTGCTCCGTCCTACGTAGCTGTAGTGGCTTCACAGGATTAACAAAAATGAAAATCAGTAAAAAAAAAAATAATAATAATTTTGAAACTAAAGTGAGCAGCTAAGCCTCTGACTGCACCCAGGGAACAAATCTCTTGAATAAGACCTGGGCTCCTGTATAACTATATTTTTTTAAGGAGGGGTGATATTTTTAACCAATACAGTTATATCAGTGCAACCACTAATCTGAATGTACTCATATTCTTTTATATGTCTTACCAACAGCAAAGGTAGCTGTCCAAGTCTAGGTTGGTGATCCAATTGATTACTTCGGGTGATGTGGTGTGGATAGCAGAGAGATCACCATGATATTATTATTTGGGACATTGATTGTTGGGTGTTCTATAGACTGAAGTTCATTTCCACAGTCATAAATCGGATTGTGTCTGTCCCCACACATGGGGAATGTAGAAACAGCTGCCATGTAATATGGTTCAAGTAGATCATATTTTCCCTGGGAGTGAAAAGCCACACTGGTTTGGGTTTTTTTGGCTCGGTCCATAATGAGGAGTTAAGAACACTGGAATTCTTCCATCGTGCTTGCCCATTGACCATGAGAGTAAAACCCTGAATGGTCGAGTTCTTGTGCTACAAGCCACAAAGCTTTTCTGGATTTGTGTCAGAATCTAAGTAAATAATTTCTGTCTTCATGTACTGGGACATTGTTGTTCCCTCAGACACAATGGAACTCTTGTAAGATTCTTATGTCATGACAAGTTGGGTTGGGTAGATGTGCATTAGATAGGAAGACAAGGTTGTGGAATTGATTTTACTATACTCCTAATGATCTGCACAATGATGTTGAGATTAGAATTGAGAAGTGGTATGTGGAAGCTATGTTTCCAGACAGGTGAGTAGTATTTTGTGGTAGACAAAGGCCAGCATAGACGGCCATAGAATTTTTTCACTGGTTGCCAAGTCATACTGACCAGTTTCTGGATGCAGTTATACAGGTATAAAAGAGCCTTATGCTGGTACAGCTCATTCCCCTTCTGATACCGGAATAACTTTAACAGTATAAGCACATTTATAATTGGCTTCACATTATTGGGGGTTCTACTGTTTTAATTATGCTGGCATAGTTAAAGCAGCATGATTTTTCAGAGTAGACAAATCCTAAAAAGGTGCCATTTATACATAGACACATTTAGGAATATAAAAGCACTTTAATAGTGACTGAGATGCAAAAAATGTCCAGGATTTTAAAGAGCAACTGAGAAGAATTAATGACATGATGTGCAGTTAAAGGGACCGTATTAACTTCAGCCAGTCATCTAAAAAATCCCCCACATTTTATATGTAAATTTAATTGATACCCTAGAAAAGATATTTGTCAAGGGCACTAAAAATAACCATTAATAAGCAGTTACTATAGCATCCATTAACTCAAAATGCAGTGAAGTTCCATGACTCCTCTTCTTTAATGGGTACATCTGTCAGTTGATTGCCAGTATTAGTTTTCTATTCTATGTGGTCTGGCATTTGGTACCAGAAATCACTCTGAGAAGATCATATGTTTGATCCCACCTTCAATTCACATCACAGGCCTAAAAGTTGTCCTAGATTTTTTTTTGACTCACCCTTACTCTGTCCTTCGGTCACATGTGGCATACAATGGAATTCACCAGTTTTGATCCTTCTTGCCACACCATTTGTCCTTGCTGTCTAGAAAGTAGAATACTCACTACTTTTCTGTAACTGGGTCATATATGGCCTAGGCCACATTTTTCCCTACAGGGACACTAATGGAATCTCTGGGTGTTTGCTCATATTGGATGGCTCTGTTGTGATTGTTGTTTAATTGTTCACCTCTTGTTAGAAAATAAAACAGTGAACTGTCATTTACATGAAAACAACTCAAATATCTAGAACATTCCATATTTCTTATTATAGCAACTGTAACAAGGAACATAATCTAGAATTCTTTTGAAGTATGCATTTATTTTTCTCAACTTAGCTGCTCCACAAGGCACTGACGAACATTTTGCCTTTCCTTTACTGACTGGAGTTGTTTGATTTATAGATTCGCCATGGTTGTATGTATTTGGGATCAAACTGTGGCTATGCTGCAGAGAAAAGAGAGAGTCGAAGGAGTCTCTTTTCTTCAGAAGGAAATAGTTCCTGAGGAGAACTGTTTCAATGAAGCAACCAGTGCTCTCAGAATTGGGTGGGTAGAGTTGAAGAGGCAGTTCTGTAGTACTGCATTGTCATAAGTATAAAGTAGCCTAGAATTACTGTTTACCTATAAGGGGTTAAGCTAAAGGTAACCTGAGAGGTGGACAACTGACCAATGAGAAATTCCTCAGGAGACAAAGGATTTTGAATTTCAGTTTCTCTCTGGGTCTCTTCTCTGTTCAACTCGGCTATGGGATGAACCACACCTATTTCTTTCACTGTAACTATAGCTTTCTATCAAGTAAGGTAGTCAGTAAGTTTACCTTCTTTTTATCACTTGGAGGGTTCTCAGGGATGAGTGTTGGCTGGGTGCTTCTTGATATTGTAAGATTCAGCAGAGATATCAACAATGGGAGAAAGTTGCCTCGGGGGAGAGGTTTGGGTTCTTGATTCTTTTGTTGATGATGGTAGATGCTGTTCTATTGATGGTTATAAGTGATTTATTCCTTTCTTTTTTTCTTCTATTAAAATCTTTCTTTTAAGAATCTGACTGCTTGTTTTCCATTGTGTAAGATCCTGGTTTTGGATCAGGCACGTCTCGCAGGAGCAGGCGAGGCTTTTCTCTCAAGCTTCCCAGGGAAGGAATAAGTTTGGAGGTTTTGTGGAAAGAGAAAGAGGGGCTTCAAGTGGCCAATGTCCGATAGTTTTTTGAGACATTCTCACTTGATGGTGGCAGCATATTAAGTCCAGACACAGAAGAAGTTGTGCTCTGGGGAAAAACATTTTAACCCAAGCTGGTAAAATAAGCTGGGGGGGGGGGATTTCTTTTTTCATGCGGGTCCCCACATCTGTACCCTAGAGTTCAGAGTGGGGAGGCAATCCTGATATGGTTGGCAGTGGTGGGATGAAATTTTGTGAATCTAAAAAACAGAATTTTGCAGAAAGCAGTTTAAATTTCCACAGTTATTGAGAAACAAAGCAGGCAATTGTGCTGAGGTAAACACCAAGGGGGTCACTCTGGTGAAACTTGTTCTTCAGGTTTTGGAGCTGTAGATAGCTCCACGCTTTGTCTTTTTCAGCTGCCTGAGGGCAGAGAGCTGAAGTTGTTGGGTTTTTTTGAGAGGGTTTACTCCTGCTGGATAGCAGAGAGTAGCCCCGGTTTGCAGTTAAGAGTTTAATAGGCTCGTTAAGTGCTAGGTAACCATCCCAGGGGTCCCTGTGGAGGGGGAGAAACTGGCCAGTCCAGTTTTTCTGAGAATTAGAGTAGGGGGTCTTTCTCCCTCTTCTGGTAAGATTAACACCCTGCTGCAAGAATTTCCAAGTGATATAAGAAATTTTTGTTTAATTTTCAGTTAGTAAGTTAAACACAGAAAGATTAAAATGACAGGCGGTAAGTGCCAAAAGGATTTAGAATTAGCCAAATTCCAAGCTGAGGAGAGACAAAGGGAACATATGCGAGAGATAGAGAGAATGAGGGAAAAACACTTGGAGCAAGAACTAGAGGAAAAGCGCGCAGACGCTGCACACTGAAGGAATATGGAGATGAAGGAAAAAAAGAAATAGCATGAACTGGAGTTACAAAAGGCACAGGCTGTGCAGAATATACCAGCCCCGCCTAACAACCCTTTTCCAGGTACCGCTTTCCATCACAGGAAATTCCCCACCTACAAGGCAGGCGATGATACAGAGGCCTTCTTAGCCAATTTAGAGAGGACCTGTTTTGGGTACAGCCTCCCTGAAGACCAGTATATGGTGGAGCTGAGGCCGCAGCTCAGTGGACCCTTAGCAGAGGTGGCAACAAAAATGCCTCAGGCAAACATGAACAGTTATGAACTTTTTAAAAAACAGGCCCGAATCCGAATGGGGATAACGCCCGAGCATGCCCGTCGGTGGTTCAGAGCCCTAAAGTGGAACCTGGACATGGCTTTTTCCCAACACGCCTACCACATTGTAAAAAATTGGGATGCCTGGATATCAGGAGCAAAGGCTAACTCTCATGAAGAGCTGTCTTTCCTAATGCAAATGGAGCAGTTCTTAGAGGGTGTTCCTGAAAAAAAAAGGAATAAATCCCTTATAACCATCAATAGAACAGCATCTACCATCATCAACAAAAGAATCAAGAACCCAAACCTCTCCCCTGAGGCAACTTTTTCCCACTGTTGATATCTCTGCTGAATCTTACAATATCAAGAAGCACCCAGCCAATACTCACCCCTGAGAACCCTCCAAGTGATAAAAAGAAGGTAAACTTACTGACTACCTTACTTGATAGAAAGCTGTAGTTACAGTGAAAGAAATAGGTGTGGTTCATCCCATAGCCGAGTTGAACAGAGAAGAGACCCAGAGAGAAACTGAAACTCAAAATCCTTTGTCTCCTGAGGAATTTTTCATTGGTCAGTTGTCCACCTCTCAGGTTACCTTCAGCTTAACCTCTTACAGGTAAACAGTAATTCCAGGCTATTTTATACTTATGACATGCGTACATAAAAGAAGATGTGATTGAGTAGATGGACTTGCATAGGCCCCTCTATCTCCTGTACATTTGTCCGGTACATGGAGGCCACCTGGGGAGGAGGAAGGGAATAGCAGTACATTCTTCATAGTAGCTGCTTTGTGTAAGCATGTTTTTTTCAGAGGCACCAGCATCATTATATTTGCCTGTACACAGGCACAATAAAGCACTCCAATGCTGCATTTCCTCTCTCAGGTCTTCCCCTTGGGTGTAATACCTCTTAACTTCTGAAAAAATCCTCTTCAAATATGTTGCTGACAGTGAAATGCCATATTTCAGGATGTCTATACTATAATTACTTTACTAGCTAATGTCTGTTCTTGGCAACCTCTTAATTTGATTTCGCCAAAGTGGGATTATCTATAATTCGATAATTGTAAAATAGTCCACCTTGAAAAATGGGTGTTCAGTCATTTTGTCATATCAGTACTGTACATTTTTAAGAATCAAATTGCAGAAATATTATTTCTGTTCAAACAATTAGAAAAGATTAGGTAGCATCACCTACATAGGCAGATAGCATCTCTGTTATTTTAGCTTAATTCACTACGAAACTGAATTAAATCCTAGAGCTGATCTGACTGAAGCAGGAGTCTTGTGGACAAGTAATTAACAACCAAATGATAATGTATATGCACAAAGGTGCTACATTAAAGTTTCATAGGCAACCTTAATTCTGGCATATCCTAATTCTTCAGTGCTTGACTTTGAAACCTTTAACATTCTTAACATAGGGGTTTTTTTGTGATTTCTTAAGTGTTGGAAAAATTGGGGGGAGAAAAGGAATCCCATTCTATGGATCCATATTGACCCTTAAATGGTCATCAATAAGATTAAAGTCTTTGGATCCACAGCACAGACCTCTACCATTTGAGGTAAGAGAGAAACTGGTAGAATTAGAAGCTGTTATCCTCTATTTAGACCTGCCACTAGCAGGGGAAGGCATACATTTTGTTGGTGGGTTTCACAGCTATTTACTAGGTGACAGAAGAATGTTATGATTACTGAGACCTGTGTTCAAGGTTCTGGAGAGGAGTGTCTTCTGGTGGCAGTAGACCCACATGACTCTGCCCGTCGCTGCTATCATCTCTCCCTTGATGCTTGTTCCTATAATCTATCTGCACTGGCCAGCACCTGCCCCTGTCCTCTCTCTGCTCCTATCCTCACCACTTTGCTTTTAGTCATGCTGTTTTCTTGTGCTGTCTGAGTGCCAGCAGAGGGAGCACTGAAAGTGGAACTGAGTGAAATTTTTCAGCCAAAACCTTTTTTTGGTGAAAAATGCAGATTTAGTGACATCAAAACATTTCTCAAATTCATGTTGGTTTTCCTGAATTGTCAGTGTTGGAAAAAATGGAAAAAAATCTGCATTTCAAAAATGGTGCATTTGGATTTTTTTTATTTGACACATCTTTTCATATATATAAATTTCCCTCAGTTTTGTTAAGACAGTTTTAAAAATCTTAAAATGCTCTAAATTGAAGTGAAATGCTGCTGAGCAATTTCTGCATGTAGACAAAATGGTAGTGTGTAATTATAGGTTTTATTCAAAATATAATTGTTCTTTTTGAAAGGTGTCATATACATGAAGTTATCTTGTTACCCTCAAAACACTGACAGCACAATGCAGTGGCAATGCAGTCTTTCTTATGCTGTCATACTGATGTGCTTTAACAGAGTTCTGCAGGGACCATCTCAATAGGTGAGAGGGTAGTTAAGTCCTGCATAGCTCATTCGGTCACTGGCTGTGATTACAAACAGGACTGAAAACTAGTGCCAGTGCCCTAATTCTTAAAGTGTTTAAAATATTTTAACCATGAAGGACAATCAGTTTGATTTATTTTCCATACAGTTTTATTTTAGTACTCCCGCGCCCAATCTGTTTTAATTGTAGAATAATACAGAATGATTTTAACTTATGTGTATATTATAAGTGTGTGTGTGTGTGTGTGTGTGTGTGTGTGTGTGTGTCTGCCTGTCTTATTCAAAGGATACTTTCAGGGGGAAAACTTCTAGTTATGGTACCCTGTATTCTTAATTTAATAGACTTGTACTAAATTATGCCAATACAGTTAAATAACAGTGATATTAGGAACCCAGCCAGTTCCCATTGAAGTAATTGACTTCAATGACAGCAGAACTGACTCCAGATTAACATGAAACCCAGTCTGAATTATATTGCATCTTCCTTACTAGAGAGGAAAAGAAGCTTGTCACTGTAACATGGTTTGTTCAACAGGAGAGATAAAGACAAGTAACTATACAATTTCTAGTATCCTTGTGGCCACATTTTAATAGGGATATTGTAATGGTCTGATACCAAGTAATAAATCCATACAATTTTTTTTTTGTTTACTTGCAGGAGTGTGTCCTGTATGCAGTATTTCTTAACCCACCTCACCCTCCTAACCCATGAACAAGTATGTCTACACAACAAGAAAGAGGTGTGTTCTTAACTTCTGTTAGCTCTGTTAAAGTGGTAGCGATGGCATAGCAACTCCGGTTAGCAACTCAAGTTCAATCTTAGGTTCCCCTATAGGCTTTAACTTGAGCTGTTAATCTGATTTAAAAGCCAACAAACTGTGTTTTCACTGCTATTTTAACCCAGGTTAGCTAATTTGCGTTCACTAACCTGAGTTAAGAACACACACTCTTTGGCAATGTACGCGTATCCAGAGAGAGACCAGGCAGAGAGAATCAACCTTAGTGGTGGCATGCACATCTTTCAAAAGAAATGTATCCCAGATAAAAATAAGAATGTATAAAAAGATATAACTGCCCATATGGACAGTTAAAGAGAACTCACAAGACTATCTGTAATATTACTGTTGGGTGACTCAGGAATCTAACTGTTCCAGTTGCTTCTAAATCTGAGATTAAATGTAGGTTATTAGAGAAAATGAGGTACCTGTCTCTTTAGATCTCAGCAATTTATAGAGTTCTCAGGTGCCTTCTTAGTATTTTTAAGAGAACATGCATTTGGGTACATATACTGTTGATGAAAGATGCTTTACTAGACAAACTAATCGTTGAATTTTGTATTAGACTGTCACATAGACTGTTTTGCAAACACATTACTGTTTCACCACCAGCCTGCCTGTTACTCAAGCCTGTCATCTGGGTGTCATCTTCAACTCAGATCTCTCTTTTGGTCCTCATATCCAGGCGATGTCTAAAACTTGCAGATTCTAACATGTCCAAAATACAGCTTTTCATGTCCATCCATATAGTTAAAACTCTCATCCAGGCTCTCATTGTCTCACATCTCGATTACTCAACATCCTTTTATGTGGCCTTGACAAATGCAACATTGCTCCACTCCTGTCCATTCACAATGCTGCTGCAAAGACCATTGTCCTATTGTACCACTTTGACCATGTCACCCCTCTTTTTGCATCCTTCTACTGGCTCCCCATTCTGTCTCATCAAACATAAGCTGCTTGTCTTCACTTTCAAGGCTCTACACAGCTGATCCCCACCCTATCTACCATTTCTCCTTCACTATCAAGATGTTAACTCCATTTCATGCTCTACTTGTTACATTTGTGCTTTTTCCTGTGTTGCCCCTCATACTTGGGAGTAGCTACCCATAAACATCCACAAAGCTACTTTCTTCCTTCAAAACACTTTTCCACACTCTCCTTTTCCATGATGCATAATTCTTTACAAATCAAATTTAGCTCAGAATTTTAAAAAAAATTATTGCTCTGAACATATTTAACACAGCCAAAATAATTCAGCTGTAGTTTTGTTTTTGTTATTTTTTAAATATTAATCCGAATCTACTCTAGCTTGAGGTTAATACTAATGTTCCTTTCACAGGCTTTTCTACTCTAGTTCTTCATATCATCCACTAGAGGGGGTGCTCACACCTCTATTTACACAAATTTTGTTGCAATTCATTACATCAAAGTTTGAACACTTTTCAGTTGTGTGCACTGCAGTTTACTTGAACTTGATTTTAATGCACATGGTACTTAACACTGTTGTTTTGAATGTATTTGTCTATTTAACACTTCTAAATGAACACCTGCTTCTACATAATCAGCGTTACCAGGAATTAGTTTTTCAGTAACGACTCCCTCCATTTCAAATGAAAAGTATGTCCCACCCTGACCCTTGCAATTAGGCAGATACAGTCATTGACTGATGCATTCTGGTCTCCTTGTGACTTTATCTGATTTCACTGTAAATGAAATGTGACAGTTGTGCTTTTGGCAACATTTTCTGCCACAGGCTTACACCTTCAGTTCTTTCTCCTCCTGACCTCCCTTTGGATTAAGCATTTATCTTAGTCATTACCAGAATCCCAAAATAGTAATAAATCTCTTTGTGATGTCCATAACTAATGTGAGCTTAGTTAGTGTCATATTCTTCTTGGAAACTTTCCTGAACCTGTTTGATTTTTGAAACAAGATCAGTTACCTGTGTGAATTCTTATCAAAGACTCCTTTAATTTAAAAAAACATAAAGGTCTACTACCTTTCAAGATGTCATCCCCTTTATCAACACACACTCAGATCCTGTTTAGTGCTGGTTTTAGACAAAAAAAATTGATTCAGTCCTCAGAATCATGCATATCTTGGATCTGTTCCATTTTAAAAGAAATTTCCTTAAATTCACCCCCTCTTCCTCTTTGTTTCTTCTGGCTATACCCTATCCTAGATAAAAATATGCAGCCATATTCCTCACCTGCATACCCATTTGTTTCAGCCTGCTGTGTAAGCAGTGTCAGGAATGAGATCCATTCTGACATCTGGTGGGGAATTATGGGAATTGCAGTGAGTGGTGGAAAATAACTTTGGGGCTGATCAATTTGCATAGGCACACCCACCGCGCCTAGCCTGAGCTCACAGCAGCCCACATGGCCACTTTGGCTGATGTGGGAGCTCCAGTTTTTATGTTGTTGGGGCAGGAGTGATAAAGTGATGTTACCCTGATTATGTGAATGAAGGACTATGGACATGTACTTGGCCCTTGTTATGATGGAGGGACTCGTCATCATCTAGGTAGCACTCACTGGGCAAGGGCCAGGCATTTCAGAACACTCAGATTAAGAGAGGCCTTGGGTAGGTCTTTATATGTTTTGGTGAGGGTTTTGTTTAAGGGCTCTACAGGTCTGTTGCACCTTACCTATTTTCACTGTGGAATGTTAGAGCTAATTTTTGATTCCATTAGAAGTCTAAATTCAGCATGTTAAGTTGAATTCACTTTGGGTCTGCTGGTGTACCTGAGTTAAGGCCCCCCCTGCTTACTAAAAGCTGACATCACTTGAGAGCTGAAACCAGTGAGCACTGTGTTAAGTGGAGGGGCCTAAAGGCATGTTGGTGGTACCAAGCAGTTTCTGTGGCTAGCAGAGTGATGCAGCGGACTCAGCTGAGCAGTTCCTGGGTGCAGTTCATGCAACTAGCAGAGTGGCTGGTGCAGCAGAGCAGTTTGGGTGTCGGCTGGCAGGGCGGCCAGCGGAACAGTTTGTGCTGCTGGCGGAGTGACTGACGCTGCAGAGCAGTTCGAGTGTAGGCTAGCAGGACGGCTAGCGGATCGACTGGCAGAGTGGTTTGTGGGATGGCCGGCAGGGCAGAGCGGCTTACGGTGAGGGCTGCACCCACGTGGAACCCCACGGAGAGGCAGCGCAGTTGGCCTCGGACCATATAAGGTGCTCCTTGCCCTACCCTCCATTTCCATCCAGGCTGGGAGGTAAGACTCTGCAGGTTGACTTTTGAACTCTGCACTGACCAGGAACAGAGACTCTGGGGCTGTTGGACTTTTTGGACTATTGGGTGATCTTTGGGGTTGTGGGACTCAAGAGCCAAAGGGAAGAACCCAGCCTATTTGCTGGAAGGGGGGGCTTCTGGTTCATGGTTTGTTTTATCAATCCTGTTTGTGGTGTTTCCCCAATCTAATGCCACATTGTTTCTCTCTGTTATTAAAAGGCTTTTGGTACACTCAGACTCTGTGCTTGCGAGAGGGGAAGTATTGTCTCTTACAGATGCCCAGAGGGGTGGTATATGGTTGTCCCAGGTCACTGGGTGGGGGCTCGAGCTGGTTTTGTATTGTGCTATTGGAATGGAACCCCTGGATACTGAACCTGGCCCTTGTTGCTGCCAACTCTGATGGGCAGAAGGGTTACACCTATAATTGCAATTATCCCTTCTTCAAACCCATACCCACTTAATCATACTTCCCCCTATGTTACTCTACTGGCCCATTTTCTGTATCTTGCCAAGATCCCTTGTACTAGATCAGTGGTTTTCAAACTTTTTTTCTGGTGACCAAGTTTAAGAAAATTGTTGATGCCCGTGAGCCAACAGAGCTGGGGCAAAGGGGTTTGGGGTGTGGGAGGGGCTCAGTGCTAAGGCAGAGATTTTGGGTGCAGGGGTGAGAACTGCAGGGTGGGACCAGGAATGAGGGGTTCAGGATGTGGGAGGGGCTCATGGATGGGGCAGGGAGTTGTGGTGCGGGATGGGGTCAGGGCTCCAGGCTGGGTGTGTAGGCTCTGAGGTGGGGCCAGGATGAGTAGTCTGGGATGCAAGAAGAGGCTCTGAGTTTGGGAGGGGCTCAGGGTTGGGGCAGGGGATTGGGGAGCGGGGTTGGGGTGTGGGCTTACCTCTGGCGGCTCCCGGTCAATGGCGCACCCAGGGTGCAGAGGCAGGCTTCCCACGTGTCATGGCACCGTGGACCATACTCTGCCCTGGAAGAGGCCAGCAAGAGGTCTGGCTCCTAGGGAGAGGCACGCAAGTGGCTTCATGGAGCTCTTGCCCACTGGGGCAGGGGCAGCACGCAGAGCCCTGTGGTCCCCCTGCCTAGAAGCCAGACCCACTGCTGCTTCCGGGGCAGAGCGCAGTGTCAGAACAGGTAGGCACTAGCCTGCCTTACCTGAGCAGCACTGCCGACAGGACTTTTAACATCGTGGTCGGCAGTGCTGACCAAAGCCACTAGGGTCTGAGCAAGGCAGCACAGCGCCTTACATGCTGCGGCCCAGTTCTGGATCGTGGCCTGAATTTTGAAAAACACTGTACTAGATGTTCTCCTACTTCCTCACACCTACCTTAATCACTTTCCTTATCACTTTAACTGTCCTTACTGCAAATAAGAATGTCTCAGTCTTGAAAAGATGGTTCCTGCAAACCACAGGCTTCTGTCTGCATAGGCAAGATTCAGTGTCTGACCTTTTCCTAACCATTTTTCTCAAGTTCCTATATTGTCCGAGCTGGAGGGCCCATGGGACAAATAGATCTAGCATCAGTAATGTGCATGAGTATGTGTAAATGGATTTAGAATAATAACAAATTGAGGTTTCCTGTGGAACAAGAGAAAGGAACCAGCAAAGTGTCCCAGTAAGGGGCGGTATGTGTGCGTGTGTGTATGTGTGTGTGCACGCACATGTTTGGAAAGGTGAGTGGGCTGGTTTCACTGCCCCTTTCTTCTGCCACACTCCATGCCCTGCCAGATCAAATGATCTTGAAGTTAACACTCCATTGAGAGAGTGTGGGGCAGCTCACCTCTCTCAGAGCTATTGTGTCATGCTGTCTACCAGCTCAGGCAGAAGACCCTACATCACCTATGCTCAGTTCATGTTTTCAAGCTTAACTTTGCAAGTATAAAGTCTAGAAAATAAAAATTAAAAATAAAATGAAATCTGAGATTCTGACCTCATCACATAATTCTCAGAGCTGAGGCCCTCAGCACAGTCTTATAATGCTTATATCTAAATCTAGCCCTTGACACATATTGATTCCATGTTTCCCTAGGGGTCTCAAGTTATTGTCATTGCAGAGCTCTCCATCAGTGTAAAGTAGCTTGTACTCTAAATCCAGTAATACTGGAACATGAGCAGGAAACATCAGGATGGAATTTCAGCCTTATTCTGATATGGTAGGTCCTGCTTGTTTGGCAGCATTGGCTGAATCATCTCTTCAATCCAGTTCCTCAGACCTGCTCATACTGCTATCTGTACAATCTCCAACTTTTCACTCAGGTTATCTCTGATTGTTCTCCCCATCCACCTACACACACATGCACTAACATTATTCCACTCCTAGGGTCTTTGTTTTCCTGCTGTATTATAGAGTGACATGATGAATGACTCATTCTTTGTCTGAGTAATCTTTTTCAACTCAAGGATGGAATAGTCTGGTTCCAAGAACAGTAGTTCCTTTGCCTCTAGGTTTCTTATGTCTGCTGTATCTTCTCAAGGAAATCTGCAGGGCAGGAAGCAACTTCTAGGCCCTGAAAGATAATGAATTCAAATTATTTTTGAGAGTATCCTTAGCTTGTGGATTGAAAAATGTGGGCAGAGGATAATCAGGATATCAATAACATGGCTATTAAGTTGCAGAAACATTTTTAGAGTACTGCAGGGTATCCATGTTAACGTCTACTTTTTTTTTAACTTTTCATTTATGTTTTAGAAGAGGAAATAAGCAACAAATTTATGACATTAACAAATTGTATTATATACTTTGAAGAAATTGCAAATATATAGATGTAATGCAGAAGGCTCTAACAACATGGGCAGAAAATAACGTGGGGAAATAATATCTGAAATACAGATATTCAGTGGGTTGGACAGACTTGGAAAGCAGCTATCATGGAACTGACAGTGATGTTAGATGTGAGTTAGCAGTGCAGTAAGGAACAAAAAGACCAATTCAATTTCAGTTGCTTATTACTACTGTTCAATATTTTTATCATGCTAGTGCCCAAGAAGCACTATCAAAGTTGTGGCCCACTTAGGCTAGAGACTATACAAACACTCAGAAAGCCATGGTCCCCTTCTACACAGATCCTCCAGAAAATGCAAATGAGTGTAACCTAAAGGAATAGAGGGGAGATGAGGGCATTTGGTAATAAGAACTTTTATCTGTATATATGCTTTCCATGAACATAACTTAATATTTCTGGTCATATGCTCTTTTTTTTCTGCCAGCAATTCTGTCTAGCCCCACCTATCCATAATCAGATAGAAAAGCTTCATGTCAGAGAGCAGCAAGGTCCTCATCCTTTAATGAGGCTTTGTTTTTGTAGCACCTTGGAGTAATCTTAGCATCGTACTGGCAGAAAGAGTTCACATGCAAGCAACAGGAATTATAAGATTGCTATAGAAAATAAATGAGTGAAAGCACTATACTGTTTAGTAAAGTACAATTGATCTAAATTAACTAAGGCAGAAGGGCAGGGGAATACAAGTCTCCCATATATTAAGGCTGTAAACAACAATAAGGGAGAGGATTTATTTAGTGTGGTGTATTTTGGGGATGGTAAAAGCAGGAAGAAGTTGGATAGAATTACGAATATCAAGACAAGAGTCCATTAGCTATGGAACAATCTCCCAAAAGAAGTGTTAGAAGCCCCATCACTTGGAATGTTTATACTAGGTTGGACAAAAGCCTTGCAAATCTTCTGCCATGAAAAATCCTACACTGTCAGGGAAATGGATTAGGTGGCCTAATAGATCACTTTCTGGTCTGGTATCCTATAACTAAGTACCTGGGGGAGAGAATAAATCTCCATTTTAATGGCCTGAACTATGTTTATTTTACTGATTGTCAAATGCATATTTTAATTATATAAGTGACACATTTCTGTATTTTACCTCACTTTTTTTTTTTTTGTATGTGTAGGGCACTTGTTTATAGATATTTGTTTGTTTAGGCAGTCCTCCAGGCCTAGAAATCCAGATATCAGCTCTTTTTTCCAACCTCTCTAGAGTTTCACTGGAATTTTCATTTCCATTTTGGATGTCTGTGAGAAAGAACTGAGAAGTAGACTGGCACAACAACACTCATTGATCTATTTTTCTCTCTCTATTTTTTGTCTGAGTGAGGGCTCTTGCATTAATATATTTGTTCTGAATATAGTGCCTGCTTTTCAAAAGTATGTCCACAGTTGCAGAGGTCAAGCGTGGCAGATATAGTGTTTGCCTACAAATTACAAGAGAAATCAGTTGATGCAAAAAATATTTTGGGGTGCAAGGGAGAGGGGAAGAGGCATGGTTCCAGACACAAAAGTAAGTTAACCAAAACTGATTACAGCAGGGGTTGGCAAACTTTCAGAAGTGGTGTGCCGAGTCTTCACTTACTCCCTTTCATTTAAGGTTTTGCGTACCGGTAATACTTTTAAACATTTTTTAGAAGGTCTCTTTCTATAAGTCTATATATTATATAACTAAACTATTGTCGTATGTAAAGTAAACAAGGTTTTCAGAATGTTTAAGAAGCTTAATTTAAAATTAAATTAAAATGCTGATCTTATGCCGCCAGCTTGCTGCCAGCCTGGGGTTCCATTCACCTAAGCCAGCAGCGGGCTGAGGGGGCCGGCGGCTGGGACCCCAGACCACAGTGGGCTGAGTGGCTCAGCCCGCTGCCAGTCTGGGGTTCCATCCGCCGACTCCTGCCAGCTGGGATCCCGGCTGCCGGCCCTGCTCAGCCTGCTGCTGGTCTGAGGTCCCATCCCTGCCCACACAGAGTGGGTACCTACCTTCTCCCTGGTTCTGGCCCATTCCCTTCCTCTCTCTCTGCACTGAGCTGAGGGTGGGAGTGCACTGAACACAGGGCTGGGGGTGAAGGAGCAGACTGGGAGTTGGGGTATAGGGTCTGGCCAGGAGCTAGAATGAGAGAGGAGGCTCAGGGTTGTGGGCAGAAGGTTTAGGTGTGGAGCGCTTACTTGGGTATCTCCCATTTGGTGCGAGGGGTACAGATGGGAATGTGGGGGGAGGGGTGTAAGAGCTCCTGTTTGGTGTTCAGGATGGGGGTGGGGATGTGTGGGTGCAAGAGTCAGGGTTTGGGGTCGGTGGGGTGCCAGAGTCAGGGCAGAGAGCTGGGTGTGTGTGAGGGGGCTGCAGGGGTCAGGGCAGGGGCCTGGATGTTTGTTAGGAGGTTTCAGGGGTCAGGGCAGAGGGCTGGGGATGTGGGCTGGGGTCCTGGGGGTGCTCACAGCAGGGGGATGGAGGGGATATGCCCTGATTCCGCCCCCTTCCCCCGCCTCTTCCCCAGAGCAGCGCTGCAGCTCTGTTTCTCCCTCTCTCCCAGCCCCTCCCTCACAAGGGCCATCAGCTGATCCCCAGTGCAGAGGAAGAGGAGGAGGGGCAGGAACCCAGCATGCTGGGGAAGAGGCATGGGAGCCTGCAGCAGCAGCCGGCAGGACCATGCTTCTGCCCCCGCGGGAGGCCGGTGGTGAGGCGGAGAAGAGCAGGCCGAGCCAGGCAGGATTTTTATTATTGCTCAGGCAACAGGAGTCTGGGAGGTAGGAAGAATTAAGGGCTACGTAAGATGACAACAGAGTTCACAAAATGCTGAATTCTTGACAGAAGCAGGCCTGGTCAAGGAAAAATTCATTGTCATGTCTGCCAAGAAGAAAGTGGCCCTAAAAAACCAATGACAGATAAGGCACACTGGAAAACAAAGATAAGGGAAAGGTAGTTATCTACTACTCAATAGAGTGCTGAAAAATGGGCTTTCTTGAGAAGGGACCTGTATAAAGTTGGTAGATCAAATAGCCAGTAAATTCATCCAGCATAATGGCATATCCTATAATGCTGTGTACTATCAGCAAACCTGACAACAGTTTCCATAGGTCTGATGAGCCAGTGAAGGGCAACTGGGATCAATTGCATATCTGGTTCCAGCAGTAAGAGGCATATTCTGATGCAAACTCCAGACGTGCTCTGTTGAAAATGCTATGACAGGCACATTTTGGCAGTGACATTTCCACCATTCACTTATTTATTTTATTTATTATTCTCTTACTGTTCGTCACAATCAGGCAGATGCCAGTCACAATCTGGCAGATGGTACTTTGTGTTTTGATTCTACAGAGATGTATGTCAGCTAGGTTCTGTTTTGCTGATGGAGTGACTGAAGACCCTGGGTTAGTAAGAACAGGGTCACTATATAATCCTAGCCTTGATGCTCAGGTGGCTGAGGTTTTGCGGTTGATTTTATGTTCATATTCCTAATGTCACAGTTGTTAATAGTGACAACCATATAGGAACTGTCATTTTTGTTCTATGGAAGATTTTGTATTTCCAAAAAAATTTCCTTCCAAATTGAAACAAAAAGTTGGAAATGCAAAATTTGCTATGAAATGGAAATTTGTTTTTTAAAAATCAGTTTTGGAAGAATCAAAAAATTCTGAGCAGGAAGTTAGTGATCCAGACGAGCAGCTGGGAGCCAGACTGCTAGCTAGCCAGTTGGTGAGTGGGCTGGCAGGAACCTGGCTGGGCTGGCCCAATGCCCGTCTACACTGCCAGATTTCAACTGAAAATTTTGACAGAACTGATATGTTCCCATGGAATATTTTGATTCTGCTAAATCAGGATTTTACAGAAAATTATTTTGTCTGACAATTTTTGAACATCTCCCTTAGTAACAGTTAGTTGAGTCACCGGATTTCTATTCCCCTCCCTGTCCGCCCCTCCCCCATTGTTTCATATTATCCAGGCATCCACACTCCAGCTGTTGTAATACTATCGGCAAATAGTGATTATATAAAAAGCATCTGAAGCCACTCCATAGACAGGATAATATTAGTGGGCTTAGCACAATATATCTTGCACTTTATGTTTTTTTTTAAGAGCAATCTTTCCACCTCTCAAAACACCCACACCCCAGTGACCTCTTTTAGGAAGAATTTTTTGAGTTGAATATTCCCAATTCCCACCTCTTTGTTTAAATTTCTGTAAATATGAGTTCTGTGTTTGTTCAGCTCTTACCACAATGGGGTCTTGGTCCATGACCGGATATCCTAGGAATTACAATAATACAAATACATAATAAAAAGCATAATTAATATAATTAGGTTGTAAGATTCTCTGTACA
Organism: Dermatemys mawii; assembly: GCA_007922305.1. NCBI lineage: Eukaryota > Metazoa > Chordata > Testudines > Dermatemydidae > Dermatemys > Dermatemys mawii. The sequence goes on from ML677342.1 coordinate 18,791,158, forward strand.
CACAAGTATTTTTATGTGGGTTATTTTCACAATCTGCTTTTATATCATCTGAGAATTCATGTGCCTTCTCTAGAGTGCCCTCTCACAGAGAGTTTTCTTTGTTTACATTGGCCAAGGCTAAAGTTTAACTTCATTCTTGTTTCTACATAAACTTTGTGGTTAATTTTGGCTTCCAAATGTTTTTACTTCTGATGGCATAGTTTCTTAGATTTCTCAGTTAAAAAGATTATTTTGTTACTAGTGTTCATCATTGAGGGGTATATTCTAGACTTCTGGAACACAGGGAATTGCAGGAGTGAGCTTCATTACACACCCTGTACCTGGCTTTACTTCCCATTTCAATTTACTGTAGCTGTTAATTAACATGCTAATATATCCACTGTATTCATGTCCATTCTGTAGAGTCAGTTAGGGTTACAAAAGACACCATCCTCTAAACCATTTCAGTATTGTGTTTTTATTTTTGTTTTGTTTTATCTTGTTTTGGACTGTCAAGAACAGTGCATTTTGTATAATACAGACTATTTTGATAATTAAGGAGTAGTAATGCTTGAGGAACCTCCTACTAGGCTGCATTTATTTCATTTTCTGAAGGTGTATCCCCCTAGCAACAAACTAGTGGCAGAAGTCAGGGCTAATGGCACAGGAATCTTTCCTCCTTATTGGGGTCCAGTTCTTATCCTACAACGAGTTGAGAACATGCTTCAAATTTCTCAGGATAGCAGAACCCACGTACAAAAGATGTGCCTTTGGCCAGCAGGGAATTTATCTATGTAAAGGTGATGTTTACTGTGTCTTGAACACAGTGACAGCATTAATAACTGCATACTTATCATGGGTTTAGTATAATGCTTTTGTAAATTTACTGTGAAATCATAAAATAACTCTTTTGAAACCCCTATTGATCACATATCAGTGAATAATGTTACAATTGTTTTCATATTCACCGGTGTTATGGTCAATATCCATTACAATAGGTTGAAGGATGAGAAGGTGCACAGTGAAAGTTAAGAATCCGCTGAAACATTTAATGTAGTTATACTGAAATAACACATGAAGAAATTAGTAGTATAAGAAAGTTAATGATCAGTAATCAGATGAACAAATGCCCATTCATTGCAAATCCCTCGTTTATATTTCAGTGAAAGTTTTGCTTCCTCAATATATTTCCACCTAGGTGGTTGATTCAGTATACTTCATAATTTATAAACAAAATAAAGGTTTGTAAAACTATAAAATACCTTCATAAATGTCTGCTAGTAGAAGATCTTCAAGTATGTTTTCAGGAAATTAGAAGACTATCTTTCCTTTAATTTGTGTTGAACACTTTTAGAGAGTTATCCATTGAATTGATTTTTTTTAAAAAGCACTTCCTCAGTTTAAATTCTAGTAATGATTTTTAAATAATCCTTTTATGGCGTATTGTAAAGCTGAAAAACTTATACACAGTTTTTTGTCTGTGTTTTATTTGCTACAGTCCTCCTCCTATATGTATCAGTATTTGCTTTTCATCTTCCATCTTCTGGGGTATTTGTATGGTGTCTGTATATATGAAATTGCCCTTCCTTTTGTTTTCTTTGTGTCTCAGCATTAAATTCCAAGCACTTTCCTTGTGTGTAGAGTTCAGTGTAGACTGTGGGAGGAGAAATACACTCTGTGTTCTCATGGAGACTGTGATGGGGTCTTCACTTCACATAAGGCTTGAAAGGCTTAAGGTAACCAGGTAAGCCAATTTACTCCTCATGCTACACTTGGAGGAGAAGTCAGGGAACAGCTGTGCAGGAACAGAAGGGACCTGTATTAAGCTCAGGAGCTGAGAGCAGAACGGGTTGCAGAGAAGTAGTCTGCAGTCAGTCCCTGGGATGAGGGAGCTGCTGGGGATCTGCCAGAGCCAAAGAGAGGGGAATGTAGGAAGGTAGGAGCAGGCTCAGAGGCAAGGAATAGGCATGCAGACCTTGGCTGCTGATTTGAGGATTCTTAGGACAACCCCAGAAGTCAGAGGAAACTTTAAAGAATACACCTGGAACTGATGTTGCTGGACCCTACTATCTTTAAAGGGGACAGTCACCCTATTACAGAAATGTAGATAAAATGTAGGATTGTGAAATGTAGGAAGTCCATAAAGTTGCTGCTAACATAAAAAATATTCTGTTGCTCTATAACATTACATTTGCAAAGTCAAGAACTAAAAAGTTAGGAAATGCCAGAACTGAAGTTGCTTGTGCAATCTTAATTTGTCCCTTCGTGTGTGTGCACTGTGATAGCAGATAGTCCAGCATTGCATAGGAAGTCTGTGGCAGAGCCAGGAATAGAAGTTAGGTTTCCTGCATGCCAGTCCAGTGTCTTAAAAATAAAAGAAAAAGTGACCATTTTAAACTTCATGTTCCCCCCATGATAATTATGTAAACAAAAGTGCTGGTCTTGCAACTGGATCTGTGTGGTGAACCCTTGAACTTATGCAGAATCCCACTGATTTCAATGGGTTTTTGCGCAGGGGCAGAGTTCCATTCTCATGGATCTGTTTCCAGCATCATGGCGTAAAATGTAAACTCAGGCCCAGCTGTTCAATATTCCATATTTAGTTGATAATATTACAATAGGGCAGAAAGTGGCTTTTGGGAAGGACTGGGAAAGAGGGGTAGAGGAAGAAGAAATAATAAATGTTGTCCAACTAGTAGAGAGAAGATGTGTATAGCCCTATGTTCATTTCATTTTATTTTAATGTATTTTCATTTATGTTGCTAGGAATTGGTTTTGTAGAAGGATTCATTGTTCAACCCCCTTCAAAACAGTCTATTAAACACCATTTAATGTTTTGGGGCTTTTTAAAAATATATACTCTGATAGAAATAAGATCTCATCTTTGTCTCACAACACACTCATATTAATATTATACATACATAGAGTAATGCACAGCCTTTTCAGTATCTGTTACACTTGCATAGATCATGTAAGTGTTCCCTTTTTACCATATGATAAAATAACACACTGTATTGTATTATACATTTATAGGTAGTGGTATGGCTGTGGTTGTCTTTATCTGAGAGTTGTCCTCTTTTTGAACAGTATGGATAATAAAAACTGTAAAGCTAAATCTACCAATCCAGTGAAAAGGAGTTAATTTGGAGAGTAACTGACAAGTACCCCTTTCAAAGTATGCAGTATGGCCTGAAATTGAATTCCTCTCTTGTGCAAAACATTTAATCTATTATTTTACTCTACAGACATCAGACTATTAACAGACCCATACTTTTTTAGTTTATTACAATTTCCGTGACATAATCTGACTGACTACACAAAGCCTAATCAGAAAAACAGGCGTTGTCCATAGCAACAATAGCAGCATTACCGACTAAACCACAAAATAGTCTTCTCCCTTGCGGGCTGACCTTTGGATTATCTTTGTCCTTCCAAATAATAGAATTTTTGTTTTACATTCACATGAAAAAAAAAACCCACCTGTGGTATTTTCTACATGCTCTTTACTAGATTCCCATAAAATTAAGTGTTAACTTTTTAATTGCAGCAGATAGCCTGCTCTTGTATATAAGACAGTAGCCTAGGCTCCAAAACAGAAAATGTGTTAAAATGAAACTTAAAATTAGAAACCAAGATGCTAAAATCATATTGTAAATTAAATGTTCCACATTTTTAATCACATTTGTTTGGATTGGATTGAGTAGCATTTTCTCGTTGCAATTAAAACATGTTAATGAAATATAAATGCCAAACATCTACTGTATTGTAAAGATCTGATATAATTTTTCTTTTATCTTTCAAAAAAACCTCAGCTTTGTACATAGTTGCCTGAAAAAATTGACCTTCTCGTTAATGTTTTTTCTAAAGAGCAGTTTTGAAATGTTAAAGTTAAAAATAGAATTGTCCATTAAGCTGAATATCATCTGATTTATGAGCCTCTATACTTTTGAATTTCTTTTTTAAAAATAAATTGCTGCATCAAGTTTCAGCCCATTCTATTCCCCACAGCCTCTTGCACATTGAGTGTCAGGGTACTTTATGGTTTTGATGACTGTTTTGTGGGACCAATCAGGTAATGCCTTCCTCACCAAAGCATCCTACTCATGTGATTAATCCCATTGATTTGAATGGAACAACTCATGTGATTTAGGGATTGAAGGATCAGGCCCTTGATTTGTTTTTGAGACAAAGGTGCTTTTTTAATTTGCATGTTCAGTGTAGATGCTGATCCTTCTCCCTGTGAAACCAGTGGATGTCGAATCAGGCCCATTATTTCTACTCGGTATTGCTCAGTGTTCTATAACCTGGTTGTAAAAGCCTCAGTAAAGAAATCTGTTCCCTTTCTAATATATTCATTTTGTAGCTTGTTACTTTTTATGACTCTCTTATCTTAAACTGCTGTTGTACCTCAGAATAGCTAGGAATAGTCATCACATGCTTCCTTAATCTAAGTAATTATTCCCTCCAGACATTCTTCTATGTAGTACTTATCATGTGGTATGCTCAAATAAATTATTTGGGATGACTTTTTAATTAAACACACTAAAGTCCATGTTGTAATGGTTTTCTTTTTAGGCATTTACTGGTCAAATTACTTTTTCCTACTTTGTGTTGGACCTGTAATTTGGAGTTTCCTCCTATCAGACAAGAATGTCTTTTAAACGTTGAAGCACAAAATTGCACACACAAAAAACAGAATTGTTTTCTTAAATGCCATGTGCAATGAAAAATGTTAAGAGATTTGTGCTGCCCCATTTGGCTGTCATAAAATTTTCTGTATGCAGTGCAGCTGTCAGGCTCATGATATTAGAAAGACAAGGTGAATAAGGTGTAGCACGAAAGCTTGTCTCTCACAAACAGAAATTGGTCTAATAAAAGATATTATCTTACCCACCTTGTCTTCTAAAATTTTCAGTACACTGAAAATTATTGTCCTCATGATTGCACAAAAATAATTTGCCCTTTTGTGAGAGCTAATCCAGTTTCCATAGGCATCAATAAGAAGTTGGATTGGCCCTATTTTTGAATGTATTTAGGTACCTAAAGATGCAGATAGGTGCTTTTGAAAATCCCATGAGGATATTTAAGTGTCTAAATACTTTTGAAAATGTGGTCCTGGGTCTGTTAGAATCTACATGCATGTTTTAGTATATGGCCATGTCCCTAGGCCCATCAATTTATTGTGCTTAGGTGGGCAATAGATTACTTGTGGAAAATGCCCGAGAACAACTGTGCTTGTGATTGGGTGTGCAATCACCTGTTCTTGTCTCTTTTCCTTGAAAATATAACTCTCAGTGTCTGTCTATCAGGCCAGTCTATGAAAAATTGTTACCTAATCTGAAGACTCAGTACTTTATTTGGGTGATTTTCGTAATTTAGAATGTACTTTTTTATACACTGGTTCTGCTGATGCCAAAGATATAACATCTCAAAAAGCTTTACCTGTGAAATAAAAATAGTACGATAGACTCTGTGGTATAATTCCATTACATTTTCTGAATCAGTCGAGGGAAGTGTGTAACTATTCCCTCCATGCTTATCTCCAAGTACATGCCCACCAATTTTAGTTCCCACATGATCTTACTGTGAAACTGTTTAATCACCTGCTGCAGCTCAATGCCACTCTTTTCAACAGTCTCCAGTGTAGGTAATGTGGCTGCTAGAAAGGGTATGTAGCTAGTCAGTGCTGCTGCTGCACTTGGGCAATCCTTAACAACTACTACCACAACTCTTTGAGGATGTAGGTAGCAGGATGTGATTACAGCAGTAAGGAGGTGGGAAGGGGCGGGTGTGGAGTCTTGGGGGAAGGGGTGGAGTATGGACAGGACCAGGGGCAGAGTGGGGCCTTGGAGAAAGGAGTGATGTGAGGGCAGGGCTGGCGGTAGAGTGGGGGCATGAAGAAGTGGAGCGGGGCTGGGTGCTTGAAGGATGAGGTGGAGTATTGGTGGGATCGAGGCCTGGGGCCGAGCAGGGGTCAGGAACTCCCTGAGTAGAGAGGAATTTGGCAGCTCTGTAGAAGGCTGATGACTATTTCACTAGACTGGCTAGATGTAAGCAATTATTATTTTTACATATTCTGGACACTACCAGAAAAAAATAAAAAATAAACTCCGCTTTCAGTTCATTTTATCCCTAGTTAATTGTTTCTTTTTTTGTGTTTTTCTTACTCCCATTTTATTACTCCAGTTTAAAACCAGGTATCATGGAGTCTTCTGCAGCCTTGAAGCTCTCCCTCATCCAGAAGTCTCTCAGTCCCCATTTTACAAAGCATTGCTAGAATGTTGTAGTGAGAATACATGCTTCAGTAAATGGAAACATGATATGGCATCCATTTTTCACCAGGTTCACTGGCTTCCAAGATTCTCCTAATATTCTCTCTGCTTAGGCCAGGTCTATTGTACAAAGTTAAGTCGACCCAGCTATGTCACCAAGGGCTTGTCTTCACTAGAGCCGGGAGAAATTGATCTTATGGCGATAGATTTATCGCATCTCGTCAAGACGCGATAAATTGATCGCCAGCGGCGCCCCCGTTGACTCCATAACTCCAGCTCGCCAAAAGGCGCAAGCTGGAGTCGACGGGGGAGCGCGCTGCTGCCTGCCGCCGCTGTGAGGACGGCAGGTAAGTCGGCTGTAGATATGCCGATTTCAGTGACGTTATTAACGTAGCTGAAATTGTGTATCTACAGTCGATCCCCCGCGCTAGTGAAGACCAGCCCTTAGGGATGTGAAAAATCCACACTCTGAGTGACTTAGTTAACAGACCTAGCCCCCCAGTGTAGACAGTAATAGGTTGATGGAAGAATTCTTTCATCATCCTAGCCACCTCCTCTCATGGAGGTGGATTAACTATGCGATGGGATAACCCCTCCCGTTGCTGTAGTGAGTGTCTACATGTGAAGCATTACAGTGTAGTACAGCTGCAGCACTATAGTTGTGCCGCTTAGGGATGGCTCCAGGCACCAGTGCACCAAGTGCGTGCCTGGGCCGGCAAGCAGTTGCGGGGGCGGCCAGTTGGTAGCCGTTAGGGCAGCAGTCAGGCAGCGTTCGGTGCGCGGCGTTTCTGCGGGAGGTCTGACGGTCCCTCGGATTCGGCGGCAATTCGGCGGTGAGTAAGCCGAAGCCCTGGCACCGACGGATCACCCGCAGAAACACCACCAAATCCATGGGACTGGCGGAGCGCCCGCAGAAACGCCGCCAAATCCATGGGACTGGCGGAGCGCCCACAGAAACGCCGCCAAATGCTGCCTGACTGCTGTGCTTGGGGCGGCAGAACACGTAGAGCCGCCCCTGGTACCGCTGTAGTGTTTCAAGAGTGGACAAGCCTTTATGCTGTATCCCTGTTACTCCATACTCCCTCTCAACTTTTCCAGTCTTGGAATATTGATCTCTTCTCTGAAAATATTCATATCCCGGGGAGAGGGGGAGTTTCCTCTTTCACTTATGCTGTCTTTTCTGAAATTGTCTGGCCCCCTCAAGCCACTGAGTCACTTTTCCTGTTCATATTCTACTTTACAAGTCTTTCTTTTCTCCTTAGCTTATAGATGAATGACCTTTCTCAGACTATGCAGGACTGCGAGTTACCTTGTTACCCCATGCCGCCAGTGAAGCAATCTTGCTTGTTCTTTGCTGACACCAGTCTGTTAGACACTAAAACATTCTCATCTGGGCTCTGCTAGCCCTTCTTTTGCCCTTATCTAGCAATAGGTGCACCTCCATACAGGGGCGGCTGTACGTTTTCTGCCTTCCCAAGCAGGGCAGTCAGGTGGGCTTCGGTGGAATGCCTGCAGGAAGTCCAGTGATCCCGCTGATTCGGTGGCGTTTCTGTGGGAGGTCCAACGGTCCCTCAGCTTGATTGTCCCCACTGCCGAAATGTCGCTGAATCCGTGGCACCGGCTGACCTCCTGCAGGCATGCCACCAAAGCCCGCTTGACTGCCGCCCTGACAGCGACCAGCAGGCCGTCCCTGCAGCTTGCAGCCCCTGGCAGTGCTTGCTGCGCTGGTGCCTGGAGCCGCCCCTGCCTCTGTACCAGAGTCCCTTTGAATATTCCCCTGTGATATCCAACCCCTGACTTCTCACAGAAATACTAGGTCTTCTGTCCTATGCCAGCCCTTCCTTTGCCCTTACCTGCTCAGGACCTGCACTTGGCTTCACATAATAGCACTTCTATATATGTATACTAAAAATAAGAATAAGTTTGTTACCCAAGATTCAAGACATAAGGTAGAATATTGGAAACAAATGGCTACATATGAAACAAAAGCATAACATGTTTTCTAGAGACTAAATTTAGCTTTGTATGAGATAAATCTTTGTACTGAAGGATAACTGGTGGTTAGTTTTCGTCATCTTTTTCAACAAGGTTGGCTAAGATCTCATTTTCATAGGATCATGTGCTGTCAGTTTGCTTCCTAGGTGCAAGAACATGGGGCCTTTGCCTCATAAATATACCCCCAAAGTTAATTGTTTTGGCACACAGCCAGGATACCCAAGGCTTGTATTTTCCCCTGTATGCTGGTTCTCTGTTGACTTCACATCTAGCTTCACAACTAGCTTGTTAGCTTACAATGCTTAATTTACATCCTGACAGAGAGAGAGAGATGAAAAAACATTTATTGTCTGACAGAACCTGTTTTTCACTGCTACGTATGACTAATACCGTGATACAGACTGTAAAAACCTATTTTCAGCATATGTGTGTGTGTGTGTGTGTATATATATATACACACACACAACTCCTTGCATTGTATCTGTACATATGTTTCACAATGATATCAATAACCAGTGTGCCACAGGCTTTCATTTGAGACCTCAGATACCATTCCTTTGGTAAACTAGAATGTACATACCAGACTCATGAGATTTCTGTTACCGCCCTGGCAGTTGGCATTAAGGGGGTCTTAACACAATGACTCTATCTACCAAGGATATTGTGGCACTCTTTTTAAGGGATATTATGTTAAAAATAGTCTTTTATTTTGATATATGTAATTATATAATATAACTTTACCATAATCATATATGCAAAGCCGTTTGTACCTAGACATTCCGTTTTCATATTTGTTTAGCCTGTCAGTACATTTAATTTACTGCTACATTTTATCTTATCAAATTGTTTTTGTACTTTGAATCTTTTAGCCTTCTCTGCTATGTCTGTCTGTCCTATGGTTGTTTCTGCTTTTCATATTTAATACAGAAATCTGAGACTGTCAACCTTTAACATCTTATTACATTGTTTAGCATGATCAATATCTTTGGAAAGTAAAGGTTATGTCAATTTCATAAACATTGAATGTTTAATTTTCATTTTATATTTGTAAATGGTGGGTGGAGTGTGAGTGTTACTTGCTTGTCGTTATCTCTAGATTTTCAGCAATGCTTTTGTAAAGAGATTCTAGTTCTCTGCTATCGTGCCAGAACCAAAGGCTAAAAAATGGAATAGAAAAGATCAAAATGTGTACAATGTGAAAAGATCAGAATGGTAGCCCACAGTATATTTGTATGCCTGGTGAGTGGAAAAGGGTACCTTCATGTTATAAAGTAAGCAACAGGGCACAATCTGTATTAGAGCAAAATAAAACAAGAAATGGACACACAAATAAAAAAACACTTAGCTTAACAATTTTTGCTTTAATCCAGCCAGTGGTTTAATCAGTTGAGCTTTGCATGTAGTGGGTGAGTGAACTAGAAGCAAAGATGAAATCTAGCTTGCTGTAATATCTAGTTTTGACATAAGGCCTACCTATGCAGCTCTGATCAAAATAAAACTTGAACATTATGTTTAACTAGGAATATTCAGTCTATAAATTGCATTTAGTATATAAAATGCTTAGACATATGCTATATTAATTTGTTCCTAAAAACAGTACCAATATTTTCCTCTGAATATATGATATGCATATATTTCCTGTTAAACTATGCTGTCTGGAAAAAATAATTATTTTCTTTGGATAAGCTTAACAGATTACCTTCAACAACCACCTTCCATTATTAGTGGTTACAGATGGACCCAGCAGATTAACTCACCCGTCAAAAAGCAATCACATCAACAACTAAATATCTTTATGCTTAAATTATTGATTGTGCTGATTAAAACTGCTGCAGCAGTTCTAGTGTCACTTCCACCCATGTGTTCGAAAATATTAGATTTTGATGTTAAACTGTCAAGTCATGAGGTCCGCCTAACCATATTCAAAGAAGTGGTCGACATTCCTTTCTGGTTTTGGCAAGTTGTGGGAATCCGGAGTTGTCATGTTTATAGTAGGAAAATCAGAAATATGTCTGTTTAAAGGGAGCCAAATAGCACTGCTAATCAATTAATCATGTTTATTTTCATAGGAAGATGGAAATTATTTATGGTGCATATCTCCATCATACTACCATTTTAAAATAAACTTGTATGTAGCTTAGGAGAGATGAATGATTTGCTCCTCCCCATCATGTAGTTTGCTTGTAAAGGTTTATACTGCAGGGTGAGAAAGGTGCTGTGTAAGTCACATTGCAAGATTCCTTCCCTTCTCCCCCATTCCTGAGTAAACAGTTTGTGTTTAAACTGCTGTGTGCTTATGGTGTAGCACTAAAACTAGTTGTAATTCAAGTTAAACCTTGACTTCCTGTTACAATGGGGACTACTTGCATTTGTAGTCTTAGAGTAAACCTTTTCATTTGACTTCATGAGTGTGAATTAGTTTGAGAGTTTTCATTGTATGTATAAATCCTGGGCATTGACAGCAAACAGTGAAGATAAAGTTTGTTTGTTCAACAGATTCTTAAAACTCTTGGATTGTGAAGGCAGCTTTATAAAGATTGACAGTGTTGGACTGCAATTTACAAAGTATACAAATCCAAAATATGTTATAAAATGTCAGAAATATATGCACTTTAACTGGTCAAAACCAATAAAACTGAATATTTTAAAACTACCTATCATATATGCTTTGTAATTTTTTTTTAATCAGATCTCTGTTTCCTTCAAGCTTTCTTTTTTGGTGCGGGAGAAGAGAGTAAACCTTTATGGGAAGTTGTTAGAGTTGCTAGAAAACCAAAGTTCAGAAAGATAATTTCCTGTCCCAGTGTGGAAAAAGCATTTCAATAGCTATTCGTTCTGGACTTTGACACTGTATCATGATCGAACTTTCATTTTTCCTAACTTCCGTTAAAAACAAAGGGCCTTATTGTGCTGCTATTCATACACTGGCATTTCCTTAAATGTGTGGCAAGGCCACACTATACCCATTATACAGTGTATTGAGATAGTAGTGGTTGCTATGCTGGCTAATTTTAAGAGCATTATTTCAAATAATGGAAATAAGGCTACCAGTGTGTAAGCCAAATTATTTTTTTAAGATAATACTAATTGAAGTGTGATCCTTTGTTCATTGTAGTAAATGACAACAGTCCTATTGACTTCATTGGTGCAAGATAAGGGCCCAAGTAGGGTAGTCTGTCCAGTTCTATGACGCCATTGCTGCTTTCTTGAAAATGCTTTAGTGTGGGCACCAGAGTACAGTGTTTCTTAGCACAAGAGCACCTGGATTTTCATACATAAACTAGGCTGTTTGGAAAAATGATCAGGCTTGTGCAGCATCATTACCAGCTTTTTATAAACAAATAAAGGGGAGATTAGGGAGAGGTAGTCTTCTTATCCTTTACAAAGCCTGTTTCATAATTTTTACTCTTCTCTCACACACCTTTTGAGGAGCTATGCTGAGGCCATCATCCTTCTAGCCGAGAAGGTTTGGAAGACCTTGCAGTTAGGTTCTAAGTTTCTTCTGAAACTCAGTTTTGCCTTTTCAGGATTTCTTGTGCCATCTAGAAACTAGGACAGAGAACATAAACTTCTTCTCCCACATAGAGTGCACTCACTGTCAGTCATTGGGCAAGCCTCACTACCATATTGAAAGCATGGTCACCATGTGGATGTGTGATGGGGTATACAAACCGTATACTGAGCAAGAAGGTGTTAAAGAGAAGCTTTGGGATGAGGTATCCCTGGGCCACCGCACCTGGGGGGCATATCAGTCTTAGTGGAGGAGCCTTAAAAAGGGAGAAACTCATTTTAGAAGGGCCAAGCTTGGAGAAGATGATGGGAGAAAGACAAGCTACCTTAGGTTGACTGAACTTGGACAGATGGAGGATATAGATAGGAACTATAGATAGAGAAGTTGTTAGTCTTTATTTCTTTTCCTTCCTTCTGTTACCTTGAGGACTGAGTTTAGGGGCTGGGCCCTGAGACAGATGCCTGCTGAGAATATAATCCTCTGACCCTGAAAAGTTGGACCCATTGTAAGAAGTAGCTCCGAAGAAGGAGCAAGAGCTCTGACAAAACAACTAGTTGCCACAAGAGTCCTGGGGCTGGAACCCAGAGTAGAGGGAGATACTTAGTCCCCCCCCCACTGCCTCAATATGAGGACTAGCTGGAGGACCGCAAACAGAAGGTGCCAGAAGGATTATTGGGCCTAGACCAGGACGGTCAACATGATATAAGGGCCTGGAACTATTGGGTGGAAACCCTGGTTTATCCTGGAAGGGGTGAAATAAAAGATAACCCACCTGGAGAGCTAAGTCACAAGGACCTGGCTGGGAAGATGTCACCAAGCATTTTAGTAGACCTAGGCAGCAGGAGTCGAGGAATGAAATCCCACAATGCTTCACTTGGCCACAAGGTGGCTCACCAATTGGTGAGTAACTTTGCCAGGGGACCTTTATAATTACATGCTTTCTCCCCTGAGAGCTTGAATGCAAGGTAATGCATTTAATGGGAGAAACATATTATGCTGATATAATATGCATATATCACTTACTGTGCCACTCAGCAAATCGCTTGTATTTTGGTGACATTTCTAGTACACTGGGAGTGTTCATATTAAAAGAAAGGGGGTGTTTGTTTCTGTGACCTGAAAGTAGGACATATACCAAATTTAAATCAATAAGGGCTCTGATTCCAGTTCTGGCTTTGTCTGCTGTGGGTCATCATGTCGGTCTCAGAAAAAGTGAACTATGTTTATGAAGAGTACTTTAGCTATTCAGGGAGAGAGGATTGAACTTAATTTGAAAAAAAAAAAATGCCCTCGGCACTGAGGGAGGACTTCTTAGATCAGAAGAAAAATACAGCAGCCTTGTATAATTCCCAAAAGAAAAGCTGATCTTTTCTTCAGAATGAAATTCAATAGCAGTGTTGCTGGAAAGGAATAAATAATGACCACTTTTATCATATATTAAGAATTCACTTATAAAAACTGTATTGCATAATAAGGCAATTTTCAGCACTCACTGTGCAAAGGAAGAGGAATTATCTTCCAGATTAAGTACTGGGGGCAGGGGGGAAACATAGGAAGATGTATTGACCTATTAATTTAAGAACAGCTAATTAAACAGTCTTTGTGGCAATCTTTGTGTGTGTGAGAGAGAGAAAGAGAGAGATTTTGCATTCTTGAATAAGATATTGTCTTTTCCTGCGGTCTTGTTTAGGTAAATTTACAGTTGTGGTATAGAAGATAAGTGGACCTTTTTATATTTATTTTGTCCTGGTGCTTGTTTGTTACCTTAAAAATGTTTCGCAGTTTTATTCTTTTGTAAGTGATGGGATTGCAAAGATAAAGGATGGAAGGGAGGAGAAAGATGTTCAGCATTCCCTCACCTCTCAGCCTATTTTAAGATTCAGGAATAAGCAAACGGAAAGAACAACAAACAATACGGACACGCATCTGCTGTTTAAGCCCTCCTCCTAGCACTTTTTATGTACACAGCCAGAAGCCGCTCAAGCAGCTGCAGCGCGTTAGTTCCAATAGTTTAACAGGCAGCTTTGGAGCTCTAACAGAAAGCTGTGCTAACGCAGTTTCTTCCCTCCATGTTCACTTGCTATGATAGCTAGTAAGTGATCTTTGGCAAAGGGATTGTCAGGGGAGTGGTAATGTTTAATAGGTTTCGGTGGAGGAGTTAGTCGCTGCTTTCTTTGCAGATCATTATCTATGAAGAGACGCTGAGGACAGGCAACAACACCATGTTGCACACAGAATAGGCTGAGTCGGAGTAGAAGCTCTGCACGGTTCTCTGGAACTGAATTAACGAGGAAATATTTTAACCAAAACAGATATCACATTACTGTATTATTAAAGCTACCTGGGGAATATGGCTCAGCAGACAAGCCCAGACACCTTGACTGTACCTGAAGTTGATAATCCACAATGCCAAAATCCGTGGCTGAACGAGGATCTTGTAAAGACGCTGAGGGAAAACCTGTTGCGGCATGAAAAGTCCAAGACACCCAGGAAGTCTTCATCTGTTTCACCCAAATTATCTCCAGTCATTTCTCCTAGAAATTCTCCAAGGCTCTTACGTAGGATGCTATTGAATAGCAACATACCAAAACAGCGGCGTTTCACTGTGGCACATACATGGTAAGAATTGTGCACGTTGGCAGAAGAGATTACATACAGGGTTAATTTTTGGTCTCTGCAGCAGCGCAGTGTTTACTTTTGCATGGAAAGCTTTGTTTAAAATCTGAATTATTCCAGAGTTATTCCATAAGATAATTCATCATAACTCTGGGCAGGAATCTTTGGGATAGATATTAGGAATGGTTTAGGAGCACCAGTCACTCAAAGCTGAGTTCAGGTTTGAAGTTTATCAAAGTAAATTCTATTCTAGACATAAAATGAGAATACACATTATTGGTGTCAGGATTACTTTTTCTCTCTGATTTTCTTAGGAAATTTCTTTCTCCCCTCCTCCCCCCACGCCCCAGGCATCCAAATGAGGATAATAAAAAGGAAATGTATTTGACCATCTGCTGTTCAAGTCGGAGTGACTAGGCAGAGATTTGTGTGTGTGCATATGTGTGATTTTTATCTTTTTAAAAAATTGTTATATTTATAACCTCCTAAGTAGATTAGGTCTCCATAGCATTCAAATTTAGTAGAACTTGGTGGTAGTGTAAGGGGCTAGTCCTGTGTATCAAGTAGTAGTTCTTGTTAGAATAATTATTCTAACAAATACAGGAAAAGACAAAAAATAATTTCCCATATTAAATATTTATCACTCTTTTGATGTGTGTAGTTAGTTAGATGAAAAACATTCATATGCACTAAATCCCTCTACAGTATAAATAGTATGCTTTCATATTTATTATCTTTCATAATTATATATATTTTGTTCTTGTACTTAAAGAAATAATGCACTCGTATTTGCTGAGATGGTCTTGTCATCTTTGATATGCTCTGTCTTTTTCTTTGTGGCATTAGTGTAAAGGGAATAAGCTTACAGCAGAAAGTGATGTTAAAGGGTGGCATGTTTTAATCAGTGAATGGATCAGTAATGTTGATTTCATTAGTTGAATGAAATTAATTGCAGAATAGTGCATAAACATAACGTATGGCTATGTGGTGGGTGTGTGCAAATACTGCAGTTTGTGGGTATGTATTCGTGAGTATAATAAAGTGAATTTAATGTAGCAATGGTAAAATGTGTCTGGGGCCTAATCAGAATCAACAGTAGATGTTAAAATGAACACATGTGCAGCATAGCGGCCACAAAAGGGATTTCGACATTACTGTAGGAAGTTGACTTAAAGTAATTAGTGGTGTGAGGGGATACAGTGTTGAGAAAAAATAAAACAAAAACAAGCAAGATTCGGGGAAGCATGGAGAATAAAAAAAATCAAAAGAACTGCTGTTACACAGAGTGCTTGTTTAGGCCTGCATTAGAATAACAGGGTTCCTTTCCTTTGGAGAATATTTTTGCTCTTTGGAGAGGAGAAGAAAACAATGTTTCCAAAGTTTAGGAATGTTTGTTTGCAAAGAAAGCTGCCTGATAAGAAGGCATTACAGAGGTGTTAGAGAAAGCTAAATAAAATTAAGAAGTGTGTTCTCCCCTTGAGCAATGTACATAAAGTCCCCAAAATATCAAACTGTTCATATTAGTTATGGGTTCAACAAACTGGTGATCAGCTTATAAATGAGTAAAGCAAGGTAAAAACTGAATTTGGATAGAATTGTTTCAACAAAGGTTGAAACTAAAATTAATTTGCCAAGAAAAGTCAACAAAGAAAATATAGTGTGTTTTGGGGTTTTTTGAGTTTTTTTTGTAATGAACTTGTAAGAAGCTGAGCAATGGAGAATGTTTAGAATCTCGTAATTGATTCTCTCCTGTTCAAGCTATTCACCTTTATATAACTCAACAGTCATTGGAGCAGGAATTAGAATCTGGGTGTCCCCCTTCCTAGCTGAGTGTCCAGCCACCTGACTATAAAGTTTCTTTCTCTCTCTGTGTCCCAGTGACTGTTTAAATATATTATACAAAGTGTAACAGCTTCATCAGGAAAAATGAAAGAGACTCACCCTCGGTCAGGGGTTCCCAAACTTGGTTCGCGGCCTGTTCTGCGTAAGCCCCCAGGAATGGCGAACTGTGGTCACTAGGAACTGCGAGTGGCCATACCTGTGGATTCTCAGGTAAACAATGGATCTCGCAGCCCACCAGGGGCTTACTCTGGACAAGCCATGGACCAAGTTTGGGAACCTCTGACCTAGGTCATTCTCCTAGAATCTGGGAGATCCAGGTTCAGATCCTTGTTTGGGTTTAGGAAATTAAAGTCAAATTTCTCCTCTCCCAGAGAAGAGCTCTAACTTCTAAACTATTGGATGTAATGGGTTGCCACCAGCACCACATCCTCCTTCGGTGAATGGTGCCTAATCACCTTAGGAATCGAGCCTGAAAAATAAAAATGTTTCATTTTGGCTATGTCAGAGTGTGGGGTGGGATTTTTGTTTGTTTGTTTAAACAAATTTGCAAAATGGTTTTATTGACCTAAATCTGCATTTTTTTTAAAAAAACCCCTCAAAAACAAAAGGCTTCCACCATTTTCTCTTTTTCTTTTCCTTTTTGCCCAGCTCTATTTGTAATGCCAAATTGAAGGCAACAAAAGCAATGAATTCTGAAAGGCATTGGAAGTTGTCAGTGTGGTAGCCTAGGGCAAAGTGGATCATGGTGAAATCTTCTAGCTTCACCTAATTTGGAAAGTATTGTTGCACCACTTAACTTGGAATCTATGAGGAAAATCTTCACTTCATCTACCCCCACCCCCCTTTCACCAGGAAAAAGAACCAGCCTGGTGTGAAGGGGCCCTAAAAGCACTATATCTGAGTGGGTGAGGATTCCCTCATGCAGGCACTTTGAAAGACAGCTGTAAAACTGTCTAGCCCTTCTGTATATGGTGTGCCAGGTCAGGGCTAAAGATATATTTGGGGCAAGATTCTAGGCAATACTGCAATAGTGGCAGCAGCAGCTGGAGCCCCGGGCACTTTAAAGAGCCCCCGGAACCCCTTGCTACCCCAGGGCTGTGGGGGCTATTTAAAAGGCCCCGGGCTCCTTGCTTCCAGCACCCCTTTCTTTAAATAGCTGCTGGAGCCCTGGGGAAGCAACGGCTATTTAAAGGGCCAGGACGGTACAAGCAGTGGGAGCCCCGGGCCCTTTAAATAGGCCCCGCACCCTGCTGATACCCCAGACCAGCAGCGAGCACTGAGTGCGGCTGGCGGCGGGAACACCAGACCAGCGGCGGGCTGAGTGGCTCAGCCTGCTCTGGGGTTCCCGCTGATAGCTCCTGCCAGCTGGGGTCTCAGCCCCCTGCCAACCTTTACCCAGGCCAGCAGCAGGGAACCCCAGAGCAGAAATTGAAGGCAACAAAAGCAATGAATTCTGAAAGGCATTGGAAGTTGTCAGTGTGGTAGCACAGTGTGGCAGTGGGACCCAGGCTGGTAAGGGGCCAGCAGCAGGAATCTCACAGCGGTGGCAGGCTGAGCCCGCTGTGTGGCATCCAAAATCTGCTCACATGCCACGTTTGGCACGTGTGCTATAGGTTACCGACCCCTGGGTTAGAATAAGGGAAATGGTATTACTGACAAAGCCTCTTTCTACCTTTGCTTCACTGTAGATCTTTTACCTCCTAGAGACCCTTCTCCAGCCCCTCGACTGTCTGTCTGCTGGATATTTAAAGAAACAGTACACATCCTCACCATATCTGATTGGGTTTCTGGCAAATATTCACAAAACTAAACCCCCACCGTACAACAAATATGTCAGAATAGCAGCAGCATCTGCTTTAGAAAAGAAAACTAATTAGAAAATTATTTCTTTTAACAGATATAGTGTCATTGTTCATGAGATCAAAAAATAAAAGATGAAGGATGAATCTTGAATTTAATTTATAAAATATAGTTTACTCAAGGCTTCTGTGACATTTAACTGAATCAGTTAGAAAAGGCTTTGCAATTCACAAGTATCTTGAAACAACATGTTTTTCTTTTGTGGTATACTGTTGCATTTTTACTGCTTTTCAGTGCTTTGATTCCTGACATCAGATTATATCAGATGAAGTCTTTGAGAGAGACTCATCCACATACAGCTGAACCTTAAAAGTTCTTTACAAATAAAGTGATTTAAAGCTTTTTACAAAAATAAATAAATAACCTTTTGTGCCTGAACCTGTTAATAGAATATTTGACTGTCCTTCAGTCAAAAAAACAACTGAAATGTCATTGTCTTCAGGAAGAAATGCATAGAAAGTACATACAACAAAAGAGGACCAAACAAGCTTTTACTTTCAACTGTCTTTTTTCTTTAAATGAAAAATAAGCTTTTTAGTCCATCTTTGAGTTTTCAAACCAGTGGCTAAATACATATATCCACAACAGAACATGTGGAGTAAATTAAATATTGTAATATTACTTTCCAGTGATGTTAGCAATTTTTTACTTGTACAGCAAACTTTACATACACAAATTGGAACTTACTACAGTCATGTGTAGAACATATAATTATCCCTTCCCCCGCATTGTAAAAGAGGCACAGAGCCTGACTTTGATATCACAGTGATTTTATACCAATACAATTTTATAGATTTCAGTGAACTTTCTAGAGAGTGTCACTGGTGTCAGAAACAGACTCACAGATAAATTATTATTTAAGTAAAAGGAATGGTTATACTGCATCAGATCAATGGTCATTCTAGCTCATAGCCATTGATGGCTATACACTGAGTGTATAGGAAACAGCTCTATTATTGTGATGAATGTGCAGAGAACTATAAACCCTAAACTCAGTTCTTCACAGGAAAGTAAAGGAAGAATACATTTTCAAAAATCATGTTTAGAACATGTTTTTTATTAGTAACAAACCTGCATATATGGTCGAGATAACCAAGACATATTATAATCATTCCATATTACGTTTATCACTAACTGCTACTTGGATAATGTTGCTTTTTTAAAATCTGTGCTGCAATCTTATAAACTTTGTGGGAACAGATTGTTGCTTCAGGAGAACTCTACTATACAATCCATTAATGTTTTTGAATTTTATGTACTGTATTTATTTTACACATAAGCTTCACAAATCACTTTAATATTAACTTTTCCCAAAATCAGTTTGAGCAGAGGTCCTGTCTACTCTACAAGTTTTAACTATGAAATTGTAACCAGTTAGAAGTACATTGCAAATATCATGATTCAGTTTGTGGCCACATGGTAGCTTTTTAGCCACTACAATTGTACCTGTCTTCCTGCCAAGCCATATTTTTATCAGTATGTTCCAGGATAACCTGAGCATCTAGTCTAGACTGCCTCTATAGGGAATCAAGTACCTTGAGGACATGTCAACTGAAGAACATCAACAGCACATGGAAGTAGATACTTTGAGAAGTCCTATCACATAAATACTTGGGAACAAGAAGGAACTGGACAACCAGTTACACAAATAACCCCCTTTTAAAAGAACAGAATGATTGATTAGCTGTCTACTGGATCTCAGCCATGTGTTATCCCTCCCCTTTGGCATGCAGGCACAAACGATGGCACTTAGTGGTTACAAACTGTCATAAATTGTTCTGTGGACAGGGTTGTAGTGGCATCATTTTCACCACCGCTCATCCAAATGTGTGAAAGCCCTTTCATGTGAAGAGGATATGAGTTTTAGTGTGAGGAAACAGCTGATAGAGCTTCACTCTATGCAGTATCTCGTTAACCCACAGAAATCCCCATTGTTAATGTCTGTAAACCCCTGCTTTGGGGAAAGCGAAGACCCCCTGTCCAGACCTGAGCTCTGTGGAATTTATCCACCAATCATGGGGCATCCATGGGATTTAGGGCCATGCCTCATGTCCCAAGCATGGATATGAAAATCTTGCACATACCAATTGAAAGATTTGGTAGGGACTCTGAGTGAAAACTGGTGTTTTTTCACTTAAGTTTGTCCTTTCTATATTTTTATATAGGAGTGCGTGACATGGTTCGTTCTTTTTTTTTTTTTGGTAGAGTGTCTTCCATGTTGCCTTGAGGGGAAAGGCTATTGCACTTAATTTTTATTCACTAGTCTGCTATAGAAATCAAGCTAAAATTTGTTTGTGAGTGGTAGGTCCTCACTGGTCATGAAGGCCCATGGGCATTCTGACCTATGTAATTCTAGAGCAGGGGTCAGCAACCTTTCAGAAGTGGTGTGCCGAGTCTTCATTTATTCACTCGAATGTAAGGTTTCACGTGCCAGTAATACACTTTAATATTTTTAGAAGGTCTCATTCTGTAAGTCTTTAACATACAACTAAACTAGTATTGTATGTAAAGTAAATAAGGTTTTTAAAATGTTTAAGAAGCTTCATTTAAAATTAAATTAAAATGCAGAGACCCCCAGACCAGTGGCCAGGATCCGGACAGAGTGAGTGCCACTGAAAATCAGCTTGCATGCCACCTTTGGCACACATGCCATAGGTTGCCTAACCCTGTTGTAGAGTATGTGAGCTGGGCTTCCAAATAGAAAAGTGAAAGTATGACGGTTTGATAGGAGTTCCCTCTCCGATAGCAGAGAAATTATTGAATAACTTACTAATGGCTTCAAAGCAATGTTATAACCAATCCTTCCTAGTATAATGGAAATAAAAATAATTAACTCATCCTGAAACTCTGTGTATATAATTTCAGACTTGGTAACATGAACATTACATAAACTTTGAACAATTAAAAAATGAATGTCCTATTGCAACATTAATGGTGAAGACTTGAAACTCACACAAGTTAGACATGATAACTCTCTTTCCTCCAAAATATACATTATATTGTTTTACTGCTTACGGCAAGTTTAATGCCTTATAATATTTAAGTTACAATAGCTGTGAGAACTAGCAGGTACTAAAAAATAAAGTACCTTTCTGGTGTTCGACAAACTCAGCCATGTAAGGATTCATAGATTATTACTCTTAAAGGAACTACTATGCATTATCATCTAATCTGATACAGGTTACAATAATTAAAATAATTCCTGTTTGAATTATGTTATATATATATTTTTTAAAAATATCCAAATTCATTTAAAAATTGCCTGTGATGGAGCAAGTACATTGCATTGGGTAAGTAGTTCTAATGGTTATTTACTCTCTTTGCTAAAAATACATTCCTTAGTTCCAGTCTAAATCTGTCTAGTTTCTACTTCCAGGCATTGGATTGTGTTACACCTTTTTCTGCTAGACTGAAGAGCCCATTGTCAAATTTGTTCCCCATGTAGGTTTTCATAAACTAATCAAGTCACCCTTAACCTTTGCTTTTATAAGCTAAATAGTCTGAAATCCTTGAATATCCCACTCTGTGGC
The DNA here is from genome assembly GCA_007922305.1 of Dermatemys mawii. NCBI lineage: Eukaryota > Metazoa > Chordata > Testudines > Dermatemydidae > Dermatemys > Dermatemys mawii. Next base: position 18,812,763 of record ML677342.1, read on the forward strand.
ATGTTTTCCAATCCTTTAACCATTCTTATGGCTTTCCTCTGAAACCTCTCCAATTTATCAAAATCATTTTTAATTTATGGACTCAAGAATTGGACATGGTATTTCAGTAGCAGTCATACCATGCCATCTATGGAGGCAATGTAACTCCTCTACTCCTACTCAGATTTCCTCTGTTTATATGTGCACTGATCCCATTCTTTTGGACTCAGCCTCCAACTTGGAGTTCATCTTCAGCTGATTATCCACTATAATCCCTAATTTCTTTTCCGAGTTAGTGCTTCCCAAAATAGAGTCCCTCGTTGTGTAAATGTGTATAAATCTTTGTTCCTAGTTGTATGCATTATAGTTAGCCATTTTAAAATACATATTGTTTGCTCTCACCTATTTTACCAAGAGATCCAGATCAGGCTGTATATGTGACCTGCCGCCTTCTTTATTTACTACTCCCTCCACAGTCTTTGTATCTTCTGAATACTTAATCGGTGATTGTTTTCTTTCATTTCTAAAAATGTTAAATAGCAAAGGGCCAAGAATCAATCTTGGTAGACATACAGCTGATAAATGATGATTTCTTGTTTAGAAGTTACATTGTGAAACCAATCAGCTTGCCAGTTTTAAATTCAGTTTTAAAATGTGCCATTTTAATTTTGTATAATTTTATTTTTATGATCAAAATGCTGTGCGGTACCAAATCAAACTTTTTACAGAAGTCTATATTACATTAACACGAATACTGTTATCAACCAAACTTACAGTCTCATAAAAACATATCCAGTTTGGATTATCATTAATTATATTACCTTGTTTTAATTCTTTATTAATCTAGTCCTATATCAGCCATTCCACCGTTTTGTCCAGGATCAGTGTCAGGCCTATAATTTCTTGGGTTAATCCTCAGGGTTAGTTCCCTCCTAAACACACTCCATACTGCTCCTACCTTCCAGACTCTTTTTCCCTATCTTATGTCTAGGGTGGATGGGTATCAAGACTTGTTGAAAGAGATGGGGGAGGAGAGGGAGACCAGTGGCAGGGAGAAATATATGACAGTTTCAGTTGAAAAATTGTGCAAACAACCCCACAGATTAGAGTTGTGAGACTCAGTGATTTGCAGAGGGAGATGGGGGATTTATCTGGAAGTTTCAAAAAATAAAATAAAAAAAGTTTCAGATCAACCTGAAACAATTTTTTCAAAATTTTAATTGAAAAATTTTTGGTTGAATGAATTATTTTTTAAAAAAATTGAAGGAAATTTCAAAACAGAAAGTAATTTCAAATAAAAACATGTCATTTAATGTTTTTACATTTTCAGAATTTTTTTTCCAACACAATTTAGTGACACTGAAACAAATTTGCAAAATATTTTGGTATTGCCACATAGGCATTTTTTCCCAAAAAAATATAGTTTCAGCTGAAAAATTTTGCCCAGTTCTAGAATGGGTACTTCAAATCATGCTGCATGGACAGTTCAAATCATACAGCTTTATTCTCAGATCCTTTGGTAGCCAGACTAGTCTCTTTCTCTACCAAGATTCCCCTACTGTAACAAAGCAAAAAAAAGGAAGAAGTAAGGCTAAGTAGAGTTGGGCTAGAAGAGTCAACATAGCCTAGTTGATTAATTGATAGTAAACTTATAGAAACTGTGAGACCTTATTAAAATAAACACAGGCGTGTGTATATAGAGAGACATGTATGTAAACATGGCAATTTAATTTTTTCCACTGATTTAATATTTCCACATGGATAAAAATATGAACTTGATTATTAAAATCAACCAAAATGATCAGTTTTCTTTCTACTGTATGTATTTTTGGACAGAACATTTTCCTACTACTTTGTTTTCACAATGAGTTAGTAAGATGTATATGGCTCCATTTTTTCCTTTACAAAAAGTAGGTTTCATTTTTACATGATGGGGTTTCTTTGGTCTTCTCTTTGTTTGACTTTCTTTAGGCCTTTTGTTCATTTTTTTTAACTTTAACTTGGCGTTTTTACTTTTTTAGTCTTATTTTGTATTCTAATTCCACTGAATGATAATTTCAAAACTACAAATATGTAATTTAGTGACTGTGAAAGTATTTGTACTCCATTATATACAGTAATTCACTTTGAATTCAAACAACCTATATCTCCACCAATTACAAATATTCTTACATAAACTTTGGCACTTAAATACCGAATGATATGTGCTTTAGAAATACCCTACCAAGATCTATTGAAGGTATGCCATTTAATATTCAGGAATTTAACTGCCATAATAGCATTGATAAGCTCCATGGCTTTGTTTATTTTATGTTGCACAATATGCTTTTACTCGCTGACTTTTATCTCACTCTTAAAAAAAAAAAAAAACACCCCAAGTTGTCAATTATAATAAATAAAAATGTCCCTTCATAACAGGCTATCCAACTCTATTGATATGACTATACTTTGTTGGTTTCACAATCTTTGTTGCTGCTGCTTAAACTGATTATAACACAGAAATATATATTTTACTTTCTTCTGCTTACCATCAGTATATTTTCTTTAAGGATATTTAATGGATACTTATCTGTCCTTTCCTTTTGCCCTGCTCCACCACTCCCACATCTCATGGAGCCCAATAATTACAGATTGGTACATGTGAAGTATTTCAAGAGAGAGTTTCATCCAAGCAGAGAGGAGGCAAAATATACCAGTAGCATAGAGAAAGGAGAGGGATCATAAACAATGCATACTCTGCTTGCTTTAATTTGACAACAAAAAGGGATCTAGTGACTCGTACAGTGTGTCACTCAGGCTTCATAGGAAAATCCTAAACCTTCTACCATCATAAAAGAATATTTCAGAGTAGCTATATCACACTATGATGTTCTCCTGATTTTAGCTAGATGTGACTGAGTTTAAAGGCAATGTTTAAACAAGTCATAGAGGTAAAAAAAATAGTAATTTGCTTTTGGAGCTATTAAAATGTACAGCTTTGTAAGAGAAGACAATTTGAATAAGGTGAAGATCAGAGTTGCTGTTACAAATTGGCACATGTTGGCAAGGCTATCTGTTTTATTGAGATAACAAAGTTTTCTCTTTCTTTGGAACTACTAGATTCTCTGGGTTTCCTCTACCATACCATACACTTTCTAAATCACTGAACCGCTTGATCACCTTACTAGAAAAAAGTTGTTTGAATTAAGGGTTTAAACAAAAGCAAAGTGACAGCCTACTGATCACATAAGGTTCTATTGAAGATAAGTTCAGCAATTCTGTAGTTGAAATGTTACAAACATAATTTTAATTCCGCAGCCAAAACATTTTCTGTAATGTTTCTATGGAACCAAAACACCTACTGCTAACAGTCCTTGCAATCTCTTTCTCCAGGCTAGTCATTTTGTGGAAGAACTTCGCTGTTATGGAAACTAAACCACTTTGATAGACTTTTGACTAACAAACACTGACTCTAAAAAAGCGCTCTGTGGCAGATTGGCAGCATTCCTACAGAACCAAGTTTTTAGAAGATGATGTAAAATGCCTGTTGATTTACACTTGTGTAAGGGGCTGTTTTTGATATTTACCTATATCCTTAAAAAAAATGTAAAAATGTCCTTTCCCGTGGGGGAAAAACATAATATACATCATTATTGTTGACCAGTTGAGGTTAGAGGTTTACCTTTCACTTGGTCTCTGCTTCCGCTGTAAAGTATATAACCATTTCGGCTCACAGCATCACCAGATGCCATTGTTTTCCATTAGAGTGCCTTCAGGTGCCCACCGACAGTAGAATATACGTTTGAACACAACTGATATAGTAGCAACTATGAATTGTGCCCACATTCAGCTGAATAAACCATCAAGGGACAGAAATATCCCCAAGACATAAAGGATATATCTACATTGCAATGAAAGACGTGTGGCTGACAGTGTCAGCTGGCCTGGGCTTTGCGACTGTCTAAGGGTTTGATTACACTTTCACTTTATAGCGCTATAAAGCCACCAGGATCGTATAACTCACTACCTGGCCAGACTGGCAAGGCATGTAGAGTGCTATAAGTCCACAGTTATATCGGTCCTGGTAATCCTTCTTGCCAGAGGATTAACAGCTATAGCGTATTGGGTGCTCTGTTTTTAGCTCCAGTGTAAATGAGTAGTAACAATATGTTGCTTTGAGTGATTGCTGGAACTGCCCCTAAGCTATTTAAGCCAATTAAGCCTCTCTTCCTTTTGTTTTGAACTCAGCTGGAGGAATGTGGAAGTATATTTTCAGAGCTTAGCTGCAACTCGGCAAATCAACAATGCAAATGTTTACCTTGTGAGTGAGCATGAAGGAGAAGAGTAGCAGGCTTTGCATTTCAAAGACAGTTTCCTGACACACTCTCAACACGCCAAAAATCCACTCACGCGCTCTGCATACATACAACACCCTCCTCCTCACCCCTCTCGTTCGAAAAGCACATTGCACCCAGCTGAATGCTGGGATAGCTGCCCATAATGCACCACTCCCCATGCCGCTGCAAGTACCGCAAATGTGGCCACGCCAGTGCGGTTGTCGCTGTGAGTGTGGACACACTGGAGCGCTATCCCTGGAGCTGTATCTGAATGCAGATATAACCAAAACCGCTATAAAGCTGTAAGTGTAACCAAGCCCTAATTGTGGTGTTAATGCTTGGGTCTGAGAGTCTGGGCTCCAGTCCAAGTTCGAATATCTACACTGCAATTAAACAGCCCCATAGTCCAAGCCCAACAAACCCGAATCAGCTTACGTGTGCTGGCTGCGGGTGTTTAATTGCAGTGTAGTCATAATCAAAGGGTTCTTAATACATAGTCAGGAATGAATTCAAAATTATAATCCTTGATGGTTGATTTTATACTCAGTACAAATTTAAATAGATTTAGGATTTGTCTATATTGTATTCTTTAGCCATGACACTGCAGTTGTGCTAAGTCTCTGTGTAACAGCATGAGAGATGAAGCTCCTTGTACCCATTCCCTTTTGTGCACCTGCTCAGGGACAGCAGGGCCATCCTTGGGATTTTTGGGACCTTACACAGTATTATCAAACTGGTGCCCCTATCCCGACGGCAGCTCAGGATCACAGCCCAGGGAGTGGGGGAGACAAGGCAGCAAAGGATACTAAGATGCTCTGCACACCTCATGGAGGTGGAGAGTCACAGTTTCCCACAGAGACCCCCGTACCCTCTTCCTCATGCAGAATGTGTGGCACTGACACATTGAACTCTGTGAATACGACCCCTACCTAAGGAGACTGCAGTGTGCGCTATGCGAGAGCCAGCACGCTCTTACCTGCTGTCATGGGCAGTGAGTGAAGCTGCCGCTTGGGGAGGCTAGCTCACCAGCCCATCTCTTCTGCCTGTGTCCCCACCCATACTCCACCCCTGCTCCTTCCCAGGCTCCACCCCCACTCCATGCAGGGCTCACCTTCTGCCCACTAGCTCCCTCTTCTCCCTCCCCCACCTTCTTCACCTTCTTTCAACCAAATCCCTGAACCCAAATGAAGCAAGTTATGTTTGAAAAAAACACTCTTCTGCAATTTCTTTCTAAATAAAATGGAGTATGTTTTCCACTGCATGCCAGATGGTGAAGATTGGACATGCAGAAGGTACCTAATTAAAAGTACTAAATTTGGGAATAAAAAAGGTCAGTCACAGGTTTTTTGATATACCCTGAAGTTTGTCAGATTTATTTGCAAAAACTTTGTAGTAAAGGTAAGTCAGCTGTCCTGCTGAATATGACATTAAATATTCTAGAATACATGATGCAGCTCTCATGTTTTACATTTTTAAAATCAGTATTTCAAAGCTGATTTTATATTTTAAATGTACTCTTTAACCTTCATAAAGTAAATCATTCCAGACTACTACATATTTAACTCACTGAAACAAAGGCATTATTTTAAATTAATCAGTCACAGAGGTTTAGTGTGTTCATAACAATGTCCCTTTTTCAAAAAGCAATGAACAACTAACTTTGTATGATCTCCATAACAATAGATATGTTTATGAAATTTCACCAACTTTAAAAAATATATTTCCTAAGATTTTAGGAATAACGAAGGATTGTATATTTTACTAAGGTACTGATTTTGCTCGAGGGTTCTCTTAAAACTGGTTAATCAAATAGTCAGAGGTAAAGAGAGGGAATGAAAGGGATGTTGTCCCTTTAAGGGTTCTCTTCAACAGGGAGATGAAAGGAGAAAGGGATGGACAGAAAGACTCTGGAAGCAAGTTTTTTGTACTATAGTCATTAAAATGTGTATTTTAGATAAGGGTGGTCTTTTGAAGGATTTAGTTAAAAAAACTATATATCTGAAGATCCAAGCATTTAAGGCTAAAGACTAACACGGCTACCCCTCTGATTCAAGGCTAAAGATGAACACTCAGATTGTACATCTAAAATTCTATGCAAGGATTTTTTTTAGAGATGTAATTTTATAATCTTCAGCAACACACTAATGAAATATTTTTAAAGCAAATTTGAAACTAAGATCCTGTAGACTAACATGTTTTAAGTATATATTACAATAATGCACAACTGTTTTTGTCAGGAAAGTCACAAACTGACAGTATATACCTGGGGGCTGGCAAATGTCTTTTAAATGGTTTCATTACCACTTTAAAGACTCTTTAACAGTTTCAGTGTTTTGCTAAGAGGTCTGGCAGGCTGGAAGGCTTTTTCACTTTTAAGTTACTAGATCCTTTCCTGCAGGGGAAACACCAAAGCGGCAGCAGCCTGAGCTCTTAGCCTGCCACCGCTCTGGAGTTTTGCCGCTGGCCCCTTGGGAGCTGGGGTCTCAGCCCGCTGCCAGCCTGGGTTCCCTACACCCAGGCTAGCAGTGGGAGCTGACTGGGGCAGGCAGTGGGACCCCGGCTGGCAGGAGTCTGCAGGGGAAACCCCAAAGCGGCGGCGGGCTGGGTGCTTAGCCCGCCGCCACTCTGAAATTTCCCCCACTGACTCCTTGCCAGCTGGGGTCCCTGCCTGCCCTACTCAGCGCCTTCACCCAGACTGGCAGCGGGCTGAGACCTGGCAGGAGCCTGCAGGGGAAACTGACCCCCTGCTGAGGGACCGACCTCAAACCTTCCGCTCAAAGCCCCGCCCCTTCTGGACTGGCATGCAAAGCCTTAAATTTCACTGAATAAATGAAGACTCGGCACACCACTTCTGAAAGGTTGCCAACCCTTGCTCTACACACGTCAGTTCTGTCCTGTAGCATATCTGTTCTCATTTCTTCAAACTTCGAAAACTTGCTGCACTAACTTTCTTCCTGCACTGAATTTCTCACAACTTTCTTGGTAGCCTTCTTCTACTCTCATCTCTCTTCTCCTTTGTTGCCCAATATGCATGGAATTATTCTTCTGCAGGGTGCAGCAGGTTATCATCCTTTACTCTTTGAAACTACTCCTGAAAACACACGGCCATCATGAAGATTGAACATAAAACACTCACCCATAGAAGCGTTACTTTATTTAGGAATAAACTAATAAGCTGTACCACTATGTGGTGCATTCATCTCCCAATGACCTGGTACTTTAGTTCTGAACAGTCATCTGTTTACCTTTTTAGGCTGTAAGCTTCTTGAACAGTGATGCCGTCTCTTCTATATTCTGTAATGCGTCAAATACTTTGTCAGTCCTTAGCAAATACATTTTTGTAATTTATTATTTGTTTTAATATAACGTAGCCACAACTAGATTGCAGCTTCATTCTGCTGGTGCTGTACACATCCATAGTATGAGACAGTCTCCTGTTAATTATATTGATTATTTAATTTAGACAAATAATCATCATGCCTGCTGAGCAAATACTTATAACCAAAATTCTTACATGGAGAGTTTTGTGGACAATAGGCTGCCTAAATAAGCACATAATACTTAATATTGGGTATAATGCCATTGGTCCTCAGCTTGTATGATGCACAACTTACTGTGCTATTAAATATATTAGCTTTTCTTAGTCAAATTAGTTTCTGCTGTAATGCTACTGACTTTGGTAGAGTTATGCCAGGAATGAATTTCACCATGGGAGTATATCTTAGGAGTATTACTTAAATGAACCAAGAAATTCATTGTTTAACTTATTCCTTGTTTTTCACATATATGCTCTGCTGCTTTCCTCTTGGCTGTGTATTTGTGAGAAATCTGTTAATGCTGTAACTAAAACCAATAACCTTCACATCCAAAAGAAGTAGCTTCCTTTCAGCTAAGGAAGAGTCTTTATTAGATGTTTGTGAGAATAGTTGTGCTTATCCACTAAAGCAGCGATTCTCAAACTGGGAGTCGCGACCCCTCAGAGGGTCGTGTCCTGCTTCCCCGGGGGTCACGAGCCACCAAAATGCTGCCGAAGTGATTGCTTCCGCTTTCGGCGGCATTTTGGTGGACACACTGACGTGCATGGGTATGTCCGCCGAAAGCAGTCATCTCGGCGGACATACCCGGGTCGCGATCGTAGGCTGGATCTGCAAAAGGGGTCGCTAAATCAGCAAGTTTGAGAACCGCTGCACTAAAGTCCTTCAGTTTGTAAAGAACAAGATTGTTATACCTGGAGATTCTTATACACCTTCAGCTGCAGTAGATATTACCTAGCAAAGAGTTTATAACAGGCACTTGTAGTCGTTTTCCAGCTTAATTGAACGTGTACCAGTGTGTAAAAATGTAAGAAAGGAGGAGTAGAATTTTTAAAAAGACATTTTAAGATTACAGCATGTTGCCAGCTAGCTTCAAGTGAATGGTCTTCCATTTTGTTTTATGGATGGGACTTTTTGTACAATGTCAGGAAGCCCATATTTTTTTGTTTAGGAGACAAAAGATCCTAGCAGATAGGTCTCCTGACTCCCCGTCCAGTGTACTGAGTTGTGCATCCAGCTATGCTGTTGACTTGGGCACTTGACTGCTCTGTAGCTTAATTTTCCCAACTGTAAAATGGGGTTAGTAGTTGCCCACGTTTAAGTGCAGCAAGATCTATATGTGCAGAGATCAAGAGAAGCAGGAAAAGCACATTAATTTTGTATTTTCTTTATTATAGAGGAATGTAGTGTCAGAGGGAAAAAAACTCACCAGGAAAGAATGAGCCTTGGAATTCAATTGGCAAAGGAATAAAAAAAAAAAGTATCAAAGATAAGTTATTCAGCCTCAGTTATTTAAGTTGTATTTTAACCAAAGACTATGTGTATGTCCAGAATAAGTATGCAATAACTCTCATGTGAGGTGAGGATAATATCAGTTTTAGTTATTCAGGTTTTAATTTTTCTAGTGCAAAATGTTGAGAAGTAAGTTTTGCAATATAAACTACTCTCACATAAGAGCCATGGTTAATGGTACAATAGGCTGTTTTTGAAATCGTAATGAATGTTCCATTTTTGAGGCATCACTCTGGAGTTCACTTAGCATACCTTTTGCTGTCAAAGTATAATTGACTTTTCATGAATAGACTTTGTAATGAGGCTAGCACTAAATTATTTAGAAATGTAAATATGAAGAGCAGACTGACATCCATACAAAACTGCAAATTAACATAGCTAAATTTTCAGATTCAAGTGTTTTACAATACATGCTATAAAGCTTACAGATGTTCACGGTGATTGAAATGAAATTAAAGATAAAACAGAAATTGGCCACAAGAATCAAGTTATTTTAAGGGGTTTTGTTACAAATTAACACAAACTAAATGTGGAAACATATTTTCTTTTAACTAGGCTGCCATTGATTTGATATTCACTACAACAAGGCTTACAATGCTAGCCATTCATATAGGCACTTCACTGTAATTCCTAAAACAAAATGTGTTGTGTCTCAGTTTAAATCCCTAATGTTTATATATTTTTGTGTTGAAATTGATGTTTACTAAGGAAACTATCTATTGCTGAAATTCTTGTCAACTAGATCTGATCTATTGACTAAAGTAGACTTTGGATCATGTCCTGGTCATAAAGTGAATCATTGGTATTTTGAGATATGTATCATCAGTGCATGGGGCAATGAAGTACTTTAGTAGCACATAACTAATCTGCTGTATCTAGCATATTTTAAAATGTTTTCAGCATACTGGACCATATTGTTTATGAATACATATTTAAGTGTTACAGAAGTTTGCCAAAAAGTGTTAATTGCAGTTGTAGCATGCAATGTATTGTATAATCAAATCAAATAAAAAAGGACTTGCAGAAATGAAAGCTGCCATGCAGGATCAGTTAGAGCATGTAACGAAATGTGAAAATCTAATATAGCCATGGAAAATGCCTATTTTCATCTTGTCCATTACTGAAAGGACCAAAATGAGAGCTCAAACTGAGTTAAACTGACCACTGAAGAAGTGACTCACTGTAAAAGGAACCCTAGACATTGAGCAGAATTTATCATTTTGTCCTAATGTGTATTTTTGCTGACTTTAGGAGGCCTGGGCTACAATGGGGGAAGTTCGAACTAAGATACACAACTTCGCGTAGCTGAAGTCAAAGTATCTTAGTTTGACTTACCTGGCCATCCTCACAGCGGCAAGTTGACTGCAGTGACTCCCCCGTCGACTCCGCTTACTCCTCTTGTGGAGCTGGAGTTCTGGAGTCTACGGGGAGCATGTTCGGGGATCATTTTATCACGTCTAGACGAGACACGATAAATCAATCCCCAATACATCGAACACTACCCACCGATTTGGCGGGTAGTAGACGTACCCTTAGGAAAGAGCAGTGTATGTAAGAGGCAGCCTAAATGGGATACAGCAGTTGCTAAATAATCACTTGTTTGAGGACCATCAGAATCAATTACGTAATAAGATGTTGCTTAAATCATGGCAGCCCAATGTCTGGAAACTTGTATGGGCTCATCTTTATGGATTTAAATCTACTTGGCTGTGGTGATTGTGTGAGATGTATGTAGCACAACAGGTTTGCTGTTGGTAGCACAGTCCTCTAGAAAATGTTACGTTTCCTGAAGTTAGCACAGTAGCAACCATAGCAGCACAGAGCCTTTGATCATTCATGAAATAGCACTTGCTCAGAGTAAGAATATTAAAACAATGCCTAGTAATACCCACAGTTTAAAAAAATTCAATGGAACAGGTGTCACCAACAATTAAATACAGTCATCTGACTATTAGCAATGTAAAAGCAAAGGCTAATGCAGAAAAGAATTCCACTTAAGTTAGGGTTGCAGGGATAGTGAACCATCTTTTCTTTGAAGTAGCCTGTGCCTAGTCCCACTTGAGGATGTGGTGCTGAACTTCAGTAGTGTTCTGGAAAGCAGTGTTCCTCTCCTGGTACTGAATGTTCAGAGCTGAGTTTATAAAGATTGTGTGGTCCCCAACTGGCTTATTTCTTTCTTAGAGGCAGCTAAGTGTAGGCAGAAGGACTTATATTCCAGGTCCAGAGTCTTGGTTTGTTTTTTTTACCAGTCTTTTTGTGTTGATGATCTTTAATTTTTAGCAGTGTTAGTTAACTTGAGGTAATGCAAATTAAGCAGAAGCTCCTAACCAGCAGAACTTCACATCTACTGAATAAGGAGTGATATTGTCCCTTGAGTTAAGCAAACAAGAACCAATGGAAGTTGCAAGTGTTCTGTATCTGGGAAAATCAAGCTACTTTTATTTAGGAGCTTAATTTTAGGCACTCAGGTTGGAAAGTATTAATCATAATTGGTATATGGGCATAATTATGAAGTTTTATTCTATGTGTGTTCTGGCCAAAAGGGCTCATTTCATTATCAAGAGGTGGCATGATTGTAAGAATTAGATTATATGTTTTTGGAGTAGAGGCCTCGTCTTTCTTTATGTGATAAAGTGCTATGTATACCTTCAGCACTATGCAAATACAATTAAAAGTTTTAATCTTAGTACAAAATACTTGCAGTGAAAACAGATAACTAAGAATTAAACTGGATACACTACCAGTGAAGCACATGCAAAAATTAGCCTTAATTCTGTGGTTGCTGTGAACCAGGCCATCACAACTCAGAAAGCAGCAAGGGCCATATTACTGCAAAAAAACCAGCTGTGGGCCGAAAAGTCCCACCTTCGCCCCGCCCCCATCTGCTTCCCCCCACCCCACCGCTTGGCTTGCCCCACCCCTTCTCACCCCCTGCGGGCTGCACAGTGAGCCCGTGTGGGCTGCATGTGACCCCCTGACCGCATGTTGTGCGGGCCTGCTGTGAGCAAACAAATGAATTGTTTGGTTTACAAGATGCTAAAATGCCTGTAAATTAAGGGTTGAAACAATGGAAACATCTGACCTATGTGATAGCACACCCTCTAAATTTCACCAAAACACTTTTGAGAAAATGTACATGGGGTCAGTGGAAGCCTGACACCCAGAATTTTTTTCTGTTTAATCTAATCTAATCTGCAATCTCTCTGTATTTTATAAAGTGCCTAACAACACAGTATGTAAGCACCAAACCTTTCCTATGAACCTGATGTAGACTGTCCTTGGCTATAAGGGTGCAGTAATAAAGAGCTTGTATGCTGTGAGTCAGAACACTTGTCAAACAGAAAGACAGTTTGTGAGTTTTAGGTCTGATGTTCTCAAACAGAATGAGAGAAATCTTTTTTTTTTTTCCTGAGGAAATATGAAAACTATAATAGTAATTTGTACAGCAATAGGCAGCCTCTTTTCTCTGTCAGCATCTTAAATTCAAAGTATGGACAGGAAATCCATATAAACCATTAATTTTTTGTAATGTTGAATTTGCAATGTCCTGCATTTGGATTTTTAGAAATTCTTTGTATAATTTGCCTAGATATGGATTTTAGACATTTGAATGGAGAGTTTACCTGACTGCTGGCATTTGTAGCTGTTTGAATCTAATTGTGAAGTTTTATTCTAGCTCCTGCAAACTAAGCTATCCTTTTATCCATCTCATTTGAATACTCCATTTTAGTTGTTGGAGGGGTTGAAAGTAAGCCGGTACGGCATACAGGTAAAAAGTCCAGCCCGTATGCATCTGACTTTGGACCAGGAGCAGGCTGCGGGGGATGTGTCCCAGGCCATGTGCATTACTTTGCATTTACTATTGAATTTGATGTGCCATTTTGTTGCTAAGTCACCCAGCTTTGTGAGATCCCTTTGTAACTCTTTGCAGTCACCTCAAATTTTGCCACCTCACTGCTTACCCCTTTTTGTAGATCATTTGTGAATATGTTGAACAGCACAGGTCCCATTACAAGCCCCTCAGGAACACTACTACAGTAACTCCTCACTTAAAGTCATCCCAGTTAATGTTGTTTCATTTTTACGTTGCTGATCAGTTAGCTTGTTTAAAGTTGTGCAATGCTCCCTTCAGGGCCGGCTCCAGGCACCAGCCTAGCAAGCAGGTGCCTGAGGAGGCAAACGGCAGGGGGCAATATCCGGGCACTGTCAGGGTGGCACTCAGGTGGCTTTCGGCGGCATGCCTGCGGCAGCTCAACATTCTTCCCTCTTGAGCTGCTCGGGGCGGCAAAGAAGGTAGAGCTGGCCCTGGCTCCCTTCTAACATTGTTTGGCAGCCACCTGCTTTGTCTACTGCTTGCAGGAAGAGCAACCCGTTGCAGCTAGCTGGTGAGGGCTTGGAACCAGGGTGGACCAGCAGCCCCCTTATCACCTCCCCACTCCCCTAAGTTCCCTGTGCAGCAGTTGCTCAGCAGGCTATCAGTTGCCAGCAGTTCAGCTGTCTCTCCCTCCACTGCCATGTGCTGCTCCTGCCCTCTGCCTTGGAGCTGTTCCTGGGACCTCCTGCTTGCTGTGCTGTGGGGGAGGGAAGGAAGGGCTAATGTCAGGTGTCCCCCTCCTCCCTGCTCCTGCACTCCGCTTACCCCATCTCCGTATAGAGCAGGGTGGGGACATGAAGAGAGAGAAACAGAGAGAGCTTGGGAAAGCATCTCAACTTGTCTCAACTTCCTGATCCACTTAAAAAGACAATGTACTTAAGAGTAGGGTCAGCTTACTTAAAGGGACAGTGTGCATCTCTCTGTGACACACACACAGGGTGTGTTTATCTGTCTCTGTCTGCATGCTGTCTCCCCTCCTTCCATTCCTGTTTCCTTGTAGTGTGAGGCTACATTAACAACGTGTTAACCCTTAAGGGCTCAGCCAAAAGCAGTAAGGCATTCCCTGGAAAATATCCCACCCTCTTCCACCCTCTAACTTCACCACCTCAACGAAGCTTCACAATCATCATTGCTGTGTACAGTATTAAATTGTTTGTTTATAACGTGTGTATATATTAATATAATATATAGATTTTTTTTCTGATGAAAAAAATTTCCATGGAGCCTAACCCCCCCCCCGCCCATTTACATTAATTCTTATGGGGAAATTGGATTCATTTAACATCATTTTGCTTAAAGTTGCATTTTTCAGGAACATAACTAGGCAAAACTCTGTTGGATGGCTTAACTGGGGATGGGTTCTGCTTTGAGCAGAGGGTTGGACTAGATGATCTCCTGAGGTCCCTTCCAACCCTGATATTCTATGATTCTATGAAAGTTAAGTGAGAAGTTTCTGTATTTATTTCTCGCCATTCTGAAAATGAATTATTTATTTCTATCCTTTGTTTCCTATCTTTTAACTGGAATGCCTGGGAATGCTTTCAGGATCATCTAAAAATCGTTAATTTAATTTAATGACAAGCCTTTTGTTATCGTAATCACCCTGCCTCTGTTTATAAACAAACTCCCTGCCCCAAGGGCAGAAGTTGTTAGCACAGAACTCATCACATTCCACATTCAAGCTCTGACTCCTGGGTGCTGAGCAACCACTATTCTTTTTCTCGGAGTCCTTGAGCCCCAGAGCACATATAGAGTCAGTGCCTGTGCCATGTGCCCCTCCCACCCCATAACCTCTAGCTTCTGCCCAGTAGGGAGGGGAGTCTTGGGGCTCCAGCGCTGCGGGGCACACCTGCTGGGGCTCCATCCATACGGGGCTGAAGCTCTGAGTCCCAGTAAGTGCTTACCATGAGGTTGAAACCGTGAGCCTTGGAAGATGCACCCAGCTCTTGAACTTCTGAAGATTGTAGTGTGTGGTTCAGAGGGATCAGTAAGGTTGAACACTCCTGCACTAGTCTTTCCAGATCTCCCCCTGAAATTGTATAGTTCTGCATCACTCCCAGTGCAGATCTCATAGTAGAGTATGCACTTTGGTCCCCAGTTTATATCTTCCCTTTGTATTATGTATTTGTTAGTCTTTTGGAAATAAATAATGCATCTGATGAAGTGGGCTCTAACCCACAAAAGCTTATGCCCAGATAAATTGGTTAGTCTCTCAGGTGCCACAAATACTCCTCGTTCTTTTTGCAGACTCAGACTAATATGACTACTACCCTGAAAACTGTGAAAGGAGTGTGGCATGTATTTGTGTGTGTACTACTTTATCCAGAAGTACAAAAGAACACTTAAAAGATATTAATTTCCATTGGGAAGTAAACAAAACCAATGAAATTGTTGTCCAAAGTAAATACTAAATGTAAAATACATTCTTACCTTACAAAGAACTTCATCACCTTTTCACAGCAACAATTCATCTTGCTAGAAAAAATGTCACCTGCTCTACTAAATATGTCAGCATTTTCAATGAGTGAGAGACTGGAGGATACTTGATACAGGCATGCAGAATAAAAGCTTTTTGTGCATGTTAGTATGACATTTACAATTCACAAAATCTAACCAAAACCTCATTTAATTAGAGTTTCACCTAGAACGAATTAATACATTAGAACAGGAATTCTCAAACTGTGGGTTGGGACCCCACAGTGCGTCATGGTCCCATTTTAATGGGATCGCCAATGCTGGCTTAAGACTTAGAATCATAGAAGATTAGAGTTGGAAGAGACCTCAGGAGGTCATCTAGTCTAACTCCCTGCCGAATGTAGGACCAACCCCAGCTAAATCATCCCAGCCAGAGCTTTGTCAAGCTGGGCCTTAAAAACCTCTAGGGATGGACATTCCACCATCTCCCTAGGTAACCCAGACTTGCTGGGTCCCAGGGCTGAAGCCGAAGCATAAGGGCTTCAGTCCTAGGCGGCAGGGTTCAAGGTACAGGCCCCCTTCCTGGGACAGAAACCCTTGAGCTTCAGTTTTGGCTGCCTGCTGGGGTGGTGGAGCTCAAGCTTTGGCCCTGGCCCCCCAACTTGGGATGGCAGGGCTCGGGCAGGCTCAGGTTTCAGCACCTCCTCCTAGGGTATTGTTGTAATTTTTGTTGTTAGAAGGGAGTTGCCATGCAGTGAAGGTTGAGAACCCCTGCCTTAGAGAAAACAAAGTTGTTCTCTGTCTTTTTCTAGTTTGAATTATTTGTTGTAATGTAACAGTATTTTTTGGGGGTGGGAAATCCAGTTTGTGTTACTGGTGTTGCAAAAACTGCTTATTTCCTTTGGAGTTCAGTCCAATATACCTCAAAGGACAGGCATAACTCAGTAGACTTCTGGAAAAACAAGATTTATTGCAAGCAATAAGGAGTCAGAAGGAGTTATCACCCAAACAACTGGCTCAACTCAATACATGTGTGTAGATATTTTATACCCCTGTGTTGATAAGGGAGGGGGACTTTTAATCCACTTACACAGGTGGGAACACTTAATGGCTATTACATCCATTGTTGGTCTTAATCTATTTCATTTACATGTCTGGTAAACAGGAGGTTCAAAACACTTAGGGGTACTTAGACACTATGATGCCTGCACATCTGTGGCAGGGTGAATGCAAGTTTAAAATGCATGTTAAACTAGGGGTCAATAGTACATATACAGGGAGTGAGATTATAAATCTAAGGTTATTTTAAAATCATACTACAACATTCTAAGTTACATTTTCCTAACAATCATTTTCTTAACACTGGTGCATTAAGGAAACTTGAACTATTTTAAAAGTTTGATGCATTTGATAGAATGGGAAGGAAAACCATGTATTGGACCACATTTGCTGTTTACATACCAAAAAAAAGTGTTACAAGTACATTAAGATTGTAAAATCAAGCACTCAGAAGTTAAGAAATGCCACAATTAATGTTGCCTATGCAATCTTAATTCACCTACCTTGTGTGATGAGTTCTGATCTAGTATTCATTTACATAATTGTATACTTTTTTTGCCACTGGATCCATGACTGATCCCTCAGGGGATGGCGCATGCTCAGTGCAGACACTGTTCAGAGAGTTTAGCAGTCAAGTTCCAATGAGTCTTTAGTGAGCATATGCAAACTGTGATTTTATTTTTTTTCAGACTCTTAAGTTGGCCAGATGTGGACAGATTTTCACAAAGCAGGCAAAAGACACATTCCTAATATCAGGATGATTAACCTGATAATAACAAGGCATTAAAGCTTAATGAAATAGTTGTAAGATTTTTTTTTTTAACATGGGTAAAGTATTTTTCCTTAACCTGATACTGAGCAATGACTGAACTATTTTTGCTGAAATTTTAAAATAAGAATTAAAGAAATACATAGTGAGGCAGACCTGGTATGGAAGATTCCAGCCCACACTGTTAAAGTTTGCATAAGTTATAAGCAACTGAAAATAGAGGTCTTATGTAGAAAGGGTAGGGCAATCTTTATCATGAGCATTGCTATCACCTATAATAGCTGGCTGATTGGAAATCATAGGTATTGAAACAAAAGCAATAAGATTAGTAAGTCAGATTGTGACTCTGGGACATCTTGGTGCCAATTGGCAGAAGCTACAGGGGGCCATCAGGGTTGTAGGGATTCCCTGGCTCTGGTATCTACATATTAGTTCATCAAATAGTGTCCTTAAGGCCTGTATTACACTGGTGCTCATTCATAGCCATGGATAATATGTGAGGAGTTGTGCATATGAAAATTATGTTCCTAAATTCTGTGACCTGGGGCTGGTCACAAAAGGTGAGAAAACAGGTTTCTTTCAGGCAAGAGATGTTTATCTGTCTGGTTACATGTAAACTGAGTATTGCCTGGCACAATGGGTGTCTATTTACAGTCTGAGGTGAATGCTAATGAAAGAGTTGTGAAATCTTCCAGAGGAGGAATTTACAGGAAGAAATAAACCAGCAGGAAGGAGTCCTGTTTACTAGAGAAGACAGTTTTTTTTAACTATAACTGTAGGTACAGAGCTACACTGCATCGTTTATTAAGGAGACAAGCTGAGAGCATGGTTTGTTTCATGAAAAAGAAATTGCACCCTACTTGGCTGAAAAATGCAGTTGAGCAAATACTAGGTTCTAGAATACGTTATGATTTTATTTTAGATGTGACCCTATATTTCCTGTACTTTATGTCTACTTTACTTTATTTACTTTATATCTAGCTTCTTCTCAATTCTCTGTTCTTCGTTAAATAAACTTCTTGCTTTTCACTATAAACATATACAAGAGGTTCTTTAAATACATTAGGAACAAGAGAAAGATGAAGAAAAGTGTAAGGCCTCTGCTTGGCAGAAAAAGAGAACTAATAATGGATGACATCCAGAAAGCTGAGGTGTCCCCTGCCTATTTTCCTTCAGCCTTCACAAAAAAGGTTCAGGTGACCAGATAGTCAATATAATTAATATTAACAAGAAGGGAGGAATGCAAGCCAAAATAGGGAAAGAGTGTTTAGATAAGCTAAATATATTCAGGTTCTCAAGGTACTTAAGAACCTAGCTGAAGCAATCATGGAACTGTTAGCAATTATTTTTGAGAACTGCTGGAGAATGGGTGAGGTTCCAGAAGACTGAAGAAGGGTGAACATAGTACCTATCTTTAAAAAATGGACCAAGGAGAACCAGGGGAATTACAGACCAATCAGCCTAACTTCAGTACCTAGAAAGATGCTCGAACCAATTATTAAACAATCTATTTGTAAGCACCTTGAGAAGACTGAATGGAAACCTAATAAGTCCTCTTATAAAGAGGATGGTGATCAATTGTTCTCCATATCCACTGGAGCTAGGAAAAGAAGTAATGGTCTTAATCTACCACAAGAGAGATTTAGGTCAGCTACTAGGAAAAACTTGCTAACTGTAGAGGTAGTTAAGTTCTGGAATAGGCTTCCAAAGGAGGTTGTGAAATCCCCATCACTGGAAGCTTTTAAGAACAGGCTGGACAAACATCTGTCAGGGATGTCTTACTTAATCCTGCCACAGTGGAAGGGGGTGGTTTTGATGACTTTGTGTGGTCCCTTCCAATCCTATATTTCTATGATGCTATGTGCTGAGTATAGTGATCATCCCCAGATATAATTGGTAAGCTGATGTGTACTGTTCCTTAGGAGTAACGGATCTGTGAATTCTGTGAATGTCCAATGGAACAGGGGCTGGATAGTCCAGGGGATGCCCAGATAGCTCTGGGGTTGGACTATGTCTATCGTTAACCTGTAAAGAGAGAGTGAGATCTATGGACGCTTGGAAGACAGTTCTTGTGTTGTGGTGCCACATAAGAAGCTGAATAAGATAGTACAGGAACTTTGTCAGGAAATATTGACAGCTGACTAATCAGAACTTATATAATTTAGTTTGCCAATGTGGGGTTGCATTTTCCAGGTCGTTTAACTAGGTATGAGAAGCGCAGTATAGATTCCAATTGTGTATAATAATTCCTGTCCTTAAAAGATAATCTGAGTTGCATGGGCCAGAAGGGAGACCATCTTTTCTAGTAAATGTCATCTTTTTATAAGCATTGCTAGTGACTAAATTGGGAGCTCTAGTTATAGAATCGTGGCTGGTCTGTTCCTTTACAACTTCTGATATTTATAAAGAAAACTAACTTGATTTATACTGAGTGATCTGTGTTTAATTCCTTCTGCTAAACACCTCGAGGAAATAGTCTGTTAACCATCTAGCTGTTTCTTAGTATTTTCTTAATCATATACCTCATGACACTAAGATAAAAATATTTTTGATGGAGAACATTTTATAAGAACTTTTTCCTGAAGTTTTGAAGATGAATATTGATATGTTGACTTAATGTAAGAAATTACAAATTAAAATGCTCAAGAATTTTAGATCTAAAATACACCTTTCCTTATTACAGTTAGCTTTAAATGGAGTATCTTCTCTGGATTCTAGGTACTGTTTTTAAATCCAGCATTGTAATTAAGAACACCAAGCTGCTGAGAATGCATATCACTAATAGCTTCTCTGCTGTTTCCAAGGTAGCCATGCAGCAAGAAGGAGGGGAAGTTAAATAAGTCAGAACTGTGTTGTTGACACTAAAGATCTTAATGTCACCAGGAAGTATGTGTTGATTTGTGCTCGATTATCAGCCCAAGGAAAGTATCTGTGTTTATTAAACGAAATTAAAGGGATTCCACTAATAAGTAATTTTATTCCAGTCTAGGGGCTCATTCCTGCAGTTCTCACGTGGACAGAATTGCTGTTGACTTCAGGAGTGCACGAGTGGACCCAAAGAACACAATAGGGAGGACAGAGTTACAAAACTAAACATTATTTTAAAAATATGTAGCAGTGTCCTTTCAATTTCCTTTATATTCTATTGTATTATAAAATATTGATTCTCATATATGTAACTTTTTCCATTTGTTAACCGCTCTACAGCTGCAGCATATAAACTGGCACTTATCAAAGATATGATATATGGCTTTTAATGAAATGCCCAATTAAACCATCATCTTATGAGTATGGAATGATCCTGTAGTTAATGGATTAGTAGCAGTGGGGCAAATTAAAGCAGTTACTGTGCAAAGTGACTTCCTTATAGATATTGGTAGGATTGCAACCTCTTCTGACTTTCATGGGATCATTCTAGGCCTTGGTCCTGCAATACTATTATGTACATAAACCTTTGCACCTCCACAGAGTCCTGGTGGTTCTGTATGTGCAGTCTCTTCTCCTCTTGTGACCCAAGGACCTATTGATGCCAGCTTGCAGAGGGCACAGGGATACATAGGGGTTGCACCAAAAGGCATCATATAAGGTCTCTACTGAAAGCATGTGTCACACTGGTGGTTGTAATCATTGTGAGCTATAGATACGGAAAATATGAGTTATGTATGTATGCTGGAAATTATGTTCTCTAGGCAAGTTAAAGGCAGGTCACTCAAGGTAGCATATCTTGAGACAAACTTCTCCAGACAGGAAGTGGGAGATGCTTATCTCCCTGATGCCCATTGCACAAGGGGGATACTGAAGATGCAGTGCCTAAGGGTGTATACATTGAAAATCCAGCCCTGGCGGGGATGTGGCAGGGAAGGAGAAGGGATGAATGGGACTTTGTATTCAGGTGAACATCAAAGATCTGGTCTGGTGTACCTGAGGGATCAGAGACACCCCTTCCCCCCCACAGTTGTCCTTCAGTGTGTGAGAACAAGCATCAATTGGTGTGATCTTAAGAAAGGGGGAATCTCAGCCAGACTGGCTGAAAATGCTGGGGAAAGTGCTGGGGATAAATTCTAAAAAGTCTTATGATTTTGTTTTATATGTGACCATTTGTTTCCAGTATTCTTATTTGCTATCCCTTTAATCTCTGTTCTTTGATAATAAACTTATTCATGTTTTCTCTTTCTCTCTTTCACACATAAAGAGCTGTGTTAAATAGTGGTGAACCTGAGTTTACTATTGTAAACTGTTGTGTACTATGCCTTTGGGAGTAGCAAAGCTGAGAATTCTGTGAATGTTCAGTGTGGAATAGGGGCTGGGCATGCCTGAGGAATGCTTAAAGGACTTGGGAATTCATGTGTGCCTACTGTGCCCTGTACAGAGAGAGCGAAGCTAACGGAGGCCTGGAAGGTAGTGTGCTTTTGTTGCCACAGGCAGCTGATCCTCAGCAGGCACAGACAAGACCTCGTCCCATGAAGGGCAGCTATAGCGAAAAGCTGCACAATCCTAGGATCAGGGTTCTGAATTTGACAGGAGCTTAGATATCAAGCTATCATTGGTTCCAATGAAGGGTAGTAATGTTTGCATAGTGACATGACGAGATTGCAGTAATATTTGGCATTGCAAAATCAAGATAAACGAGGAGCCTGGTGGCACTTCAAAGACTAAAGGATTTATTTGGGCTTTCATGTGTAAAAAATTCCACTTCTTCTTCCACTTCTTCAGCTTTACTCACGAAAGCTTATGCCCAAATAAATGTTAGTCTTTAAGGTGCCACCGGACTCCTCATTGTTTTTGTGGATACAGACTAATTCATTTACCCCTCTGATACCCCGGCACCAATCAAAATCAAGAAGTTGCAGACAGTGCACATTATAACACCATGAAACAATAGTTCTAGAGCACAAATGTTTAAAAATGATTAATTTTAAAAGGAGGAAAAGCTTGTTGATATGTCGTACATATTTATTTTCTTATACTTAATATGGTATCCTTTGCATGGATTTCAGAGGCATTTATTTTCTAGAATTTAGGCTTTAAAATTCATACTAGGATTTGAAATGTATTTGAGTTCCATAATCCATCTGCTCCATCACTATTTTAAGAAAAGAGAATACAATGTATAAATATAACAACATAAATGCAAAGTTGATCATTTTGAATATGTAAAAAGTAGGGCTGTCAAACAATTAAAAAAATTCACAATTAATTGTGAGATTAAAATAGTCATGCTCAATCGCAGTTTTAATCACACTTAAACAATAATAGAATATTAATTTACATTTTATTATAAATATTTTGGATTTTTTTCCTACATTTTCAAACATATTGGTTTCAATTACAACACAGAATACAAAGTATACAGTTCCCCCTTTTGTATTATTTTTATTACAGATATTTGCACTGTAAAAAGATAAATCTTTTTCAAATCACCTTATACAAATACTGTAGTGTGCAATCTCCCTATCATGAAAGTGCAACTTAAAAATATAGAATCATTTTGTTTTTAACTAAAATAGTTTGGCTAAAATCAAATATGCCAAGTATAGAATTAACATTTTATTCTTCCCCCTTCTGCCCCCCCGCCCCCCGCAGCTTTCTTTTCAGTAATTAACACTGCCAGGGCTTCCCTGTTGGAAGGTTAATAGTATCACCTAACCTGCTACACAAAGTGAGGAATACTTGTAGCACCTTAGAGACTAATCAGTTTATTTCAGCATAAGTTTTCGTGGGCTATAGCCCACTTCATCGGATGCATAGAATGGAACAAACAGAAGTAAGATGCATGTATACATACAGAAAGCAAAAAAAAAAGTTGTAAATTACCATACCAATTCTAAGAGGCTGTTAAATTTGGATGGGCCATTATCAGCAGGAGGAAAAAAAAACTTTTTGTAGTGAAAATTTAGTGGATCTATGTCTAACAGTTGATAAGAATCTGTAAAAGAGACTTAACTAGGAAAATGCAGTCAATTAGTAGAATGACAAAGCCACTCAACGTCCCTGTTTAACCCTTGGTTGACAGTGTCCAATTTGCAAATTAATTCCAGTTCATCAGCTTCTCATTGGAGTCTGTTTTGAAAGTTTTTCTGTTTTAAAATTGACACTTTCAAGTCTTTAATAGAATGTCTAGGGAGACTGAAGTGTTCTCTTACTGGTTTATGAATGTTATGATTCCTGATGTCAGATTTGTGTCCATTTATTCTTTTGCATAGAGACTGTCCAGTTTGGCCAATGTGCATAGTAGAGGGGCATTGCTGGCACATGATGCCATATATCACATTGGAAGATGTGCAGGTGAATGAGCCTCTGATGATGTGGCTGATTAGGTTCTATGATGGTGTCAGTTGGATGGATATGTGGACAGAGTTGGCATGGGCTTTGTTACAAGGATAGGTACCTGGGTTAGTGTTTTTGTTGTGTGTTGAATGCATTTTCCTAGTTAAGTGTCTCTTTTTTACAGATTCTTATCAACTGTTAGATAGATCCACTAAATTTTCACTACAAAAAGTTTTTTTCTTCCTGCTAATAATGGCCTATCCAAATTTAACAGCCTCTTAGAATTGGTATGGTAATTTCCAACTTTTTTTTGCTTTCTGTGTGTATAAATGCATCTTACTTCTGTTTGTTCCATTCTATGCATCTGATGAAGTGGGCTATAGCCCACGAAAGCTTATGCTGAAATAAACTGGTTTGTCTCTAAGGTGCTACAAGTATTTCTTGCTTTCTTTATGGATACAGACTAACACGGCTGCTATTCTTTAACCTGCTACAAAATGCTTCAGAGTTAGGGAAAACAGTCTGCTTTCTACTCCTCTGACTCAGCTTCTCCAAACCCACACAGTACACATAGCCTTTTGTAAAGCAGCTGCCCTGACTACTTGTCAGCAATGAGTCCAGCAATAGGGAACCCATTGAGAATCCGCAAAACTACCACACACAATTCCAGAAACTTCTGGGAGTGGAATGCTAATTGTGCACCTGCCTAGTAACAATGACCCAAGCACAACTCCAGAAACTGCCTTTTTGAAGTATTGGCAATATTAGTCCATTGGTGATTGTGGCTTGTGCTGGATCAGAGATTCTATTTTCTTTGGATTGTAATTCACTAAATACTCTATTTTGTAATTCACATTACAGACAAAACTAGTAAGATGTCAAGGTGATTGCTTTATTATGATTTCATACTTTCTTATTGTATTAGTACTAATACTACTATACCCAAAGAAATGAAATGAGTGTATTGACATTTTAAACTCTGTTTAGAAAGATGTCACACCAGTACCTAATATCACTTCTGAGGTTTTTGTTCTTGTGCAAAAGAACAAAATTACTGTTATAGTTATTGTTAAATATTTATATTTTGATAGCTTCAGAAACTCCAAGAGGATTTGAGACCCCATTGTGCTAGTTGCTTAAAGAAATATAAAAGACACCATCCCTGCTTTGAATGGTTGACAGTCTAAAGATACAAACAGCTTTGTTAATTATATGTAATGTACAGTAGGTTCTCGATTATCCAGTATTGGGTTAACCAGGTTGTGGATTAACCAGGATGTCAAAACAAAATATGCGTAACTCACAGGGCTGGCTCTGGCTTTGTTGCTGCCTGAAGCACACCAATAAAACCAAACAAGCAAAAAAAAAAACCCACCAGGGCACAAGACAGCCAGTGAACCAACACCCTCTCCCCGCAGCGCAGGGTGGCTGGTGAACCAACCTCCTCTCCCGGCCCCATATTCCCTATGGATGGTGATTATCTGGGGTTTTATTAACCAGGATTAATTTTTTCCCTATCATCCTGGATAATCGAGAGTCTACTGTATTTTTTTGTAAGTGAAGAAGAAAGTAGAAAAAGGAAAGAAGAATAATCCAAGTGTGGCACTTATCTGGTCATGATCAGCAGGGCTATTGTGTGGTGTTTTCTTGTTTTGTTTTTAAATCTATTAATGTATTATATCAATAATGGTCTGGCTGGCATTTAATTAAATTCTGTAACATCCTACATTACTTCTGGGCAATGCCGGTGCAACTGTGTTATCCCAGGTTAATAGAAGGCTTTATTTTATTTGAATCCTACTGGAAGTCTATCACAAAGAATCTTCAGGCCATATTGTGTACCTATTTTCTGTGTTCAAGTCATTCTGATGTCAATAAGAATTGTGGGCACAGATTTAGGGCCTGATGGGCTGATTCAACTTCCCCTGACTTCACTGGAATTTGTATCAGTCCTTATGTGGCTAATATACTTTATTGAACACACTGTGAACAGGCTGGTCCTGATGAACAACAAGTAGCTATAGCTGATAAAATGTGCATCTGGCCATATATTACATTAGTGCTCCTTACTTTATATTGGCTGCCTGTATTATATAACAGCCCACCATCTGTGGCCCCAATTTTGTTGTTTATTTTCAAAGTCATAAATGGTTAGGGTCTAGCTACCTAAGAGGCAGTCGTTTTTTATGCATTCCATGATTCTACTTAAAATAAAGAGAGACTCTGAGGATGCCAGAGATCATGCCTGAGGATGCCAGAGATCATGCCTGAACATGCAGGATTGTTAGGGTGAGTAAGGTGTTGTCAGAGAAGGGCCCTTGGCTGTGGAATTCACTACGCCTGGAGATCTGGTTGAGGCCACAACTTGCTACCTTTAGGGTGTGATCAAGAACTCTTTCAGCAAGCCTTCTTTTAACAACTAAGTTGTGAAATCTGTGTGTTTTGAGGAAATAAATCATGTAGATGTGGTTCCTCTTACCATAAATCTGTAGACTTAATCTGAGCGGGAGGAGATAAGAGCTTTGTTCTTTGGTGAAATCCTAAATATTTATGTTTATGTAATAGCACTGAAAAATATGGGGGATGAGTACCTTAGCAATAAATGAGACTGCTACAAATAATAGTATAGACCGCCTCTGCCTAGAAGCAATTTAGGTGAAAGTTCTTCAAGGGTTCTAGTCATCAGTATCAATGGGATTGATCCAGGATGTTATGCACAAAACAACAACCCATTATAGAACTTACTGTTATATTGTACAATGTCCAGGCATAGTTAGTTTGTTCAAGTTAACCTTTGGTGTCACTATAGTGAAAATATTTTTTGGTTGTGGCTTATTACTAAAAGGCTATTTCTTGAAATCTTTGAAATTTGTGCTTCATTAATACATCAATTTAGTTTCTCAAAATAGTTTTCCCAGGTCTAATAAATTGTTAGTTTTCTTTGGTGAAACAATAGAATTGGAAGTCATTAACTGTATTTGGTAAGGATATACTCTAGGTAACTGTCCTTTACTGTTCTATAACAGTAATAGGTGTTTGTATAAGACAGTATTCTATACTAATTGAATTAGAAGAACAGTTTATGAACTTATTTCTTAAGTAAGCTATGTTGCACTCAAGTCCAAAGTTCAGTTCCTTTTATGTGAATGCTGTCTACTGATGTTAGAATTTTGATGTGTTGGGTCTTCTATATTACTAACAATTAATATAGTTTCATAATTCATCAAAAGGATGATTATATATGTATCATGGGTTGTTAATGAATGCATCCACCCCCCCCACCCCACCCCACCCGTCATGACTGACCAGAACCACTTACATTTTGAGAAAGAGATGTACATTTTATTGGGGTGACGACCTACTGTCAATGTTTGCCACATTCAGTGGCCTGATAGAAGTCTTTGGTCCCCAGCTACCAATCTTGGTATAGAGATGCTCTGTGACAGATAAAGTGGGAAGGGAGTCAGCTGAATTTCCTGTCACAGAAATTGCAGACTGAGCTATATTTCTAACATATTTTGGAAAGCTTATGCTACGGCAGTACAGGAGGCAAAGGGTTTCTTAATCTCTGAAAAAGTATCCACAAAGTCTTGATCTGTAAAGCTGTTCTCCAAATAGTAAGCAGACAGAGGCTCAGGGCATGATTACACTTACAAGATTATAGCGCTATTGGTTATAGCGGTCCCCTTATACAGTAATATGAATAGAGCTATTGTATGTCCACACTGAGATGCTCCAGCGTTATAGCACGGCCACATTTGCGGCACTTAATGCGGCATTAAGAGCAGCGCATTAGGGCATGTATCCCACAGTACACCTCTTCCCAATCTGGCACAATGCCTTGTGGTGGGGGGGCGTCACTTGCGGGGCATTCTGTATCCTGTTTCAACTACCCATGATGCTTTTTGGCATATCCCAGCAATCCCTGTTTCCTTCCACCTCCAGCGCCATCTTTCAACGGTTTCAGCAAGGCGCGCTCCGTCTTCCATTGTCGTGTGCCGCAATGAATCCAGAACTGCTGAGGAACATGCTGACGACTGTCGCCAGCACATCTGTGTGTGCAGTGGAGTTAATCCTTGACATGCAGGATGACAGTGATGAGTCTGAAGATGAGATCGAAGCGGTGAATGCATTTGACACAAAGCTTCTTGTCTCATTAACAGACATGCTCACGGCTGTTGAACGCCGCTTCTGGGCATGGGAAACGAGCGCTGAGTGGTGGGATCGCATCGTCATGCAAGTCTGGGATGACGAGCAGTGGCTGCAAAACTTTCGAATGAGAAAAGCCACTTTCATGGGACTGTGTGCTGAACTCGCCCCTGCCCTGCGGCGCAAGGACACCAGACTGAGAGCTGCCCTCCCGGTGGAGAAGCGGGTAGCTATCGCGGTTTGGAAGCTGGCTACACCAGACAGCTACCGATCGGTGGCCAACCAGTTTGGGGTTGGAAAGTCGACCATTGGAGTTGTGCTGATGCAAGTGTGCAGGGCCATTAATCGCATCCTGCTACGAAAAATCGTGACTCTGGGTAACGTGCATGACATTGTTGCTGGCTTTGAAGAAATGGTTTCCCTAACTGTGGAGGGGCAATAGATAGGACCCATATACCTAGTCTGGCGCCCGCCTACCTAGCGGACGAGTACGTTAACCGAAAGGGGTACTTCTCCATGGTTCTCCAGGTGCTTGTGGATCACCGTGGGCGTTTTACTGACCTGAACGCTGGCTGGTCTGGAAAGGTGCATGACGCACGCATCTTCCGCAACACCGGCCTGTTCGTGAAGCTGCAAGCCGGGACTTTTTTCCCAGACCAGAGGATCCCCGTGGGGGGAAGTGGAAATGCCCGTAGTGATTCTTGGCAACCCCGCTTACCCTTTAATGCCCTGGCTCATGAAACCCTACACAGGGAGCCTGGACAGCAGTCAGGAAAGGTTCAACTACAGGCTTAGCCAGTGTTGAATGACTGTGGAGTGTGCTTTTGGGCGTCTCAAGGCGCGCTGGCGCTGTCTTTATGGGAGGCTAGACTTGGCCGAGGGTAGTATCTCCGCGGTTATTTCCGCATGCTGTGCCCTGCATAATCTTTGTGAGTGGAAGGGCGAAGGCTTCACTCAGGCATGGTCCTTGGAGGTTCAACGCCTGGAGGCCACATACGCCCAGCCAGAGAGCAGGGTTCTTAGAGGGGACCAGCGCGAGGCTGTTAGGATCAGGGAAGCCTTGAGGGAGCATTTTGAGGCTGAAAGCCAGTTCTAAAGTGAAGTGCAGATGGAGGGAGGGAGTGTGCATTCTTTTAATAGGAACAGGCATTTGCTTTTCTGTAGCCTGTAATAATGTATGTACACTTAATAAAGAAACCCATTTATTAAGAAGACAATTCATTTATTGAACAGATACTTCGGTTGCTGAAAGAAAATATTGCGATGCGTGTGAGGGGGAAGCCGGGGGAGGTGCAATGGGGGTGGCATGGGGTCAGTCAGAGATCAGAATATGTCCGGGTCTCTGAGTCTCCAGTGCCCTCACAGTGGCCATGTCCCCCGAACCCTATTTGCGGAGGGCAGTAAGGCATGTTATTAGGGGTTGACTGCAGTGGATAATGGTCCGGGGTTTGGGGGTTGTTCGGTGAAGACAGAGGGGTTGGAGGCAGCTATGGATGGTGATAACCATATAGCTGATGATAGTGGCCTGGAGGGTAATGAGGCACAGAAGGGGAAGGGATTTGGGGCAAATGATAGTTGGGGTGGAGAGCACAGTGCTTCTCCTCCTGAAGGGTGACAATCTGCTGCATAGTCTCCAGTTGAAGCTGCAGTAATGAGAACAGCTTATCGGTGCTTTTCCGGCAGTGAATCACATTCTCCTTCCACGCCTTCTCCCTCAACTTGCTCTCGTTCTCCCTCCACCTCTGTGCAACTTGATTCTCCATTACAGCCTGTTGCATTACTTGCTGTACAAGATCCTCTTTGCTCCTTCATGGCCGCTTCCTCAGTCGCCTCAGGCTCTCTGCTGTTGATAAGAGCGATGGCACAGGGCTCAAGGATGACCCTTCTAAAATAAAAAGATACATTTAACAGTGGTTCCCTTGTAAAGAGCAGATATGCCTATGATTCCCCCGCATTCCCCGTTTGCCTGTCCCGCAGACAGCACAGTTACAGCAATGGAGCCCCTGCCATGGTGAGTGCACTCCAGAGGCAAGGGAAATGATTTTTTTCCCTGCCCCAGAAAAGCTGTACCGAGGGAGGGGGTGGGGAGTGTCGGTAAGTGGCAGGAGCCCCACTCTGAGCAGCAGGCAGGGGGAAGGATTTCTTCCCTGCCCTGAAAAGCTGTTGCGGGGGGCGTGGTGGGGGGGAAGTGCCAGGAAGTGGCAGGAGCCCTACTCTGAACACTGTTCCAACATTCTCCGTAGGTGTTTGTCCTGGAAGATATCTTGTTGCTTCGAGTCACTGAGGAACAAAGGGAAGGGATTTTAATGAGATGCGGCTTCCACCCAGGGCCATATGCAGCTTGCCTACGTGCAGCAATGCTCCCCCCACCCACTGTAGCACAGTGGCGGGGACTAGTGACCGGGACGGGGGCCACGCTGGCTCTCCCGGGAAACCTGCACAGGCGCATTGCAAGCGCTCTTATTGAGACCTTTGAAGAGATTACTGATGATGACTACCGCGAGGTGATAGACTACATCAGTGCTCTATTCCACATGTAGGCAAGCATGCAAGCATCCCTTTCCACCCCAAGCTGCCTGCCTTCCCCATAGAAAAGCAGCTTTACCTCCGCAATCCGCTGCTGAGCTGGCCCCTGCAACCGCCGGACGCTGTGGCTGGCTGCCCTCCTGGGTTGAGAAGAGCTCCTGGCTGCATGCGTCCAGGGACTCCTCCGTGCCCTGGGTCGCTGCCGCCTCATCCTCCTCCTCTTCTTCATCCTCCTGCTCTTCGTCCTCCTCCTTGCCCACCCCTTCACTGATGGGCTGGGAAGTGTCCATGGTGGTCGATGGAGTGACCGTAGGATCACCACCAAGTATCGCGTGCAGCTCCTTATAAAAT
Organism: Dermatemys mawii; assembly: GCA_007922305.1. NCBI lineage: Eukaryota > Metazoa > Chordata > Testudines > Dermatemydidae > Dermatemys > Dermatemys mawii. Next base: position 18,843,294 of record ML677342.1, read on the forward strand.
CTGCAAGTCACCGGGGCTGCCCTGGAGCGGCCGTTTGCCTTGCGGGCTTTGCGATACGCATTCCTAAGCTCCTTTATCTTAACATGACACTGCAGAGTGTCCCGCTCATGGCCTCTTTCCACCAACGCCCGTGGTATCTGCCCATAGGTATCAAAATTCCTGCGGCTAGACCGCAGCTGAGACTGAACAGCCTCTTCCCCCCAACAGCTGATGAGGTCCAGCACCTCGCTATTGCTCCATGCTGGGGATCGCCTATTGCGAGGAGGCATGGCACGTGGAGTCATGATGATCAATCAGAATGATCACCTGCAACGATTCCCTGAGACCACGCCATGCAATCAATCAATCAGATCAATGAGAATGATCATCTGCAAAGATTCCCTGAGAGCACGCCACGCTTGGCTGGAGCAAACAGGAAGGGGATTTTCAAATTTCCCTGGAACTTTAAAGGGCGGCTCTGACGTGTGGTCACCTGAGGACAGGACAAAAGAGTTTGCAAGTGATGACCAGAGTGCCTCGAACGGGAATTATGGGACGGGCTGGAGGCCAATTAATGCGCAGTGGGTGTCCACATTCTTGCTGTAGCGCTACAGCAGCTGTGCTACAGCCCTTATTCCCCATGCGGAGGTGGATTAACAAGAGCGCTATAACTCCGCGGTTATAGCGCTCTACGTGTCTTGCCAGTGTGGACGAGGAGGAGGTTATAGCTGTCGTGGGGGCTTTATAGTGCTATAAAGTGCCAGTGTAACCAAGCCCTCAGAAACAGAACTGCCAGGAGCTTTGTTTATTTTTGTGTTTTCAGATTCAGAGCTGACTATCTGCCTCCATGGTGACAGAACTGTCTAGTGATAGCCAGATAGTCGGTTCTAACCTATGGCAGTACAGGTCAGTATTGCTCACTGAGGATCTAGTAATGCTTGGAAATTTCAGGCCATGACTTACTAACTGTGACCATATCCTTTGTGGTTGATAAAATTAATTTGGGAAGGGTTAACCCCAGTTTAGAGGAAATTTTCTATGCCTTCCGTTGAGAGGGTGTAACATGTTCTTTCTCACCCCCTTTATTGTCTGGTATGTGGATGGCTTATTTTCTCTTCTGGGGCTATGTCATAATTTCCTCCTTTGGTATGCAGTTCCCACAGCTTGTGGTAAAGTAGTTTGATGTGGTTTAATGCTTTAGCTCTCTGACCAGAGCAAAAGTCCTCTCATGCACTGTAAACAAAAATACCAAACACACAGCAATGTCTCTGGATCTCCACGTATTGTAACCTCCTTCACTGTTGTATTTGCAGGGCTGATACTAATAGCAATTTCTTGGCCTTCCCTGGGATAAACAGTTCAGTCATCCTTTCTGTATTTTAATCTATCTCCAAGAAAACATTTATTTTCTCAGTTTGGGGGCAATAAAGCAAATTTCCTGAAGATACAGGTGCTGTAAACTTTATTCCAGTTGGATCAAAAAGTACTTTTGTTATAGAATGTTTTCCTTTTATTGTTAACTCAATAGGAAGTTTCTAACATAATACTGTACTCATTTATTAATGTTTATGTTTAACAAAACATATTTCAATATAAAATGTAGAGTGCTAATCATATGAAAACATCTGGATTCACTACATTAGATATGGTATTTATTTTTTATTAATGTACATTTTTCCCATAGGGTTAATAGGACATTTCTCCATATACAAAATTATATCGACTTAAGTTATGTCAGCATACAGCCACTACAATTATTACATACCTTGTGCATGTGCACATTACATAACTTGTGTTGGTGGTGCTCATCCTCAACATGAGCGCTCATATTGATGCAAAGTGCAGTGCACCATGGTAGGTATCCCACTGTGTAACTCACCACCATATAGTGCAGGGTTTTTTGGGAGTTTTTTGCAATGCCTCATGGGGCTGAAATGAGTCATATGGGGTAACTGGAAGCATGAGGCCAACTTCCCATAATGCAGTGCTCTCCATACCATAATTTCATCAGCATCTCATAGTATTTTGCACTCTTTTCAAAATCCCCACAAACTCAGGTGTCCCTTGTCACTGCCTGCCATTTCCGACACACCCATAGAGCCTGCACAGCTGTGCATTGTTGTCAAGAGCATTGCAAGGGTAGCGTGCCTGATTCTGCTGTGTTTGTAGAGCTACAAGAGGATCTGCTGAGTTTATGACAATTTCCTGGAGGCTAGAATACTGTGAGATATAGAAAGAAACAATTCAAGGTTGTTTGTGCAGCACAGAGCAGCTGGAGATGGTGGAGTGCTGGTTCTGGACCTGAAAAACAAGCTCTCACTGGTGGGATCACATTGTTATGCAGGTTTGGAATGATGAACAGTAGCTGCAGAACTTTCAGTTGCACAAGACCACATTCCTGGATATGCCAGTCTTGCCCCAGCCCTCAAGTGCAGTCTCATCAAAATGAGATCCGAACTGAGTTGAGAAGCAAGTGGCAATTGCACTGTGGAAACTTGCAATGCCAGATTGCTACCGGTCAGTCTGGAATCATTTTGGAGTTGGGAAATCCACCACATCCCTGTTCTCATCCCGTTCTCATACAGAGCCTTTAATTGCTTCCTACTATGCAGTACTGTGATTCTGGGCAATGTGAGGACATAATGCAGGGGTTGGCAACCTTTCAAAAGTGGTGTGCCAAGTTTTCATTTATTCACTCTAATTTAAGGTTTCGCATGCCAGTACGGTGGAACCCCGCAATACCGTGCCCTGCGTTTATCGCGATCGATATTTTTGGACCCCGATCGTCGCAATATTGCAGGGTTCCACTGTAATACGTTTTAACATTTTTAGAAGGTCTCTTTCTATAAGTCTATAATATATAACTAACTAACTGTTATATGTAAAGTAAATAAGGTTTTTTAAATGTTTAAGAAGCTTCCAGGACCCAGGCAGTGTGAATGCCACTGAAAATCAGCTAGCATGCTGCCTTTGGCATATGTGCCATAGGTTGCCTACCCCTGATATAATGGATGGTTTTGCAGCAGTGGCCTACCTGAACTGCGGTGGAGTGATAGATGGCATGCACATCCCAGTAACCCTTCTGCCAGGTAGAGTCAGCAGCAACAAGGGCCAAGTTTAATATCTAGGGGTTCCTTTTTAACACTACAACGTAGACTGGGAAAATTACACACCAGCCCTAGGCACCTTTAGGAGGCAATACTTCCCCTCTCGCAAGCCCTGAGTCTGTGTGTAGAAAATAAACTTTTAATAAAAGGGGAAAGTAACCTAGCATTAATTAGGGAAATTGCCGCAAGAATAATTCATAAGTGCAAGACCATGAACAAAACACCTGTCGACCAGTCTCTCCATCACAACCTCTGGGATGTCTGGAGGTCCATTTGACGTAGCTTTCACTGATTTCATCTGTTAGTGGAGGCTCATGCATTGCAGTGCGGAGTAGAGGCCAGTAGTTGCATGGAGGTGGGAGGTCACCCTGCAGTCCTCCCACCTCTACCCTGGGACATGGACTTAATGGTGAGGCTGCACCCACCCCTGACGCAGCGCAAGGTTTAGGCCTGACTGAGAGGTCCATGTCACCAGGGTTGGGGGGCGGGGCTGAAGAGGACTGAAAGGTGATTTTCCACCTTGGTGTAGCCAGTGGGCTGTGCTCCCCACTGCCATGCTGGAGCCTCCACATTTATTTATTGACAAATAAAAAGTGAAGAATTTTGCAGAATTATAAAACATTTTGTGCAGAATTTTTATTCGATTGGTGCACAATTCCCTCAGAAGTAGCAGGTGAAGTAGCTCAAGGTCAGTAGTCCAGTGCCAGGCACACCGGGAGTGGGCAGGCAGGCTCAGCCCAGCAGGATCCAAGTGTGGAGGGGCTTGGTGTGGGGAGAGAGGGTTCTCTGTGGGGCAGTCTAAGTGCAGTTGGCTCGGTGAGGAGGTCTAGGTGTAGGGGGATCTGGATACACAGGAGCTTATTGCGGGGGTACTGGGTGCAGGGACAATGGGATCCTGCGTGGTGTCCAGATGAAGGTGTTTGGGGCTCAGCAGTGTGGAGTCTGCATATGCAGGGGATGGATCAGTGGGGAGTTTGGATGCTAGGGGAATGGGGCTTGATGGGGTGGAGTAGCATGAAGTCCAGGTGCAACTGGTCGGGTGGGGCTCATCAGGGTGAGGGGTTCAAATGTGGGGGGCTCAGGGGGTGGTCTGGGTATAGGGGTGGGAGTCTAGAATCATGGTGGTTGAATGGACATGGGAACAACTCTCCATACGGTGACCCCTTCCCCTGTGGAGCACTGGTGGCAGGAATTGGGGCGGGTCAGGGACAGAACAGGGGAAGGTTTCTGAGGGCGGGTCTGCCCTGGCCCCAGCCAGGGTGTCCCCAGCCCTTCCCCTCTCCCCCCGAACCTCTCCGCCCAGTAATTTACCTCTAGGCACACGAAATGACGCACCTGTGCTGCTGAACACTATTGCGGTTTCCCTTTGCTTCCCTATCAGTTATTTTTCTGTGGGTAAGCATAGTAATCTGCACAGGATATGAATTATGCATGCTTGCAGTGGTGCAGATTTTTCCATAAACAAACAACTCTTCATGGCCCCCTCTGCCTCACTCTGGGATGGAATGAAAACCAAATAGGAACTCTACCTCTCTCAGTTGTTGCACCTCCTCTTCTCGCACAATTTAAAAAGAGTATATCAATAGTCATATCCTCCAGCTTTGGCTTCCGTCCATGTAATTACAAGGCAAATGGCATACTTGCCACAAATTCCTTCTCCTGTATCAGGTTCGCCCATGCTCAACTGTTGGGACTGGCTGGACTGTGATGGAGTCATAAACATGTCCTGGCTCACTGTGCAGCTGGATTACCTAGTTGTCTGTCCCACATGCTGCACCGCCTCCTTCCTCATCCACCTTCTCCTTCTCGTTGTTCACAGTGTAGGTCTCTGACTCAGGCTTCTCCAAAATATTCCATGATGCTCTTGGGTGTGGCATTGGGGTCTCCAGCAAGAATAGAATGCCACTCTTTGTAAAGCAGCAGATTCTCATTCATGCTTGCAATGTAGAGACTTGCTGATCATAGTTTGCAATTGGTAGTCTAGTTAATAGCACTAACCGAGTGTATATCTACATGTTTGTGCTTTATGAGGTGTTTCAGCTACAGATGTAGCCAAAATTATTCACATCTTTGTCACTTCCAGACTGGATTCTGCAATATGATCTGTGTTTGTGTGTGTGTGGGGGGGGGGGGGGGGAAAAAAGTGTATTTTTATTTTGTGGGATGGAGAAAAAATATATAGTTCCTACTGAATTAGATGGGTAGATAGGGTATTGCAACTGTTGTTTATCTTTCTATCTAGGATTTTTAGACTGTCCCCATTATCATAGTAACTATCTAGTCCACTGTTTGAATTTTTTTACATGCATCTAGAAAATGAAAAAAAATTAATTTTTCTCAAATTTACAGTAAATAAAATTATGCTATTATATACATTTCAGAATTAGTCCCAATTTTTTAAAAATGCTTGAAGACTTGACTGGTAAAGTGCATACATGTGCTTTGTAAGGTCTCAATATAAAACTCCACTGTCATTTGATTATGCTCTTTGCACAAAAAGGAGGATTCTCTTCTTGTATTATATGTACTGATGGACAAAGTGTTTGTAGTAAATAGTTTGAGTGGAACTTCATTTTTTTAAAATACATCCCAAACAGCTTGTGTTTTTTCCAAGAGCTTGTGCATTATTTGCACCTATGCTCAATGAGTGTTGTGTGTTGTCAAATATTAGTCTGTGGATTGCTGTGAAACTGTGGGATATTCAGTCTTTGAACTAAATTATAGAGTAGTGCTGCTGAAGTTGTGATTCCTTTACTTTCTTGTTTTTATCTGTCCCCTTTCTTGTGAAGGCAGCAAGGCACAAGTCCCTCTCAGCTACCCTCAGAGGTAGCAACAGTAGGGCTGCTGATTTTGACTGGACATATTCCTGAAGGTTTCATCACATGACATAATCTGTAATTAAAGATTAATCTTTTAATTCCTGGAGATTCCAAGACAATCCTGGAGGGTGGCAACCCTAAACAGGAAGCAAATCTCCAGCCCCAGGGTAACCTAATGTCCATATACTGAATATGGAGTGGAACCTAAAGGACAGTAAATATAGAAGATCTTTCTGGTGCTGTGAATAGAGCACGCTCCCTTCTCCTTACTGTGTTCTTCCCTCCTACCTCTTCCAAACCTATAAAAAGGTAAAGAATCTAAGATGGCTGCATGAGCACCTCCTTCATAAAACCTCATTCTTACTATATGAACAAGTGTGTAGTAATATGAGGCAAAAGGATGTCTCCAAAATTCATGCAAATAAAACCTTGCTCATGCTAAAGTTCACTGAAATAAAGAAAAGATGCAAACATGATCAAATTGAACACACCTTAGAATTTGATAGACTGGAGATATCTATTTTCCTTTTCAACCATGTCCACTTTTGTATGTATGTTGAGGCTTTTTTCCCATGACACATCTTTGATCAGAGTCGTGGCAATCTCAGTAGAGCATGAACCTAGTTAAACTTTAAAATTAGATAATAACAAAAATGGCATTCAGTTTACATGTATAACACTCGAGGTCTTGTCCCTTTTGCTGAGTAACGAGTTACTGTCCAGTTACGAGACATTGGTAATTGTAATTTGCAGGGTTTTTTTGATTGCAAAGAATGGAGTAAGGCTAATTTCCCTGACACAGCAGGAAACAAAGAGCAGGAGACCATTTCTTTGTTCGCTGTTCAAAACCTGCCTCTCCAGCAAGCACTCAGTACTCTCAAAGCTTTTTGCTCATAGCTTTCTCTCAGGGCCACATTACCAGCCTTCTGTTACTGCCTGCTTGGCATCCTTTCATTGTTTCAGTTTGTCCTATAGTGCTGCTTCAGCGTCTGTCAGTCCTCCCCCTCCATCCCCCCATCCCCCCCAAATAGTTCCACTGATCAAAGCCCAGTTCTTGTGATTGAAATCCTTAGGGCCACGTGATTCAGCTTCAATTTATGTTTGCCATATGCTTGTGTTTTGAATGTTACTGATATTGTTTCAAACATATGAATTACAATTGTTTATTTACATTTACCCTGAATGTAAGGTGATGGCCACGCCTGATTTATAACAAGATTAACTTCAACTCATAAGAGTATTATGCATTAGAAATTTTAAATATGGGATAACACACCTAAGTTAAATGACAGCTTTAGTAACCATAAAATGGAGATATAGTCAGAAAAGTGGCTGTGTCAAAATAGCACATTCTTACCAGATCTGATCCCTATATGAATTCAAAGTTTCATGTGCTTACTTCTGTGACAGACTAGATTTTGACAACTTTTGGTTTCTCTAAACAATGCAATGCTGATAGAAAGAGTAATGATAGAGTAAACTGAATTCTTTTATGCAATCAGTCATTAATTAATTTCTAACTGCATGATCTTAATTACTGATAACGTCAAAGCTAGAAAGATACCTATATCTCAGATTGAGGATAAATAGGTAGAGCTAGCAGTTAGGAAAAAGATCTTTCCACTTTAAAATGGTAAAATTTGATGTAATGACAAACATGTAACCTCACAATCAGAGGTCAGAGCTGAGAGCACTCTACACACAAACTCTGCTTTCTGAGATTTCTAGCAGTCTCAGAAAAGCTGCGTGTTTCTGATCAACTGGTCAGATTCAAAATAATCTCATATAAATGATCACCAATAGATCTGAGTGTTAATAGCCCATTGCAATAACGTGCTAATACATTAAAAAGAGGCTCTGGTGTATTCTTCCTATTACCCTGTGTTCCAGGATTGCGGAGAAGAGGGATTAAGGAATTAGTGAAATCTACTAATTAGTTTTTACATTTAAAAAAAATGCTGTCTCATAACTACAATGAAGAGAGAGAGGTAAAAGCACTTTAACCAACAAACATACTAAGATCATTGGCTGGAAACCATTTTATTTTTTTGCTGAAAATATTCAGAGTATATTGATAGAATAGCAGTGCTCAATTTATATAATTTCAAGTGTGGAGAGGACCTTTTGGGCATTATGTGGAGTAGCTACTGTTATGTAAATATCTGATGTGTGGCTGCAAAAACCAGAGGTCATCCTGCAATTTGGAAACTGGGGATGTACTGGAGAAAGCTGCTGGCTACAGTAGGACATTTCACTCTTGTTGGTTTGTCATATTTGTTATATAGCCACTTGTGATGGAGCACTCACTGCCTCCTAATGCCTGGGTGTGGAGCTGCAATCTTTTTTTTCCCCACTCCTGGGACCTCCTGTAGGTTGCCAGTCTGACTACATAAGTCTTCAGTTGGCTCATCCCTCCAGCCAAATCATAGTCTAAAATGGACAAATTCGATCCAGCGTTGCAAAGATTTCAACAAACTGTCTGCCTTGACTAGGGTTTTCAGCCCTGAATCTGAGCCCTTTTAAACTCCAGTCCTTTTCTCAGGCTTTTAAACTAGTCAAGCTTCCTTTTCTCCAAAGCTTAGGCCATTTCAGCATTAGCCAGTGGGGAGTGGGGGAACTCAGGTTTGCCCACTACTCATGTCCCAACCCAGGGACCCTATGAATTGTAGCCACATACGGCTTCCTTTATTTGATTGCTGCAACATACCCTGGGCCTCTTCCCACCTAGCCTCTTTACTGCTGCCAGTTACCTTAATTCTAGAGCTCTCAGCCTCCTCTCATTTCTAGGGACAGTAAATCAACCCTTCTATGCAGCCTCTCTAGGCAGGCCTCAAGGACCCTTCTCTGCTGTTCCTTCCTAGAGTAGGGTGTGGTAAAACCTGAAGGCCTCCAGCAAGGAGTCTTGAAGGGTCTGGTACACTCTCTCATGATGACAGCGTTGACAGCTTTAGCAATACCTGGAGTGGGCGATGGATTTATTAGAAGCAGAAAAGAATCAGAGGGGTAGCCGTGTTAGTCTGGAATTGCAGAAGTGACAAAGAGTCCTGTGGCACCTTAAAGACTAACTGAAATTTTTTGAGAGCATGAGCTTTCGTGGGCGAAAAAAAATTTTTTTTCATGCTCTGAAAAAATTTGTTAGTCTTTAAGGTGCCACAGGACTCTTTGTCACTAGAAGCAGAAAGTCAGCCTAGCCTTCCCTTTGATTTGGCAATAGAATTTTAACAAGAATCTCTGTGCAGCCCCCAAGGTCATCACATGACCCACTGAGTTGATTCGGGTAGTTTATGCCTGGTTAAGATCTTTTTTTGTTGGCAACTTTCTGTCTAAAGCCTCATATAGCACTGTACCTAGTTTAGCCAATTTTCTAATCCCACGAAACTGAACACCTTCGCCCCACCTCTTCCCCAATGCCCTGCCCCTGCTCATTACATTCCCCCTCCCTTGGTGACTCGCTCTCCCTCACCCTCACTAACTTTCAGTGCACAGGGGTAGGAGGCTGCGGTGTGGGAGGGGATGAGTTCTCTAGCTGGGGTTGCAAGTTCTGGGGTGGGGCCGGAAATGAGGGGTTCAGGATGCGGGAGGTCTCCAGGCTGGGGGGCTTAGGGTTGGGGCATAGGCTTACCTCGGGCGGCTCCCGGTCAGCGGTGCGGCGGTTCTAAGGCAGGCTCCCTGTCTGTCTGTCCTAGCACTGCACCAGCAGGTCCGGTTCCTAGGCGGTGGGTGGGAGGAGGCGCCACGCGCTGCTCTTGCTAGTAGGCATCGCTCCTACTGGCCACAGTTCCTGGCCAATGGGAGTGCAGAGCCTGTGCTCTGGGTGGGGGAACTGCGCAGAGCCCCATGCCTCCTCCCCACTCCCCCCCCCCCCGCATAGGTGCCAGACCTGCTGGGTGGTGCCAGGTGCAGGGCAGTGCGAAGACAGGACTAGCCTGCCTTAGCCCTGCAGCACCACCAACCGAACATTTAACAGCCCAGTCAGCAGTGCTGACCGGAGCTGCCAGCGTCCCTTTCGACTGGGCATTCTGGTCAAAAACTGGACACTTGGCAGCCCTAAATGTACCAATTTCAAATTTGGTTGAAGCTGAAAAGTGCTGGTGTTGCTTACTCAGCATTCACTGTGGCTAACTTCTGCTCTTTCTATCTAGTCCATTAATGACAATAGGAATGTCATTGTCAATGACAAGAACAAGTGCTGTGCCATTTCTAGAATATAATAATCACACTCTAACTTAACTGGAGAAAAGGTATCTGGGAACAACAGTTTTTCATTGATTAGCAAAGCAATTACATTGTGTAAATATTATGTACCTGAGAAATTTGGTTTCACTAAGGATTTAAACCACTATCTTTACAAAACAAGGTGCAAACTATTTGTGAGGGAGAGAGGTTAGGGCTGTGTTTGATTTTATTTTTCTAATATTTTGTTGTCTGCGAATTTGTGGAATGTAAGAAATTGGAATTCAGCTTTTTCCCCCTTTTAATAGCCTCTCCTAATTTTATTTTGATTTCCTTACTAAATAAGTCACTATTTTTTTTCTAGATTACTTAACATTTTTAGTGTAGAGGACTAAATAGAAATGTAGGCGAGAGCTGGATACGGCAGGTAAGAGTAGATATTTTTATATTCATGTTTCATAATCAAAATATTTTCATTTTATGTAGGAGAAAAGAAATTAACCAGACATTCAATCCTTTTGTCCTAGTTGCATGTTTGTCTTCATTGTATGGTATAACATGTCAAACCAGAGATTGTACAGGAATGCTTATTATTTGGTCAGTGTTAATTGTAGGAATGTTGCAACATATTTTATTGCCCTTTTCAGTGTCTGTTTTTTGTTATCCAAATAGGATCTGACTAACAATGTTCAGTAAATAAAATTAAGCTTTTATTTATAAGGAGAATTTTATGGTTGAGGTGAAAGGGCATTGCACTGCAGTTTTGTTCCATATAAAGGGTATTCCTATCTCAGGCCATGGTTACACTGGCACTTTATAGCGCTATAAAGCCCCCACGAGCGCTATAACCTACTCCCCGTCCACACTGGCAAGGCACTAATAGCGCTATAACTGCTGAGTTATAGCGCTATTATTAATCCACCTCCGCATGGGGAATAAGGGCTGTAGCGCAGCTGCTGTAGCGCTACAGCAAGAATGTGGACACCCACTGCGCTACAAGTAATCTCTGGAGATGCCTAGAGCCATTTAAGGCAATTGACGTCTCTTCCTTTTGTTTTGAACTCGGCTGGAGGAATGCGGAAGTACCTCTTTAGAGTTTCTTTCTTAACTCGGCAGATAAGCAATGCAAATGTTTAAGGAGGGAGCCTGTGTGAAAACAAAGCCTTCTGTGAACGGAGGCTCACTGACAGGCTTTCAGAAAAACGGAAAAACCACTGTCTCTCTCCCTCCGCATACACACAACGCGTCCCCCCTTACCCCCCTCGTTTAAAAAGCACGTTGCACCCAGCTGAATGCTGGGATACCTGCCCTAATGCGGGTGCTCTTAATGCCGCATTAAGTGCCCCAAATGTGGCCATGCTATACCGCAGGAGCATCTGAGTGTGGACATACAATAGCGCTATACATATTACTGTATAAGGGGACCGCTATAACCTATAGCGCTATAATCTTGTAAGTGTAACCATACCCTCAGAATTTAAGACTTGCTGCTGCCTCTGTCAGTGCTTTACCTCAATAGGTGTGTGACTTGCATCAGAAATGTGAAAGGCAGAGAGGAAGCTTTTAATTGTAAAGACTAGCAAGCAAGGAGCTGTGGTATGCTGTCAGGGACACATTCTGTTCCCAGGAATTTCAGAAAGCAATGAAAGGTACTGGAGACAAAGTGGAGATTTCCTCTGATCATCCTTTCTTTGTTTTTAATGTCTTTTACTACAAAGGTTTTTATTGCATATTTTCTCCCTTTAAAGGATGTTTTGGGGAGAGTAGTATAATACAGCATTCAGTGTATTATGCCAAATATAAAGATGAAATCTGAATTTTTACTTACATTTAATATTTAGTACTTTTTACATTCAAAGTACTAATTAATTTACTAATTATATATCAATTTTAATCTCAAGGGGTTTTCAAAGTGTTTTACAGACAACATACACATAGTATGCTTCAGCCTACAGTAGGAGTTATTCTGTCATTACAGAAAAGCAGCCATTTCTTGCAACCATTCTATACCAGTAACAAGTTGTTGTTTTTTTGAAGTAGTGGAAATGAAGAATAAATTCAGGTGAAATTAAAAGGAGTGACAGCTGGAAAATAAAGGGAAAAAGACATTTCCCTTCTTCCTTGACAAATTATCAGATATATTTTGTGCTGCCTGACAGATTTCACTTAATTATTTCCAACATAAACTTCATTGGTAACTATTGAATATGTGGCTTCCTGAATATAACAGAAGCAGAAAGTATTTGCTGTGTTTATTTCATATTTATCAGGTACTTATATTAGCATAGTTGTGTATTGCATTTTATTTAGCCAATAAATACATGATCTTAGCCTTTGTACATGGTGTACAGTATAGATTTGGTTTGTCATACTAAACTTGGAATATAGAGATATGTTATCAAGCAATAAGGAAAGATGGAAGAATACATAAAATAAAGTCAATATTATACATTATTTGTATTACACATAGAGAATTCAACTCTCAGGGCTCTATTGTGCTAGGTCCTGTTTAGACAAGGGGTTGGCAACCTTTGAGAAGTGATGTGCCAAGTTTTCATTAATTTAAGGTTTCACGTGCCAGTAATACATTTTATGTTTACAGGAGCTGGCAGAGGGAACCCCTGACCGTCAGCGGGGTGGCAGACGGAACTTCAAACCGACAGTGGGTACCGTCCATCCAGGCCAGTAGCAGGATGAGCAGGGCTGGTGGCCAGGACCCCAGGCCGGCAGCAGGCTGAGCAGATCAGCTTGCTGCCGGTCTGGGGTTCCAGCCGCCAGCCGAGGTTCTGTTCATCCAGTTCCTCCCAGCTGGGGTCCTGGCTGTGGGTCCCGCTCAGCCTGCTGTTGGCCTGAGGTTTCATCCATCCAGGCAGGCAGCGGGCTGAGCAGGGCCAAGACCCTGGCTGGCAGCAGAGTGCCACTAAAAAGCAGCTCGCATGCTGTCGCCTTTGGCATGTGTGTCACAGGTTGCCAACCCCTGGTTTAGACATACTTAAGAAGTCTGTCATCCAAAGCACTCTCAAACTCAGCTTAAGATGAGATGCAATAGATGTTTGGAACAAAGATAGTAAATAGAACAGGGGTCTCAAACACGCTCTTGCGTGCTGCCCACCAAGCTCCCCCCGCCCACTCCTCCACCTACCTCCAGGCCTGCGGGCTGAATCCAGCCCATGGGACTGCCCCCTGTGGCGCTGCTTGCTGCATGCCATTCTCTGAAGCGGCTGCAGCACGTCCCTTCTGTCTGGGGGTGAGGGGGAAGGAGGCAGAGGGCTCCTGCGTTGCCTTCTTCCAGGCACCGCTCCCTGCACCTCCCATTGGCCGAGAACAGGAACCACGGCCAATGGGAGCTTTGTGGGAGGTACCTGGAGGAGCCGCAAGAGCAGCATAGGCATGGAACCCTGAGAACCTCTCCCCCCAGGGGCTGCAGAGACTGGTTCCAGCTGCTTCCTGGAGCGGAGTGGTGCGGGGCTGGAGCCACTCTAGGTAAGCAGCACCGGGCTGAGCCCCTCCTGCACCCTGAACCCCCTGCCACATCCTGCACTCCAACTCCATGCCCTGAGCCCCTTGCCACATCCCGCATCCCACATCCCAACTCCCTGCCCTGAGTCCCCTACCACATCCCTCCTGCCCTCCCTGCCCTGAGCCACCTGCTGCACCCTGCACCCCAGCCACCTGCTGCACCCTGCACCCCAACCCCCTGCCGCATCCCTCACTCCTCTTGCACCCCTAAACACCAACTCCCTGCCCTGAGACCCCTGCCACACCCTGCACATCTCCTGCACCTCAATCCCCTGCCCTGAGCCCCTGCCGCACCCTTTCTGCACCCTGGGGGCAGGGAAAGAGGCAATGTTAGGGTGGGGACTTCGGGGAAGGGTTTGGAATGGGGCAGGAAAGGGGTGGGAAGAGGCGTGATGGGGTGGGGCTTCATGGAAGGGTTAGAGTTGGAGCGGGGCCAAGGGCAGTGGGGTGGGGGTGTCAGTGATGCAACCCTCGGGTCAATGCACTAGTTCTCATGTGTCCCTCATGGTCATTTTGAGTTTGAGACCCCTGTGTTAGAACAAAGTAACAGTGGTACAGGCATGCATTGTATAGCTAAATGTACAGGAGTGTGTGTGAGGTGAAGGGGTGTTGGTATGTTTAAGTAACACTAGTTTCAACTTGCCACCTGCTTGTAATGTTTTGTAGACCTCACAAAACAAGTGAGTCTTAAGGAGAGATTTGACAGAGAATAAGTTGTTAATTTAGAGACTTTTTAAAATATGTTTTCCCTTGGGGGCTGTCAGGTTATGAGAGACTTCTGGTTTTTTAACTGTATCACTCATGTTGCTATTAATTAGAAGGTTGGTACAGGGGACTGTAAGCTTGTAGAATGTCTCAGGAAAGCAAACAAAAAAAAAAAAATTGCCAGTTAGATCTCTTCTTCACATATTGAGTGACTGTATCAGGAAAGTATGCAGAAAAACTCCTCAACTTAGGATTCAGCCCAGTCACATGTTGTCTGCATGTCTTACTAAGGCCTCTCTTCTACACTTTTTCCTGAGTACCAGTTCAGGAGGAAGGAGAAACTAAGCCTGTGGGTAATTCCAGGTTGACTGACATGTGTGGTCCCTGCACTTTGTCATAGAAAGTGGGTAACAAAACATAGTAAACATGATGCCGGAGTATAGAAACTCTGTAAAGTCAGTTTTCGAATTCCTTTTACAGTCTACTTGTCATCCTTGCAGGTCTTCTAGAAGAGCCATTTTTGCTGATTTTTTATATGAGCGGTCAGCTATTCTAATTTTTTTTCACTAATTCACATTCAGTTGTGTCTAAATTCATGTGATAACTTATCATGCTTTAATTATGATCAGTTTCATAATATAGTTTTTAATGTATGCTTAATTGTAACTGACATTTATTCTCCTATAAATTAGGGGTTGGTAGAACAAATCTGTATAGCCATTTATTATAATTAAAAACATTATTCAGGAACACTGGAAAAAGCTGAATTTGATAGTGAATTCAGTTGCAGTTAAATTTATGTTATTCAGTTACTTTAAGTTGCAATCACCTGAGTGAATATACACAAAAATGGCAATTAGGCTGTCATGGGAGCATAGGAATTGCAATATCATAACATCCCATTGGTCTATTTATTTATTTTGGCGATCATTTGAGACTAACGAAGTGGGAGCTAAGATGCCTAATGTAGTGCCCATATTTAAAGATAAATAAAAGGAGGAGCTGAGGAACTATAGACCAGTCAGCCTGACTTCAATACCTGGGAGGCTACTAGAGCAATGTATTAAACATTCAATTTGCAAATACCTAGAGGAACTACCATTAGGTTGTATACAGAATTGGTTAAACAACTGTAAACAAAGACTAACTATTAATGGAATGATGTCAGATTGGACAGAGGTCTGAAGTGGGCTTCCACAGGGATCTGATCTGAGTCCAGTATTTAACATCTTTAATAATGACCTAGATGTAGGAAGAGAGCGTACTGATCAAATTTACAGATGAAACACAGCTGGGGGTGGGGGAAAAGGGGCAGTTGCCAACACTTTGGAGGATAGAGAGAAAAATCAGTGGGATCTTGATAAATTGGAGAACTGGGCTATACACAACAAAATGAAATTCAACAAAGACAAATGTAAGGCACTACAGTAAGGGAAGAAAAACCAAATGCACAAACACAGAATGGAGAATAACTGGCTTGGCTGCAGCACTGCTAAGAGGGATCTGGGAGTTGTGATGTAATAAAATCTCAGCGTGAATCAACAGTGCAAAGCTGTTGCCAAAAAAGCAAATGGAATTTTAGGTTTCACTAAAAGAGGCATAGAATGCAAGACCTGGGGGAAGAGGGATAGTACTGCTATACTCGGCACTGGTTAGGCCTCAGCTGGAGTAGTGTCCAGTTTTGGTCACCAATGTATAAAAAGAATGTAGAGAAACTGGAAAGGATCCAGAGGTGAGCGACAGAGATGATCAAAGGGATGAAATGCGAGCCATATGACTAAAGGCTGAAGGAACTGAATCTGTTTAGTTTGGAAAAGAGATTAAGGGAGGACATGATAGTGGTCTTCAAATACTTGAAAGGCTGCCATAAAAAAAAAATGGAGAAAAGTTGTTCTCTCTTGCCACACAGGGCAGGACAAAAGGCAATGGGTTCAAACTATAGCAAAGCAGATTTAGGTAAATCTTCAGAAAAATTTCCTAACCTGAAGAAGAGTAAGACAATGGAACAGTGTGCCTTCGGAGCTTGAGAAGCTCCTTTGCTGTAGGTTTTCAAAAGGAGGCTGGATAGTCATGTGCCTTGGATGGCTTAGACACAACAAATCCTGCATCATGGCAGGGGGTTAGACTAGATGACCCTTTTGGTCCCTACTAACTCCATGTTTCTCTGAGACAGTATATTTATGTCTGATGTTACAGAAAAAGCTGTAAATCCCACAGCACGTCTAGTCGTACAGTTTGTTTGCAGGGACAGGTGACAGTTTCATATTAACCCATCGATCTTCAGCTAGAGCCTGATTCAATTTCCCCTTTAAATTAATAAAGGTTTTGGATTAGGTCCCTAATGCCCTGAAGCATCAGGGATGATGACTGTTAAAACTTTCAGTTTATCTAGGGTAATGGTGGTTGCAGCTGTTAATATCTAATTTGTGTTTTCTATTAAGTGCAATAATATTCCAGTGATTTTCCCAGATTGATTATATCCCATATTCGTATTTTTTCTGGTTTATTTTAAATGTGATGCTTTTTAATTTAATCAGATGTCCTCTTTCTCTTGTATTATGGGAAAGGGTAAATTAGAGTTGACTGGATTTCCATTTTAATAGGATACTCTCTTATCCTAAATAAACTGAATGTGACCAGTCAACTGTGATCTCTTCTTTCTCCAAATCCCCCACATTTGTTTACTTTTTGTGTTCTAGAATATGCATATAGTACTCTGTGTCCTTAATGGACATTCATAAGTAGTTTCCATACTGATCTTATATATTTTAATATCCGAGCTTTTCTCTTCAGTCAGTTCATTATTTATGTGGCAGATGTGGATCTGTTTTATGATAATAATTTTATGAATACGGTATATGAACTAATTATTGAGAGAGACTATATTAAGGTTAACAGAATGTTTGTTATATGACTATGTTGCCTTAATTCAATGGAGACACTTGCTAGGAAGAATACAATTGCTCTCCAGTAAGAACACCCTAGCATATACTTGAAAGACAATAGGAAAAGCTATTAGCTTTGAGAATCCTACATCCTGTCTCCAATGAGTTGCAAGCTTGTTTAGCTAATGCTCAGCACGAACAGATCAATGAGTAATAAAGAGTTAAAAAAGACTGGATTCCTATGAAGGGAGGTGATCCAAAGACTGTACCATTTGTAAAGGACAGACTCCTGGTGGCAGCAAGAATGGAGTGGTTTCTGAGTTGAGGGAACAGATCATGGACAATTTGTGCTTTCCCATACTAGGGGGCACAATCAAAAAGGGAGGACATGTGACCGCCCTAAATGTCTCCTCTGCCCAGCGACCCCTACCTCTACCCTGCGCCCAGCCTGGAGCAACATGCTTGCCCCACCCCATGTTACCTGGGGTGGGGAGCTCTGACCAGCTCCTGTTGCATCAACATCCCCACCCCGTGGCACATTCAGTTGCTCTCCCTGGCAACCTGCCTGAATGGGAGTGGGAGGGAGATGCTCAAGCTGGCCACTCTGAGTCGCTTCTCTGTCCAGCTCAGCAGCTGCCTGAGAGAGCCTGGCCAATAAACCCCAGCCCAGACCCCGCATTGGAGGATGAGGGGTAAGTGAGCTGGAAATGTGCCAGTGAAGAGGTGGAAAAGGGGCCTCTGGCTCGCTCGGCCCCTGTCCCTGGCTGCACAGCCCAGGCGGGTGGGTGGCCCACCGCCACCTCCCCAGGCAGGCTGTCTCAGGCTGCTGCTGTGCTGCACAGAGCAGCACCCAGAGTGGCTAGCATAAGAAGTAGCTGATCCTGCCCAGGCCTGGCTGCCAGGAAGAGGGGCCAAGCGTGCCCAGGTGCGGTGGGAGGACAGAGTCCTCTCTCTCTCTCTCCTCCTTGCAGTAGGCCAATCTAGTGTGCACTTGACCCCGCATGCAGGGCTGGTTCTAGGCACCAGTTTAGCAAGCAGGTGCCAGGGCGGCAAATGGCAGGGGATGGCATTCCGGTTTCTGTCAGGGCGGCAGTCAGGTGGCTTTTGACGGCATGCCTGCGGCAGCTCCAACACTCTTCCCTCTTCGGGGGAGCTACTGCAGGTGTGCCGCCGAAAGCCGCTCTTCCCTTTTCGGCGGCATGCCAAAAAAGGTAGAGCTGGCCCTGCCTGCATACCTCCCCCACATGTCGCCTCTGGAACAAGTTATGGCACCCAGACTTTCTAAAGGTCTAGACAGGTCTATAGGAAATTGAGAACTCCTGTCCTAATAAGTCTAAAACTTTTGCGTTGGTGATCCCTTTCACATAGCAAGCCCCTGAGTGTGATCCCCGCTTGTAAATAAAAACACTTTTTTCATATATTTAACACTATAATAAATGCTGGAGGCAAAGCAGGAGTTGGGGTGGAAGCTGCCAGCTTGCAACCCCGCAAACAAATAACCTAGAGAACCCCAGTTTGAGAACCACCGTAGTAGGATATCCTTGTGGAAGGTAGACACCTGGTAAACTAGACACATGAGGAATGTGTTTGTTGTGTTAAGATCTGTTTTATTTTAAATGCTTTGGTTCTAAGTGAACAAACATTTTCTTTAAGAAGACTGTTTAGTCATGGCTGCTAGCAGTCACAGCAATATATCAAGGAAGTTCAGCAATCTCAGATTTCAACAGAGAAGGCAGCACAGGGCTGATCCAATGCTATGCACTTACTGTGGGCAAGAGGGGCTTTTAAAATGGGTCTGCCCTAACATAAGAACAATGATGGTAAGACTGGTGCAATTTTCTAGAACATGGAGAGAATTGAGGAGCTCAAGACTATTGTAGATATCTTGCCACATGGTGGTGGGTCCCATGAGCACAGGAATGCCGAGAAGGTTCAAATGCAGAAGAAACTTGCAGCCTGCTAACTGTGCCAAGTGCCAGACATCACACAACTGTGCCAAGTGCCAGAC